>JALGBA010000447.1:20000-501648 GCA_023970755.1 Azemiops feae | reverse complement strand
CGCAGCCAAGCCCGTGTAAGGTTGGCGCCCTCACCTCCCCCAAGCATTTTTTTACTCACCTGCTTTCAGCTGCACGCCCTTTCTCCGTTTGCTTCTCTGCCTTCGTTTGCTTCTCTGCCTTTGCCACGTGCTTGTGGGTAAAAAAAAAAAGTTCCATGAGACTTTCTAACTTCTCGTGAGAAGTTAGAAAGTCTCATGGAACTTTTTTTGGGTCTCACAAACACATGGCGAAGGCCGAGAAGGAGAGGAGAAAGGGAGTGCAGCTGAAAGCAGGTGAGTAAAAAAACGCTTGGGGGAGGTGAGGGCATCTGGGTGGGGGCGGGGGAGGGACCCAGGCAATGCGTCACGCAGCTCCGGCGGAATCTCCCCTGAAGACTGCGTGAGGCTGCCTGCCGCCCCCAAGGCCGCCGCCAATCAGCTGGAGCTGCGCGCTTTGATCCTGGGCTCTCAGTAGGACCCAGGCAACGTGCAGTTCCAGCTGACTTGGCCACAGGCCTCTGCGGCGCTGCTGCCGCTTCACCTCATCCACTTTTACACTTTTTTCAAAAAAAAAAATTTCAAAAAAAATTTTTTTAATATTTTTTTTACATTTTTTTTTTACATGTTTTTTCAACCCGTCCTACGCGTACCACCAGCCATGTGCTCGCGTACCACTAGTGGTACGCGTACCACCGGTTGAAAAGCCCTGGTATAGAGCTTCTCCATATTTGGCTGCAGAGCAAATAGTCAATCTGATTTCTGTGTTGACCGTCTGGTGATGTCCATGTGTAGAGCCGTCTCTTGGGTTGTTGGAAAAGAGTGTTTGCTATGACCATCGTATTCTCTTGACAAAATTCTATCAGCCTGTGCCCTGCTTCATATCATATTGTATTATTAATTTGTTGATGTAGATGGTGAGAATTTAAATATATAAGATGTGTACTCTGAACATCAGATTTTGTGAGGTACTGTGATAAAGGAACTGGGGTCATTTAAAATTTTGGGAATGATAAATATTAAACGTTAAATTCAAATATTAATGGAAAATTAAAATTGGAAAAATGTACTAGGTCATTGATTGCCTAAAAGATTGAATGCTAAAACAATTAGAATACATATAAACTAAAAACTATTGATAAAAAGTAAGAAAGTTATTTTTTTATTGGATTGATAGAACAAGAATTATATTAATCTAAATATGGACAGTATATATTAAGGGGAAAGAGAGGAAATGCTTATGGTAGTAGTTTGAGATTTGTACTAATGATACTTGTATGTAATTGAATTATTATAACTCAGCCGCCACGTTGCTTTTCAAATATGTAAATGCAATATTAGAAAATTAATAAAACTTATTAAAAAAAGAAATTTGTATGGGACCGAGCATAACATATCATGTATTTAATATAATTATCAATTTATTTGGCAAACTGGTTGCAGTGTTGAATAAACAGGTGCTCAGAAAATAGGTGCAATGAGGATTGTGCCTGCAGGTAAGAATGTTTCTTATGGGATATCTAAAGAACTAGGTCTAGAGTCGGGCTGCAAGCTATATCACCTAACTTTGATATATAAATATAAATATTCCCGGTTTTTCTTACAGATTATTATTCAAAATGGTTACCAGTTTTTTTTATCTTTTTTGCTGTGTAAAATAAGTACTTCTGTAAAATTAATACATCAACATTAAATTGTGGATTTTTTTTTTGTTATTTAGTCCATAAACATTCTTTTAGACAATTGTGTTCATTAGTTTTAGACCCTTGGGAATTTTAAACACAACTTGAAATTGTATTGTCCAGATCCCAATTTATCCATTGAAAATGAAGGTTTAAACCCGGTATGTTATTTTTTTCCCCTGAGGTCAAGTTTTTCTATCTTGCCAGACCTGCTGCCCAGCCTGCTCAGTCACCATAACTACTCTGAAATTGTAAGGCTGTTCTCTGATGGTATCATGCCTTTTTTTAATTAAATGTGCAAGGAGACACAAAATCTGCAGCTCGAGGAACAAACTCACAGTTCCAAGATCATTGGTGCAGTATAAAATTGAAGTAATGCAAAAGCTATATTATGTTAGCTGATGAAAAATGTGGCTGAATAATGTGAAAGCAAAGTGAGCTTCAAACTTCAGGCAATATATCCATTTCTCCTGAAGCTGCTACAAAGGATATTCTCCACGACCTCCACTCCACTCTCTATAGCAGCATTTCCCAACTCTCAGAATTCCTCTGCCAGCATGTTGGGGAGGGGAGAGGTTCTGGGAATTGAAAGCCACATCATTTTAAAGTGGTTGAGATTAGGAAACACTGTTCTACAGGATGCCAACCAATGTTTCAAAGGTAAAAGAAAGTTCTACCACTCAGTGATAGACTCTGCCTGGAAAAATTCCAGAATGAACTTCCAAGAAAACAACTGCCAGTTAGATTAGCTAATATTGAACAAGGCAATATGGATTTAATTCAAATTAAGGCTGTGTCAGCCGTCCTGCTGGCAAATTCAATGTTGAAGAAACTCTAAGGTCTTGAGGTGCCATAAGAGATAATCTTTATTGAATACACATCCCGGCACTGAAGAAGCAAAATCAACTCTAGGTTTCCCACGTGAAAATCTGCTTAGTTAACAATAGCTTTTCATAATCCCCACCCACCAAGTGATAATGTTGCCCAATCACATCCCTTCGATTTGTAATGGGAACGGTCTACTTCTCCATCAGATACCTGCTTTGATGACCTTGGGTCTCACGGTCCGTGGACAGCTTTTTGAAACTCCTGGTTTTTTCCCAGGCTCTCCCTTCCCCCTGTTTCTATGGCAAGTTGAGTAGTGACAGAGGTTAGCAGGCATCTTAGCAATTCAACCTTGACATGCTGTTTGCCACCATCCTGTTCTAGAATATGGAATCCTTTTGCTGGCAAATCACTTGAAGATTTCAACTTTATGGTAGAAGAGTTTTCTCCCTGTTGCACACAGGTAAAGCTGTACTGTAGGTTTATGCCCTATACCAGGGGTCCCCAACCCTTGGTCCATGGACCGGCACCAGTCCATGGCATGCCAGAAACCAGGCCATGCAAACAAGCAGATCCCCATCCACGGAATGCAGGCAGCACACGAAACCACGCCCCCTCCAGTCCACGGAAAAACCTCTCTCCACGGAGCTGGTCCCTGGTACCCAAAAGGTTGTGGGCCACTATACATATTCATTATTTTTTACTTCTGCACTGAAGTCTCTGCACCAAAAGGTCATGCAGATATTGTGCTGCTGATATATCTCTGCATGATTTTGAGGCAAATTTCCTACATATAAATAATCAGTAATAACTGAAATGTAGATTTCAGATCATAGGGTGAAGTGGGTGAGAGGATTTAATAAAGAGGTTGGAAACTTAAGTATGGTGCCAGGATATATATATATTTTTAATGGTTATGGTGTATGTGTGTTTGTGTGTGTGTGTTTTATTGATGTTTTTTTCATTGTTGATTGGGAACTGCCTAGAGTTCAATATAAGATGTATGGCTATTAAAATAAAATAATAGATTCTTACATGTGATATGATATGATATCTGATATGATAGCAGTGTTCCAATATCTAAGGGGCTGCCACAAAGAAGGTGGTGAGGGCGTCAACCTATTCTCCAAAGCATCTGAAAGCAAGACAAAAAATAACAGATGGAAACTAATCAAGGAGAGAAACAACCTAGAACTAAGAAGAAATTTCTTCGTAGTTAGAATAAGTAATCAGTGGAACGACTTGCCTCCAGAGGTTGTGAGTGCTCCAACACTGGAGGTTTTTAAGAAGAGATTGGGCAACCATTTGTCTGAAATGGTATAGAGTTTCCTGCTTGAGCAGGGGGTTGGATGAAGACCTCCAAGATCACTTCCAACTCTGTTATTCTATTAAATTGTATAAGCAGTACATTATTCATCGCTGATGGAAACTGGCTGGCACCATCCACTAGGCTTAGCTGATTGCATTGTCTGAAATCACTTTATTCCTGACTCCCATTGGTGGCCTTGGGGTAGGGAGGAGGTTCCTTGTTAAAAATGATACTACAGTTTTGGACTCTGTCAAAATCTCTTTACAAGAATCTACAAATATATAAAAAGTGAACCTCTGTTCCAAGCACTTTACTCAGATTTCATCCATAACATTTGCAGTTTGGCTTTTACTAGCACTTTCTGCAATAACAACAGTCCAATGTTTTTAAAGTTTATTGCCACATGTTCCACTTAAAATTATCTCCAGTGCTAGAAAAACTGATATATTTGGCTTAAATAATTGATCATTTTCTCTATCTGTAAGAAGATGGGGAAGGTACAACATCATTTTTCCCTGCTGTTTGCTCAATAGCATTATGATCCCCTTGGTTCTATCATTTCTCTTAAGAGAATGATTTATAGCAAGACAGACAATCTTTCTGTACTGTTGGGCACGTTTGGAATTTAAAGAATAAAGCTTGTAATTCTCCCAAGACATGCTACCATATGAGGGATGTAACCAGTCATAAACCATCTATTTACCAGAAGACAAACCAATATGTGTGTTTCATCTGTTCCCCTCTAGCTTGCCAAGATGGTCTCTATTACACAACTTATTTTGGTCATATTTCTGAACAAAACTCTAGGCAATAACCATCTTCTTCATATTTTAAGAATACTTATATAACTCCTTTGGGCCCAAATGCATGTTTACAAAGATCATGCGGTGGAGTCCTTGGTATCCTGTGAGCTTGGTTGTTTTTTGCCAGTGTTTCATTACTTGTCTAGGTAATCTCTTCAGTGCTAGAAGGGAGAGGTTTTTGCTTTATGTTTATATACAGCAACTTGCCCTTGGTGGGGGTGTTGTTTTGGTAGTTCCTTGATTAGGTTATCATTTACTGCTAGGACATTTTTCTGATGTAAATCCTGTTGTTAATCCCTGCATATTGGGGTATTGATTGCTGGTAAGAAGATATTCTGGTCTTTTATGTTTTTTATTTTCTCCTCTGAATGGTGTGCAAATGTTGTTAATCTCTATGTGCCTGTTGATAGTTGATTTGCTTGAGTGCCGAGCTTCTAGGTGTTCCTTAGCATTTTGGATTTAGCTTGATCTTGGATGCTCATATTTTCCCAATTCAAACTATGTTTAAGTCTATTTATGTGTTGTGAAATTAAGGAGTTTTCATCATGTCTTTTGATTGCTAGTTGGTTGTTCATGGTTGCAGATTGCTAGTTGGTTGTTCATGGTTGCACTCTGTTAGTCTTACATATGGGCTGTTACAATCCTTACATTGTATCTTGTAGATCAGGGGTCTCCAATCTTGGCAACTTTACGACTTGTGGACTTCAACTCCCAGAATTCCTCAGCCAGCATGGCTGGCTGAGGAATTCTGGGAGTTGAAGTCCACAAGTCGTAAAGTTGCCAAGGTTGGAGACCCCTGTTGTAGATGATTCCTGTTTTTTCCCCTTTGGACTACTGGATCTTTTGGCTTACTTAAGATATTTTGGAGATGTAGGTTTCAGCTAATTGATAGTTTGTTACTGTTTTATTGAGTTCGTTTTCTCTTTTGTGGGGAAAAAATGCTGCTTTCATCAAGCTCACAAAATTGGAACCTAAATGAAGTAAATTTGGTTAAGTTTTATCATTCCTGGGAGAATATTTAAACTGTAATTTAAATCTGTGATAGTCATTATTTGGAAAAGTTGAGTACATTGGAAAAAAGGGAGAGATGGAGGGAGAAGGAAGGGGAAGAACTAAGAGAATATTTATTTATTTAAACAGAGTTGCTCAATACTTTAGGTTCAGTTTCCAAAACCTGCTTTTTAATTCAGGAATATAGTTTCTTAAAGTTAGAGGACTTACCCTTTGCCATCTAAGAAAACAATGCTCTTCTACAAGGCTACAAGTTTCTCACTGGATAACAGGAGTGGATGGATCGGAAAAGTAGAAGATGATTATGAATTATGCTTTCATGCTTTTGTAATTATAAGCATATAGAGTCAGAATATTATATTGATTGATTGATTGATTGATTGAGTAGGTGATAATAAGTCATTGTTGGTGCTTAGTGACTACATAGGTAGATTTTCTCCATGACTGAAGAGTAAAAGCTTGTAAATGGTTGTACTGCATAAAGTACACTTTTTTATCAGATATATATTTTATTTTTAATATACAACCATTATAGTGTTTTTAATAGGTGCAAGCATTGCTTTCTGATTAGTGACTAATAACTTATGTATAGTTGCTATTGAGTTGCTAATCATTCTACTGAAACTCATCTCCAACAGAAGAGATGCTTGTGTCTTTAAATATTGCTAATCAAGTTGAATATATAATCATAGTAAATATTTTTGCACCTTTCAATTTAGTCCGAGTAAAGAATGTAGGGGATGGTACCAGGAGAAAAATAATACTGTGTAGCACATGTAGTATATATTTTAGTATGGAGACTTTATGGATGCACATCACATTTCTCCACATCTCCCATTTATATGGTATATAGCAGCTGCAAAGTAAAACACAACATTGAAATATCTGTTAGAATTTCACTGGCATTTCCAATAGAGTCAGCAAGTAATAAAACTTTTATTATGGTCATAGGCCAGCATCCACTCAGCAAGCATACATTAAAATTTTTGTGGCATGCCATTACTGAAGACTAGCTCTAAATTTTATTTGGAAAGATATCAAGTTAGATTGGTTTGATGTCAGATAATAGATTTCCTCCATCATTAACTGGAGTGACACAGCCACATCTTGTAACAAATGCTGGAATTTGTAGGAACATTCTCATATATGTTCTTTTGATGTCAAATTGTGAGTGCACAGGTGGCCTGCTTAATGATCTATGAACCAGCTCTCTGTACTGTATATGGGTCTATGTAAAGCCATATTCCCTTGCTAGGGTTAAAGTGATTCTAATCCCAGTCTCTTTGATTTTTTTATGTCAAATGGAGAGACAGCCCATCTCCATGCTGATTTTAGCTTTAGATTACTTTAAAGCCACTAAAACGTTTTGCTTATTTTAGAGTTCACAGAAGCCCCTCCATCACTGTTCTGAGTATCTAGTTTGCAAAACATTTAAACTATGAAACAAGCTTCCAAAAAGTTCCGGCAGTATTAAATTTTAAAAATTGCCTTCTAGACATTGTTCACCAATTGCCAACAGATTAATTACTCTTTGATATCAGGTCATATGACCAACAGTTTTGTAAAAATCGGACAGAGCAACATTTATCTATTGGACTGCTAAATCCATACATAGATACCTGCAAATTTAAACTAATGCACATACTATAAGATCCACGCTATTTTTATATTCTTTTAGCAGTATCAACCATGGTGGTGCAAATGAGAAACCCATGTTATGTGAAATATAATTACAGAGTCTTGCTTTGTGTCATGAAACAAGGCTTCATGACACACTGTTGACACATTTCTCGAGCAAATAGCAGGTTTTAATATAAACCCTTCTTTTTGAAAAATATTGATGTTATATATAAGGTGCTGTACAATTACATGTAGCATCAAGCTAGGCCCAGTCTTAGCAATGGCTACCATATTATATCACATGCTAAATTACTCCTATTTATTGATTTAAAGAGTTTACATGGCCGCCATTGGCCACAAAAATCCCACAAACACCAAAGTTAACAGTACTATAACAAAAGCAGTACTATTACGTCCTGGGACTGCTGAATGACTCAGCAGACTCAGGAGGCTGCAGAAGGCCCGGGCAATCCACGTGGTTGCCCGGGACCAGACAGACTGTCTCCAGCCTTGTGCGCATGCGCAAGGCGGGAGACTAGCCTTGCATTGATTGGTTGATGCTGTCCCTTGCAAGGGGCTATAAAAGGCCATGGCGCCATTTTGTCTTCTGTTCTGTTCGTGATCTCAATAAAGACTTGTGTTTGTTACTCCTGCCTCGCCTCGATGTCTCTTCGGCTGAAACAGAACACTATCTAAACCAGAGGTCCCCAACCTTTTGGGCACCAGGGATTGGTTATGTGGAGAGAGGTTTTTCACGGACTGGAGGAGGCGTGGTTTTGTGTGCTGCCTGCATCCTGCAGATGGGGCTTTGCTTGTTTGTGCGGACTGGTTGCTGGCATGCCGTGGCCCAGTACTGATCCACGGACTGAGGGTTGGGGACCCCTGATCTAAACAATGTAGAATATGTTGACTATCACAAAAGGCAAGGTATCTCATTTAGCCAGGTAAGCTGGGTTCACGTAACATCCGGGATCCTGTGCCAGGTTTTAAATCTTTCTGAAAAGCTAAGAAGATTTTGGCATTCCAATCTTGAGGGATGAGCATGCTATTCCCAAGGAGAGATACCATGACAGAGAGACACATCTCCTGGGTCCCAGAAGAGTCTCAGACCACGCCCACCTTGCTGGATTGATGGAATGGCCAGAAACAATTGGAAATAGTTCCTCAGATAAACTGGTGAAATACTATAAAGGGCTTTATGGGAGAAAACTAGCACTTGAATTGCACTAGAGGCCTTCTGGAACCAGTGTGGCTTATGGAACAAGAATGATATATGGGTATAGTATAATGCTTGCTGGCTTCTGCCATCCAATGTGACTTTATGACAAAACACAAAAGCTTTATGATATGTAAATTTTGAACTCTGGTTTATTCTCCCCTAATAAACACTATTTTGGGGTTATTTTGTTCTAGCTTTCTTTTTTTCTTGAAACTAGGACAGCTACTTCCTGGTTTCTCAGTAATCAAGAAAATGTATAATGAACTTGGAACATTAAAATGCTAAATTGCCATGAATGACATAACTCCACAAAGATGTCATGAAGTGCTAATGTTTTATACTATTATTGGAAATATACTTTATGTATAGATTTAGTTTATATTAGGCAAAAATTTAATACAGGAGGTTACGTTTAGTCCTGTCCTCTTGTAGTCTGTAATATTTAATAGAAATTCGCATTTTTGTAACATTTCAACTAATCTTTCTTCAAAATTAGTAAAGGACAGAAAGGAAAACCTATTTATTTGAACATTGTAGAGTGTTAATGTCTAAACTGCAGGTTCTCTGAATTTGGATTTTAGCAAATGAAAGTGTTAATATTTATAGCATATCTGCTTATGTTTGTTTTACATTAGTTTTATTAATATTTAATCTCTACTTTCATTCTCATGCCATCTTGGGAGAGTTCTTCAGACAGGTTTCTCTGAAAGGATCTGCTACCTTTAAACACAGCAGGGAATCTGGATAAATTTGCAGTATTTAGTTATGATACATGCTTTTATGTTAGTTCAGTCAAGAATCTCTAAATCAGTCTTTTTCAAATCAGTATGCTTCTGGCAGCTCAAGTCCATCCATCTTAAAGGTGCCAAGTTTGAAAAACGCTTCTCTCAATGCTTTGCAAAGTTGTATTGACAAAAATATCTCTCAAACAAGAATATGGAATATACATGTGAGGATCTGTAGCAGTTATTGTCATGGACAAGGAACAGAGAGACCCAGATTCTAATCCTTCTTTAGGCATGGAAGTTTAAGCTGGGTGACTTTGGACCAGGCGCAGTCTTTTGCCTCTTTGGACTAGGAAGTTGAAACACATCTGTTTACCAACCTGCGCTACAGCAGTGTGGATTTTCAGACTAGTGTCATACATGCACACAATATATGGAATGAAATCTGAGAATGTGACCGTGCCTTTTCTCATTTACTACAATGCCATAAATTGAGGGATATTGTTTTTGTAGAGAATGTGCCTCGGAGGTACTGAAGAGACTGCATTTCAGATTGTTTCAGATACTGTGAGTCAAGAGACGTTTGGCACTATTTAAAGAAGTCATTACAACTCAAACTAGTTCTTTAAAAAAAAATCAAGATTACAAGATTTACACATGTCTGCCGAAGTATGATCAGCTGCCTGATGCTACTAAATAGCAAGAGTTAGGCGATAAACTTTATAATAACCAGTAGGGTATTTTTTTCAGTTATGCCTTCTTCACACTACTTCTAAAGACTGCAAGACCTGTTTAACCCTTGGTTTATGATAGAAAAATATCAGTGACTGAGTGATGAAGTCATGCTAGGCTGACCTAGCCCAATGCTAGCAACAAGTAATGAAACCTCTAACTATATAATGAGAACACTGATCACTATGTAGTTTTAGCAAACACTTGTTTTTCAATTTAGCTTTGCTTTTGTGCTGATTTTAAGGGGGAGTAACAAAGGGTATATCTAAACATTCAAAGAGAAAAAGAAAGAAAAGAGCACCTGATTCATTTTGCAAAATCTCCTCCTTAGAAGAATTATGAACTAAGAATTAAAACAAGAAGAAAGGTAATGCATTTGTTCTCCAGCGTGAAAGAATGGAGAATCCACCAATGGGTTATCTTGGACCTCCTGCCCACGTAGACCAAAACAATCAAAGCTTCCACGCCCCTCTGGTTGAGGGCACGCCCCCAGTTTCGTTTTGGTCTTCAGCCCAGACAGACGTGGTAGTTTTGGCTCCCAGCGATTTGAAAATCAGGTTTTATTTAAAACTATTTGAGAATCAGGCTTTACTTAAAACTATCCCATTGGTGGATTCTTCATTGTTTTTTCTCCTCTGGACAGCGCTGGGATCAGCGCTGTTCTAGAAGGGAAAATAGATTTTATTTGTTGTGAGTGCCTTTTCATTGATTTTGTGTTCCCCCCCCAATCGGTTTTTCTCTACTTCTCTTGCTCATTTAGCCTTCCAGGCTTCTCTGGGGGGTGTCCCCTGGGGGTGGGAGTGCGTTCCCCTCCTCTCCGGACTGCTTAGGTCCTTGGAAATCTCGGCCGATCGTCGCGGCCGCCATTTTGGCCGCCGCAACTTGATCGGCTGCCTTATTTCAAGCCTGTGAGGTGCTAAAAAAAAATAAAAAAAAAATTGGGAGTGCTGTTGCTGTAAGGGGGGGTGCTCCCTATTCTCCAGCTGTCCCAGGGTGCTCAAATTTCCCTGAGAGTTGCGGCCTCCGTTTTTGGACTGCCTGGAGCACAGACAGAATTGGTTTCGGTTTCACCTTCCCACCTCACCAGCTTTCAGGCCGGCCTTCTCCTGACTAGAAAGAGGCCGATCAGCCTACTTTCGTTTTCCCTTGGTGGCCATCTTAGTCACTCAAACAGAGACTCAAAGGCCACACCTTTCACCAATCAGGCCTTTCATCACTGCCAGTTGGGGACTTATTTTCAGACACATAGAGGTGCCCTTATTTATATTCAGGCCACGCAATTACAGTCATTGGGCCTTGCCAGTCATAGCCTGCTGCCAGAGTTTGCATCTAGTGAACGGTCAATACTGAGCTTGCCGTCACTAAGTGAGACACGTGTTGATCCCGTCACTAAGCGCGACATTGGCCTCAAAGTAGGTCTCACGCTCAGTCTCATCATCGCTGGTGACCCGCGACAGCCGTCGCTAGGTGTGAGTCCGTGCTTGCCGGTGGGCCGGACCATCACTGATCCACGTGGAGGCAAGTCCCACTCAGGTGGGGAACAGCCGCATCTCTTGCAGACCGAGACGCTTCAGCACCCCACTGAAAGACTCTCGCTTTACAATGGCAGACAACACCGAGCCACAGGCTTCCACCTCCAGTGGGCACGGAAAGCGTAAGTCCTCTAGTCAGGAGGCAGCCGCAAAAATCAAGGCCAAGACCAAGGCCGGCTCAAAGAAAGCAGCCTCCAAGGCGGCCGATAAACAGGCCAATCGTAGGCATCGTGCCCTGGAGAGACAGTTCTCACGAGCGCAAAAACTGGCTGTAGGGGAGACGGTTAAGCCGCCCCCTACCACAATGGTGGCACTCCCTTGTGGCCCTCAACCTGAGCCTCAGGCCCCATGGTCACCAGAGCGGGATTCAGAAGGGGCTCCTTCAACTGGTCCTTATCAGGAACTCCTTTCCCTCTTTGAAGAGGAACAGGGACTTCAGGACCCTAAGGCTCCAGAAGCCACATTTACACCAACTGCAGCGGGGCTACGGCCCCTTGAGGGATCACCCCTGGTGGGCCAGGCTCCAACTGCCACTTTTACCCCCACAGCAGCGGGGCTTCGTGAGCTGGAGGATCCGTCCTTCAAAGCTCATCTGCAAGAGTTGGTTTCTCAGGCAGTTGCCCAAGCCATGGCGCCCATGAGGCGTCCTCAAGAGACTCCCGCTCCCATAATTCCTAGGCCATTACCTGACCCAGCGGGGTCAGGTGCCCTACAGTACCCAATTTCTGATTCTCCTCCTCATTCCTTTGCCAGCGGGGGCTCAGAATACGTGGAGCACAGTCAGGCGGAGGGAGAGTGGTCGGACGATGAGGAGCCTACTCAGGAACCTCCCCCTCTAATAGGACTGTTTAATCCCTCGCTATTTCCGTCTCTGCTCCGCAAGGCCTGTGCGACCGGTAGAATACACTCGGCTCATCCTTCGGTACCTGAACAGGTGCCCGAACAGCTTCCTGGCCAAGACACAGATCCGCTGTTTTTAGAACCGGTGGTGTTACACAAACATATACCTTGCCCCCCCATGTTTTTAAAATCCATTAGGGGTCAGTGGGAGGCCCCAGGTGCTCCCCCCTCTACTGGGGGAATAGACCGCAGGCTGCTTGACACGGAACCAGTTCTGAATGAGGCCCTGGAGGTGCCTGGGTTGATGAATCCTTACTACCCTTATATTCTGATTCCAGGGTACCTGGAGATATGGCAGAGGCGTTGAAGCCCGAGGATAAAAAATCCGAGGCTTCTTTCCGCAGGACACACCAAGCTTCAGCTTGGTCAATAAGAGCTTCTACCTCAGCCTCATTCTTCGCCAGGGTCTCTCTTATGTGGCTCTGCCAATTGCAGGCTAGAATTCCCCCGGAAGAGGTAAGAGTCCACCAGGACTTGACAAAGCTCATGGCCGCATCACAGTACATGGCGGACGTGTCCTTGCAGGCGGCAAGATTTTCTGCCCGGGCCATCGCATCCAACGTCTCCGCACGCAGGCTTCTATGGCTTAGAAATTGGAAGGCTGAGACTAGACACAAATGGCGCGTAGCTTCCGCCCCGTACCACGGCGCCCGCCTCTTTGGGGAGGTCCTGACCCCCTACTTAGTCGAAAACAAGGAGAAACGAAGGGTTCTCTATCACCTTTCCAGGAGACCGGGCCATCGTTTCTCCCCGTACACCCGTCGACAGCCCTTTCGGACGGGATCAGATTCGGCCTCAGCACAGGTCACCCGGCCATTTCCCGCAGCCCCGGACCGTTCCTTTGACTGGTCCGGGTACAGGGACAGATACAGACAGCAGGCTCAGGGTAAGAGACCCTTTCGAGGCAGGGGCGGCCGTCCCTTCCGTAGATCCAGGTGACTCGGGGAGGAAAGCTCCCATAGGTGGCAGACTAACTTACTTTCTCCACCAATGGGAGACCACCACCACGGACTCTTGGGTGCTAAGCACCATCAGGGACGGGCTGTCTCTGGAGTTCGTGGCCAGGCCACCCCGGCGCTTCATTTCCTGTCCCCTCCCCAGGAATCCAGTCAGGAAGACCCTCCTGGGGGAGGCCATCCGGCATCTGTTACGCAAACGAGCCATAGAACGGGTTCCAGTCGATCAGCTGAAACAGGGTTTTTACTCCATCCTATTCGTGGTTCCAAAAGCCTCAGGGGAATGGAGGGCGATACTAGACCTCAAGGGCCTGAACTCTCACCTGTCGTACCGAAAGTTCAAGATGCAGACGCTTCGGTCCATCTTGGCAAGCGTAAGACGGGGGGACTTTCTGACATCCATAGACCTTACAGAGGCGTACCTTCACATCCCTATACATCCAAACCATCGGCAATATCTCCGGTTTTGTTATTCCAACAATCATTACCAGTACAGGGCCCTCCCCTTCGGCCTATCCTCAGCTCCCAGGGTCTTTACCAAGATCCTGGCGGTACTTGCCGCACACTTACGGCTAGTACCGGTGCGCGTCCAATGTTACCTGGACGACATTCTCATCCAGTCGTCCTCCGCTCTGGCCGCCCAGGCGGAACTGGCCCTCACCATAAGGACCCTCCAGGGTCACGGTTTCTCAGTCAACTTTCACAAGAGTCAATTGACTCCCGCAACACGCCTACTACACTTGGGCGCGATAATAGACACAGACCTTTGCCGGGTCTATCTATCTCGAGACAGACAAAACAGCATTCGAGACATGGTTCTCAAGATCCGCAGGGAGCGTGTAGCAACACTGGCTGTCCTCTCCCAGTTACTGGGAAAGATGCCTTGGGCCAGACTACACTCCAGATACCTTCAATGGTTCTTGCTCCCATTCCAAAGACTGGGCACAAGCTCTTCCAACCAAAGGGTACGGGTCCCCCTTCAGACCCTAAGATCCCTTCTGTGGTGGGCCTCCCCAGAGGTGGCAAGAGGGTCACTATTCAAGGAGCCCAGCAGGCTGACATTGACCACAGACGCCAGTCTGTTTGGTTGGGGGGCCCATTTCCAATCTCAGTTGGCTCAGGGTCGGTGGTCCAGAGCAGATCTGGCACACAATATCAACTGGCTGGAACTGAGAGCCATTCATCTGGCCCTTCGCCACTTCTGCAACCAGGTGGCGGGGCAGCACATGCTGGTCCTCACGGACAACGTGGCGGCAAAGGCCCATGTGAACCGTCAGGGCGGTACCTGATCCCGATCTCTCATGGCCGAGGCCATGTTATTGGGATCTTGGGCAGAAAGCAATCTCCTCTCCCTGAAAGCCGAACACATCTCAGGGGAGGCGAATTGTCAGGCGGATTTTTTAAGCCGGGCAACAGTGGACCATTCGGAATGGAGCCTACATCTGGATCTCTTCAGGGAGATATCGGAAAGGTTCGGGTTGCCGGTCCTAGACTTATTCGCCTCTCTGGCGAACTCCCAACTTCATAGGTTCTTTTCCAGGTTCCCCTCTCTGGGGGCGGAGGGGACGGACGCTCTTCGCAGCCCTTGGCCGGGGGGACTGCTGTATGCCTTCCCACCTCTCCCTCTGATCCCAGCAGTTATCAGGAAGGTATTGCAGGAACAGGCAGAGGTCATATTCATTGCCCCGCACTGGCCGAGACGACCGTGGTTTGCCGACCTCGTGAGCCTCTCCATGGTCACTCCGTGGAGGATTCCTCCAGATCGGATTCAACTAGTGCAGGGGGCCATACAACACCCGGAGCCTCAGTGGCTGCAGTTAGCCGCTTGGCACTTGAACGCAGGGCCTTGACCCAAGAATCTTATTCCTCGGGAGTGATTTCTATGATTCAGGCCTCCCGGAGACCGGCGACCAATCACATTTATGACTCCACTTGGACACATTTCTGCCGTTGGTGTGACAGCAATCACTTAGCTATCTCAGAGGTAACCATTCCACGGATATTAGACTATTTGTTGGAGGGTGTTGATAAAGGCTTGGCGCCCAACACTATTCGCCGACAGGTCTCGGCTCTGGCCACGGTGTTTACCTGTGACACCTTAGAGCCACTGGCCCATCACCCCAAGGTACGATCCTTTCTAAAAGGGGTCTCCAACAGTAGACCGCCGGTAGTACATAGATATCCCACTTGGGAGTTGCCGTCTTACAGGCCCTTACTCAGGCGCCTTTTGAACCCCTTAGGTCCTGCACTCTTAGGTCCTTGTCTCTTAAGGTTGCTTTCTTGGTTGCAGTTACCTCAGCTAGGCGTATCTCAGAGCTTGCAGCTCTTTCTGTCAGAGAAGACTTGTGTGTTTTTCACACGGACAGAGTGGTCCTACGCCTGGACCCCTCATTTGTTCCTAAGGTGAACTCCATTTTCCACAGGGCACAGGAGATCGTGCTACTTTTGCCCTAATCCGTCTCATACTTTGGAAAGGCAATGGCACACTCTCGATGTTCGCAGGGCGTTGCGCTGTTACGTCAAGCGGACGGAGTCCTTTCGTAGATCTGAGGCCCTTTTTGTTTCCTTCCATCCGGCCTCCAAGGGTAAGAAGGTATCTTCTTCTACCGTTGGTAGGTGGATTAGGGCCTGTATTTCCGAAGCGTATCAGACATCTTCTTTACCAGTTCCAGGTCACTTGACGGCCCATTCCACTCGCAGTGCTGCTACCTCAGCAGCATGGGCCACACAGGCCAGCATTGAGGACATTCGCAGGGCGGCGACATGGTCCTCGCCTTCCCCTTTTGTGCGCCATTATCGCCTTGATAAGTTTGCCTCGGCGGAGGCATCCTTTGGCCGCAGGGTACTGCAACAGGTGGTGCCGGCGGCAGGGACACTGGCCCAGTCTGCTCCCCTCCCATTGGGACAGTAGGGCTTTGGTAAGTCCCATTGGTGGATTCTCCATTCTTTCACGCTGGAGAAGGGGCGTTGTCTTACCTGAACGCCTTTTCTCAGCGTGATGAATGGAGAATCCACACCCATCCCTTGGACACAGTCAGGTCCAGTGTTTAGGGTCTGGGAGCCAACACGTCGTACAGTCATTGGCTTCGCCCTTTCGAAACTGGGGGCGTGCCCTCAACCAGAGGGGTGTGGCAGCTTTGATTGTTTTGGTCTACGTGGGCAGGAGGTCCAAGATAACCCATTGGTGGATTCTCCATTCATCACGCTGAGAAAAGGCGTTCAGGTAAGACAACGCCCCTTTTCCTGTATTTCCTTCCTTTAGATTAGATGGCCTTTGTTCATACAAGATTAAAATCTTAAGGTATCTTCTCTTCAAAGAATAAAAAAAGGAATATAAATAAGAAGCTTGAAAAAGTCACCTAATATACTGTGCTATTGATTCAATTACTATGGAAACAGGCACCTGAAGGCAGGACAAGAAGCAATGGACGGAAACTAATCAAAGAGACAGCCAACCTAGAAATAAGAAGAAATTTCCGGGCAGTTAGAACAATTAATCAGTGCAACAACTTGCTTTCAAGAGTTGTACAGCTGCATTGTAGATTTTTAAGAAGAGATTGGATAGCATTTGTCTGAAATGATATTGGGCAAGGCTCCACAACACATGAGCCATGGACCGGTACCGAGCCATACAGCTGAAGGTGAACGGCGGGCGAGTGAGCAAAACCAAAACCATCCCTCCTCGGTCCGTGGAAAAATTGTCTTCCACGAAACGGATCCCTGGTGTGAAAAATGTTGGTATAGGGCACGGGTTGGCAACCCGCAGCTCTGGAGCTGCATGTGGCTCTTTGAGCCTTCTCCTGCGGCTCCCAGCCTCCTCCGCCATTTGCAGAGACAGAGAGAGGCACTTGTGCTTCCCTTCTCTCTCTCTCTCTCTCTCTCTCTCTCTCTCTCTCTCTGTGTGTGTGTAAAAAAGAGAGTGGCCTCACGCTATCCTCCGACAAGCTGACAAGCTTATTGGGCAGGGCTCCTCCCTTTGCTGCATCTCAGCAGGAAGCAGAAGAAAGCAGGAAGCAGCAGCTCTCTCTGTCTCTCTCTCTGTCTCTCTCCGTCTCTCTCTCACACACACACACACTCACACTGAATGGGGGAAGAGGACTGGCAGACGAAGGGCAGGAGAGAGCCAGCCCAATAAGAATGTGTGTCAGCTTGTCGGAGGACAGTGTGAAGCCAGCTTACCAGGTTAGAAGATCGGAGAGAGGGAGAGAGAGGGGGGAGAGAGAGAGGGAGGGAGACAGAGGGAGAGAGAGAGAGAGAGAGAGAACTCATGCACAGCAGCCTCTATTTCTTTTTAATTAAACTCTTCAATCAAGTTCCCCCTCTCCCGTGTGCGGCTCCCAGTGTTTTCTTTTCTCTGGGAAATGGGTCCAAATGGCTCTTGTGAGTGTTTAAGGTTGCTGACCCCTGGTATAGGGTCTCCTGCTTGAGCAGGGAGTTGGACTAGAAGTCCTCCAAGATCCCTTCCAACTCTTCTACTCTATTATAAGCAAGAGGCCTTTTTGATGAATGCTAAAAATTTATTTACAAAATATCAATCACAAATTTCATAGAAGAACTTAGAGGGTGTCCCTGTGTGGTCTGAAGATTATATGTTAATTAAAGTGTAATGGTCAAGTAAATAAATGGTGTCATAGATTCAGATCAGAGCTGAACAATCACTTCAGGTAAACAATTTGAAATTTGAAATGGCGTCTCCAACCTCAAACTGCCTCATACGCTTAACTAAAAAATGTCAAGAGAATTGAGCAATCACTGCTAGGACAGATTGTGTCAGTGATTGCTAAAAGCAACATTTTCAGGAACCATCTACCAAAAGCTAAACGGCAGAAACAATGAGCAGATTATTTGAATTGCGATACCTTAGAACAATGCCATGCACTCTTAAATAAAAATACCAGTTGCATTAACTGCAGATGGGTAATGCTTATAGTTGCTGCTATTGGTTGTTTAATGCTATCTAAAACGTGTCTCTGCAATCACAGAGATCATAGGTGGGATTCACTACAAATCACTTCACTTTGAAATTTTCAGACTTCTAGCCACTTTGCTCTATTGTTTCTTGCTTTAGCTTTTCAGTTCCTAGTCAGCAGTCAGGTAGTATTCCATGTCTGATGAGCACACTTAGTCTTCACAGATTATTTTCAGGGTTTACTTACGTAAGGATTCCCCCTTTTTGGATTCATATAATTTCAGAGATTACAGAAGTATTAAATCAATCTCTTTCCCGAGGCAAGGACTTTGCTCTAATCTATGATGTAAAACCTGCTGCAAAGTTTTATTATCATAGATGCACTCTTCCCCAGTGTAGTATTCTTCTGCTCTGTTCTGTTCTGTTCTGTTCTAGTCTAGTTTAGTCTAGTCTAGTCCAGTGTCTAGTCCATTCTATTCTTCCATTCCATTCCATTCCATTCCATTATTCTATTCTATTCTATTCTATTCTATTCTATTCTATTCTATTCTATTCTATTCTATTCTATTCTATTCTATTCTATTCTATTCTATTCTATTCTATCCTTTGCATTAATATATTGCAAAAGTAATGAGGAAACAGTAATGCTTATAAAATGAATAGCTTGGAAAACTCAAGAAGTAAAATATGCCATGTCAAAGTGCCAGCTTTATTTTCCCAACCTGGAAAAGGAATATACGCAGACAAGTTTTGTATTCAAAATTAAAATTATCATGATATGGTTAAATTTATTGAATATGAGCATCAATCTACACCATTTTCTGTTTCAGTGAACATAATAGCTGTAGTTTAGTAGTAGTAGTTCAGGACTGTATTATTATATTTTTCAAACTTGAATTGGTTTCAACAATGCAAAATAATATTACATATGGGATTGTTGCAGACAACAGAGAGATAGCAGAATGGTCCTGAGGTACATTGCATTGCTAGATTATTGAATTATTAACAGATAACAGATACCAGCATTTTTTACCTCACCAAATTTCAGAATCTATTTCTTGCAAGTTCTGTGGGGAATCAGCTAGTTCCCTAAAGTATTTTAGATATTCAGATGTTTTTCCCAGTTCAGATATCTTCACAGTTGAAGTGCTCAGGAAATTAAAATGAATTGCTTCAAACTAAAGAAAAAGAAGATTAGGTAAAAGTTTGTGAATTTAATTCAACACCATGACATTCAAGATGTAGTAAGGGTTTTGGTATATGGCTGTGTGTATAGTTCAATATATCCAGTATAAAATAAAATAATAGGGCATTTATGAAATGGTTCCAGGAATCTACCCCATCCATTAACCTATAATTAAGTTCAGGAAATGCATTTATATATAAATATACCTTATCATAAGCATTGATTAGATCAGGGGTGTCAAACTGCCGGCCCACGGGCCAGACGTGTCATGCAGAAGCCGCGCCCACCCCATTGCTGGCAATGGCAAAACCGTCCCGATACGTTGCACGACATAATGTGACGTCGCGAGTTTGACATGTCTGGATTAGATGCTGTATGTTGGTTGGAACGTGTCATGCCTCTGTCTGAGCCTGAATCTGCGGAGGAAAATGAACTGGAACAGGACCCTATGGAGGCCGAGGGAGAGGTGTCTGTGGCTTCAGAGGAATGTGGGGAAGAGCAGGCCGAGGCAGGCCAGGGCCCTTCAGGATTGGAACAAGAGGAACAGGAGAGGCAGAGTTCAGGTGATGAGCAAGGGCCACCCCCACCTGATCCTAGAGCACGGAGAGTGGAGAGAAGGAGGGAACAACGCAGGCAGGCTTAATTACTTGGGAGAAGAGCGTCCCACCCTTCTCCACAAGGAACACCTGGAGATTGAGATTTAAGGAGACACTGTGGGAAGGGGCATTTGTCGGGAACAAATGCTGATTCTTGGAGTGTTGTGTATTGTTGCTGATCTCTTGTTCTGTGACTTCTGTTTGGAAACCTGGAAACTCGGACTATTGGATTGACTGACCACGTTACTTGAATGTTTAAAGACCTCGGCCTGTATTTCGGATTCTCTCTTTTGAAAACTGCTCAGGCAAGATAGGATTCAAACAGACTCATTAAGCTTATGTTTTCTTTCTTGTTATCTCTATGGCTTTGAGTACTTTCTTATGCTAAGCAGACTGTATTTGAACCTACTTTCAGCCAGAGTCGGCTGAAGGGGTGTGTGTGTGTTCTTTTGTTGGAGGCTTGCCAGCAAACGTGGGAGCATTTGGGGAAAATTTGGAGCAATAAAAGAACTGTTTGAATTGCCAGCTGACTGCATTGCTTCTGTGCTGTGCCCTGGGTCATCACAGAACAAGATGGAGTATGAGCATGTGCTTGACTTTTCATAGAAGGAAGAGGACCATGACCAGGTGGATGAAGAGAAGACTAATGGCTCTTTAAAAAGGATGGAGTTAATGACTTGACAGTTTTAGTTGTCCTAAATATACCTCTGTGTATTTTGTGGATGTGCTATAGCAAATAGCAATGTTTTTTTTCATGAAATTGGAAAAGTTTGCAAACTAAGTGGCCAGATAGATAATAGCAGCAGTTCTTCCTTTTCACTACTGTCCATGCTATCAGGAGTAGGACGATGGTTGGTAGTAAATTCTTCACAGATGCTTGGATATGCCAAGAAAAATAACTTTTTAAGATATTGTAAGAGAGACAGGTCTGTTACTACATTCTTTAAGGATGTTTTACACTGGCTTAGTCCAGTGACCAGAATTCTCCAGACAGCACGGGTTCACCCAGTCCACATATTTTCAAGCTGCCAAAGTTGAGAAACACATTCCTACTATTCTCTGATCTCCCCTCCAAGCACTGACCTGCTTAAATTCCAAGTCCAGGTTAAATATGTAGCTCATTCTTGAGCATAATGAAGTTCAGTGATCATTATTCACTGGATCCCAGGAACTCATTCTATTAATGGCAATTATCATATCAATTAAAAATGATACAATATAGTTGACTGAGTTTGCAGTGTATTGTCCAGGAGAACTTCCAGACCATGCATCTCTGGGCCAGGGAATGTATAACTTAGGGCAGTGGTGGTGAACCTATGACACGCATGCCAGAGGTGGCACTCAGAGCCCTCTCTGTGGGCACGTGCGCCATCGCCCCAGCCCCGCCTCCTCCCATGGCCCCCTCCTCACCAGCAGCCCCCCCAGAGGAGAGTCGCCCCCAAGTGTGGCCTGCGCGGAGCAGCACAGCCAAGGACATGGCAGCCGGGCAGCGGGGACAAGACTCCGCCCTCGCACCCCTTCACGTGCACTTGATGCTGTTGGGCACGGGTGGAGGGCATGGCCGCCATAGCGCTGCTGGGCTGCCTGGGCGATCTGTGGCGGGCTGTAGAGGCGGTGAGTGGCCCTGCGGGCAGGTGGGGCGGGGGCAGAGCAGGTGGGATGGGGGGAGCGGGGGCAGGTGGGGTGGTGGAGCGGGGGCAGTTTTGGGGCACTCAGTCTCTAAAAGGTTTACCATCACTGACTTAGGGTCTGTATAGTACCCGATTTTGTTAAATTATTTGAATACTCTTATTCTTGTATAGTTGGCTATTTTATTTTACCTTTAAGATACTGTAGATGTGTAAAGTACATCTGTCTACAGAATAAATGGAACAATTTTCTCCCTTTGAAGTTTTAGATTATATACTTTAAACTTAGATGTTATTCTCTTCTAGGCCAATGTTAAAAGTTTAGTACAGTATATGTATTTTTCCTAGGAGAACAGGGGTTAAAGAAACGGCTTACATTATCTTAGATGAGTTTACTGTTCTACCATTTGGAAGCTATATTAGATGTTATTGTTAAGACTTTGCATACATTTACATAGCAAAGTAAAATCCCAAGGTGGCTGTTCAACATCTGTCAGATGTAATGTTTTGGAACACAATTAAGCTAGTTTCCATTGCAAAAGAGGTTGTCTTACATTGGTTGATTTAAGCTGATAAATTTTTTCAGATTTTATACCAAAGGAATATTATTCTTTCCTTTGTTTTTGGCTAATTGGACAAAATAAACCCCAATAGCATTATGATATTAATGAACAATCTTTCTTGGAAGTATACCAAACATCAAGCTCAAAGTATGCCATTATGCAACAGACTTCAGTATAGATGTACTTAGATGTACTCTAGATCCTTGATTATGATATTAGAGACCAGCAATGTCCAAAGAGTGCCTGTTAGACTGTCATTTGTCAGTGTAGAAATGCCACAGTTCCCTGATTGACAGCTAAGGCTTCCTGGGAATTTCAATTTCCAAAAGAAATTTTAGTCTGGGAATTTGGAATTTTGCAATTCCAAAACGGCGAACCTATTTGAAAATGATTGAATGAGGTCCATGTTTTATTTCCTGTTTAAAGAATTTGCACAACAAAATTCCACAATCATATCATACTTGCAAGATATTGATATCTGTTACAACTCAATCAGAGATTGTGTGATATCTCTATAGACGCTCTTAGCATTTGCTCTTATGTTCCTCAGTGGAACAAATATGTCTATGGAGCTCCTCAATCATCCAGGTCATAGTTGTCCCAAAGTGGTTTTTTTTCCAAAAGACAATTGGACTTCAGAACTGAAGAAGCTTCTTGGATGAGAAGTGAATTGTTTTCAGGGAAAACCCCCCAAGAAAGTCCAGTTGCTTTTTTGGAAAAGCACCTTTGGGACAATGGAACAATAGAATTTAGGGCAGGGGGAAGATAGGATACTGATCAGGTTGGAAGTTCTGAGGAGGAAAAGAGTCAGAACTTAATACGATTTGGAGGATTTAAAGACAACACACATCAGTAAAATTCAGCTCAGGATTTCCTCCATTCTAAATTAATTTATATTCCATTTTCAGTATCAAACAATTATTTGTTGTTGTTAGTTGCGAAGTCATGTCTGACCCATCGCGACCCCATGGACAATGTTCCTCCAGGCCTTCCTGTCCTCTACCATCTTCTGGAGTCCATTTAAGCTCACGCCTACTGCTTCAGTGACTCCATCCAGCCACCTCATTTGTCCCCTTCTTCTATTGCCCTCAATCTTTCCCAGCATTAGGCTCTTCTCCAGTGAGTCCTTCCTTCTCATCAGGTGGCCAAAGTATTTGAGTTTCAACTTCAGGATCTGGCCTTCTAAAGAGCAGTCAGGGTTGATCTCCTTTAGGACTGACCGGTTTGATCGCCTTGCAGTCCAGGGGACTCGCAGGAGTCTTGTCCAGCATTATCAAAGGCCTCAATTCTTTGGCGCTCAGCCTTTCTTATGGTCCAACTTTCACAGCCATACATTGCAACTGGGAAAACCATGGCCTTGACTATACGTACTTTTGTTGGCAGGGTGATGTCTCTGCTTTTTAGTATACTGCCTAGATTTGCCATAGCTTTCCTCCCCAGGAGCAAGCGTCTTTTGATTTCCTGGCTGCAGTCCCCATCTGTGGTGATCTTGGAGCCCAGGAAGATAAAATCTGTCACTACCTCCATTTCTTCCCCATCTATTTGCCAGGAATTGAGAGGGCCGGATGCCATGATCTTGGTTTTCTTAATGTTGAGTTTCAAGCGAACCTTTGCACTCTCCTTCTTCACCCGCATCTCACGTGCAGATTATAAGGCATTTGGCATTCTATACAATTTTCATTTAAACATAGATAAATTCTAACAATTTTTGCAGTAATTCCTAGAAAGCTGTTAAGTACCCCAGGTTATAAGCAGTCTGTCATGGTTCCGAAAGATGTAACTCTTCAAAGAACTTTGAGGCATTGTTTACCTTAAAGAATCTTTAATCGAGCAGCATAGCTTTGGCACGTACATAGTCGAAGCCAGAATCTGACTTCCCCTCCCTTCAGCACATAGATCAAAGCACAATTCCCTCCCACAACTAACAGTATAAATCACATTCTCCAATTAGTTTGAAATGCTGGCTTTCCACCCAGGTCTTTCTCCCGCCATGCCTTACCAGCTCTTATTACAATATTGTATGTCTAACTAACTCCCATCACATTCCTCCCCCTCTCCCAGTATCATCTAATTCTAAGAGTAAAGCATAAGAAAGAAAAAGGCTGCATCTCCATATGTTGTCAAAGCAAGAACATCCAATGTAAGCAACATTGACATCCGCCCCCCTTACAAAAAGGACAGATCCTGTAGTGTAAACAAAAGCATATGTTAGGGACTGTCTCTCGGTTTCTTAGGGTGTTTCTTATAGAATCTTTTGATGAGTCTGTCGGCTTTCACATCGCTAAATTTCACCCAAGTGGCTTCAGATAGCAAGTATCCCTTCCATTGTACTAGGTACTGCAATTTCCCTTTAAAAATTCTAATGTCATGGTTCCGATTAATGGAACACTTCAAAGAACTTCCAGGCATTGTTTATCCTAAAAAGTCTTTAATCATATGAACACAGTGTCGGCAGGGCATGGATGGATGTCAAGATCTGAATTTCCCTTTCTTTGCACATAACATTCCAGGCTATTCCCCTCCCCTATTTTGCAGTCATAAATCACATTTTCCAATCAGCCTGAAGGGCAAAGATTCACTTCCGTTCCGTATCCCACGCAGTCCTTATCTTTCTCCTCCTCTCCCACCATCATCCAAATTAACTCTAAAAATACCAGACAGTTCTGCATATCTTGTCAAAGCAATAATATCCAATATTAGCAGCGTTGACATCCGGCCCCCCCTTACAAAAAGGATAGGTCCTGTATGTGAACAAAAGCATATGTTAGGGATTATCTCTTGCTTTGTTGGGTTTTTTCTCATGAAAAAACCTCTTTGATGAGTCGGTCAGCCTTCACATCATTAGATTTCACCCAAGTAGCTTTGGACAGCGAGTACCCCTTCCATTGTACTAGGTACTGCAATTTCCCTTTAAAAATTCTAGAGTCAAGAATACGTTTCACTTCATAGTGAGTCTGACCTGCTACCACGAGGGGCCCTGGTTTCCTTCTTAGGGGGAGGTCTTAAACTGGAGCCCCGACAAGGTTTTAACAAGCTGCAATGGAAGACAGGGTGAATCCTCCCTAAAAGCCCAGGGAGTTTCAATTCTACTGTGACGGGGTTGATGATCCTTACTATGGGGAAAGGCCCCAAGAATTTTGGTCCCAATTTCTTGCTGAGCAATTTGAGGCGTAAATATTTAGTTGACAGATAAACCTTTTCCCCAACTTGGAATGTTCTTTGGGGAGCCCTCTTTTTATCAGCCTGCTTTTTATAGGTCTCAAAAGTCTTTTTAAAAGCAGTTTTCATGTTTCTCCAAACTTCTTCCCACCCCCTCACCCATTGATCAAGTGTCTGGGAGGTGGAGGGCACCTGAGGGTATTCAGGTATTCGGCTGAACTCTTTTCCCGTGGCTACTCTGAAAGGCGTATAGCCGGTACTGCTGTGAACAGAATTATTGTACGCCACCTCCGCGAAAGGGAGGAGGTCAGTCCAGTTTGTCTGTTGGTAGGAAACGTAGCATCTGAGATATTGCTCCACCATTTTGTTAGCGGATTCTGCAGCCCCATTGGTGGCCGGATGAAAAGCAGATGATAAGCCTTGAGATGATCCAATTAATTTAAGGAAACTCCTCCAAAACTTCGCTGTGAACTGCACCCCCTATCCGAAATTATTCGCTTAGGGGCGCCATGCAGCTGGTAGATATGTTTCAGGAACAATTTAGTCAGTCGTTGGGCAGATGGGAGTCCTTTGCAGGCGATGAAATGAGCCTGCTTCGAGAACAGGTCTATCACAGTCCAGATAACAGTATTTTCTCTACTTTCAGGTAGGTCTACTATAAAGTCCATAGCTATTTCTTCCCAGGGTTGAGAAGGGTCTGCCACCGGCTGTAGTAACCCGGGGGTTTTCCCTGGGATTCTTTTCATTGTGGCACATACGGTACAACTCTTTACATAGTTTTCCACATCCCATTTCAGCCCCGGCCACCAAAATTGCTGGTGGATGAGATGTAGAGTTTTTAGATATCCAAAGTGTCCAGCCTGTTTTACATCATGGCTGTGTTTGAGAGCATTAAGATGGAGGGCTTCAGGCAAATACAGTTCCCCCCCCCTTGTAAGCCAAATCATCCCTGCATGTTAGGGAGGTTTGATTATCTTTGAACCATTTATCGGTGAGGAGCTCTTGTTTTATTTTCTTTACCCCAGGGTCATCAGGATTTGGGACCCTGCGAGGCGTGAGTTGAGCGGCAGTTTGTGGATTGGAGATAATTGCCTCATTAACCTCTTCGCACTCGCTTTTGTACTGGGGTAATCTCGATAGCGCATCAACTAGGAAGTTTTTTCTTCCCGGTATGTACTTTAGAATGAAGTTGAAACGGTTAAAGTACTGTGCCCACCGTACTTCCTTTGGGGACAATTTGCTGGGAGTTTTCAGTGCCTCTAGGTTTTTATGATCTGTCCATACTTCAAATGGCACCTTGCTCCCTTCTAGATAGTGTCGCCAGTTTAACAGCTCCCACCTAATAGTGAAGGCCTCCTTCTCCCAGATTGCCCATCTCCTCTCGCTTTCAGTAAATTTTTTAGAGGTGTAGGCACAGGGTTGTAGAACTCCACTTTTGTTCTTTTGCAGTAATACAGCTCCGACTGCCACGTCGCTGGCGTCAGCTTGGATTACAAAGGGTTCCCCTGGGCAGGGGTGCTTTAGGACCGGTTCAGCAGCAAATAGTCTTTTTAAATTCTCAAAAGCTGTTTGACAGCTCATAGTCCATGTAAGTAGCTGGCCTGGTCGCGGTTTTCTGCCTGTTTTGAGTAGTTCTGTAAGGGGTAGGGCAATCTCGGCAAAGGAGGGGATGAATTGACGATAGAAGTTGGCAAAACCTAAAAAGCTCTGAAGCTGTTTGTGAGTCTTTGGGGGCTGCCACTCAATTATAGTTCTCACTTTGGGTGGGTCCATTTCAATGCCCTCATTGGAAATTCTGTAGCCAAGATAATCTAATTGGGTCTGGTGAAATTCACATTTTGACAATTTGGCATAAAGCTTGGCATTCAATAATTTCTTTAACACTTCTCTCACCAGCTTTATGTGATCAGTCATATTTGTGCTGTATATCAGGATATCATGAAGATACACCAGAACCCCTTTGTATAAGTGATCATGTAGGACCTCATTAATCAACTGCATGAATACGGCTGGGGCCCCCTGTAATCCAAATGGCATGACTTTGAACTGATAGCTCCCCATAGGACAGTTGAAGGCAGTTTTCCACTCGTCTTCTTCCTTTATTCTCACCCGGTAATATACCTCTCTCAGGTCTAATTTAGTGAAGACAGTCCCCTTAGCCAGATGGGTTAATAAGTCCTTTAGGAGGGGGAGGGGGTATTTGTTTTCCACACTCACAGCGTTGAGACGCTTATAGTCTATGCAGAGACGAAGAGACCCATCTTTTTTTTCTTTGAACAACATGGGCTCCCACGGTAGATTTGGCATCTCCTCCATTTTGAGGGGGGACATAGCGTACATTCTTGGTCATGGGAGTTTGGCTCCTGGCACCAGTTCGATAGAGCAGTCATTGGGTCTGTCAGGGGGCAGGGCATCGTATTCTTTTTCACTAAATGCCTCCGCTAGGTCCCGGTATTCATTGGGGATGAGTGGTTCGCCTGGTGGCGGTGAGGCAGCCATGTATGCTCATTGGGTGGCCTAAAGTGTCCTGCAACGTCAGTTGAATCAGTGGGAGGTTTAGGCCCTATAGGTAGTCTCACAGTTCTCATTCCTTTCTCCCACCAGATAAATAGCTTCCATTTGTCCAACCAGGATAATCCTAGGATCACAGCCTCAGTCATTTTGGGGGCCACCAGGAAGCGAATAAACTCCCAGTGCTCACCTATTTCAAGGCGTAGCGGCTCAGTTAACTGCATGACAAGAGTCCCTCCCATCAGGGAGCCATCGGCTTGCTCAAACCTCACAGGTTTGGAGAGCTGTTTTACCCATATGCCCATTTTCATGGCAAAGGGCAGGCTAATAATAATTCATTGGGTGCATCCAGAATCGATTAGCATGTTTAAGTCCATTTGTGCCCCCGACTTAGGGATTGTAAGTTTGGCAGGCAGAGAAAAAGGCGGGATTTGTCGACTCATCATAGGGTCGTTCTCTCCTTCGTCATCGCTGTCAAAGGAGGGTAGAGCAGGGGCGGGTCCACCCGGAGTCCCGGCGTCCTCCTGTGTGTGGGGGGGGGTGTAATCTGGGCAACAGGCTCTTGCATGACCCGGTTGGATTTTTCTCTCATTAGCCGCAACCGTCATAAATGTGAATCCGTTGTCAAGCATCCAAATGTAAATCACTTGACCATGAGGATGCTGCATCATTCCTGAGTGTGGAAAATGGTCATAAGTCACTTTTTATGTAACTTTGAATGGCCACTAAGTGCACTGTTGCAAGTCAAGGACTACCTGTATACTTCCTTCCTTCCTTCCTTCCTTCCTTCCTTCCTTCCTTCCTTCCTTCCTTCCTTCCTTCCTTCCTTCCTTCCTTCCTTCCTTTGGAAAGGTAGTTAAAAAAAATGGGTCATTTTTTTTCATTTGTGATGGTCATGTAATCAAAGTTACAATTTAGGCATAAAACACAACAAAGTCTGTTTACTGGCCTCTTAATTAAAGCAGTCAAGTCACAGTTGACTCAACTAAAACAGTGGGCAGGAATTTCGGTTGTATCCGTGCTTTCTAAATCAAAATCAGCAAAGTCCTTCAAGCAGACAGAAATAAATTAGTATCTTTGAGCAAATGTAAGAGGAAACAAAACGTGCATATTTGTCCATACCTTGGGAAGTCATCGACCACGTGTACTTCTTCAAGCTGTCTGTTGAAAATGGGCCATGCAAAAGGATGAATGGTTGTCTTGAGAATAAGTGTCAAATTAATTAGCCCAAGGAAGTATATTATGTAATGCATGGGAATCTGAACTGTCATAACACTGAAATTGGATGTTTTGTGAAAGTTAATTTCACGGAGACCAAAATTAAGATTTTATTATTAAATTAGATAATAATTATTAGATAATATAATTATATTATTATTACTAACTAGATTTATAAGACTGCCCAACTCAAACAATTTATCACTTTACAGCAGAAAAACAATGGTGTGACTCTGACCAAACAAATCCTCAAATCCTCAAACCACATAATATTAAAACATATACAATATATACTATAAATATAAAATCCAAAATGTAAAATGGCCACTAAGCACCATCACAGAATATTTATCCTACAAACATAATAGAGCAGAGCAGAGCACAACATATCAAGCAAATTACCCATAGCTCCAGTTAGAAGTAAAGGCTTACAATGATAACCATTCATTTACAATAAAAATTTTAAAAATTGAATTAATATAGGAAAATGAATTATATTTAGAAATCATCCTTAGTCCTTTGATATTGGGGATTTTTGGATTGTGGTAGGATAGAACTGTGCTTAATAAATAATAAAATAAATAAAGTTTTTCATCAGAAGTTCATGGGTTAATCTGTATCATCTAGGAACATGCAGGTTAGTATAAACACAGTTCATATTCTGACCATTTTTATTCACAAGTTTCCCTTAATATGTAGATCAGGGATTTTTAAACATTGTGCTGTTGCGCTCCCTTTAGTGAAAACTTAATGTACACATCTCCCCTAAAAATCCCAAACACCAAAATGAACACAAATGTATAATGAAAACAGTACAATGAAAATTTGGGAAAATTTGCAACAAGGTAACTATTTAGTTTATCAAATTTAGATACTGCCCATCTCACTCACAGAGTGACTGGGTTGTTTACAGATAAAAGCATAAAAACCATATAATAACACAATGCATATCAAATTCAGTATAATGAAAGTCAAAAAATAGATAAGTTAAAAACTTAAAGACAGTGGGATTGCCTTCAGGGTACTAAACATCCCCAGGATTTCATGTTCCTCTTTGAGCCCCATGCGAGTTGATAGAACCAGGTCTTCACACTCTTCTCACTTCATCTCTAGGGAAGGAGGTTGCATATGGCAGGGGCAATGGGACAGAAGGCTCTATTTCTGAACCCAACCAATCAAAATTCTTTAACTAACAGGGTCCATAAATACCTTGCCTCCCTGACTGGATGGGACGGGTTGATGTGATGGGGTAAGATGGTTCCTCAAGTATTTCACGCCTCCCCTGGACTCTGTCTCCCTCTCCCCAAGGAAGACACACCTCACACTTTGGGAAATCCTGAGGTAGAACTTTTATATGCACCTTTTCATAATATACCCAATTTTAGTGGACGTTTGTGCAGTTATACATGTTTAATATAAATTTCCTCACTGTATGCTTTTTTAAAATACATTTTCTCATTCTATACTTTGTAAAGATATCACTATTCTTCATACAGACCTTAAGCATGTCTTTGAAATATAGTTTTTGATGGACAATGAAAGACATGACTGGAGTTCATTCATTGCTATGCCAATATAGAATACATGTTGAGAAATTATGCTTATTTGTACTCAGAGAAATTCATGATGGATTTATTTTTATTTTTCCACAGGAAAATCTAAGTGGAAAAATGTTTAGGTAAAATGGAAAGGAAGTGGCCATACCAAAGATTTTAAAGATAATTAAGGGGAGAAATGCTCCCCAACAAAAGACCTCCATTATTGCCATCACTTTTTGTCACTATACCAAGTCATTAAATACTCTTTAACATACTAAATTTTAACATGACTGCAATTGTCACTACCAGATCTTGTCCATCAAATGGAAAACTTTTAATTAATTTCTGATCACTTTCACTAATTGGTTATCAGCATTTACATTTAGATAGTATGTTACCTATTTCAAATATCTGTCTGGTAATACTATTAATTAAATTATTGTTCTTTGGTTCTTGACATCTATCTGAATAGAACTATGAGGGGATATTGAGTTTAATTTTTCATATGCAAAATATTGTTCCTCAGTCATAGGAAGAGAGGTACTGAATGAGTCAAAGGAAGTAATAAAATCATAGGAAGACATGTACTGAATGAATCAAAGGAAACATGGCTAATAATTCTGTTTCCAAAAGTAGCCAGGCAGATGCTGTCAAGTAAGCATGAAGCGAACAGTTGTTCACATTTCCTTTACAACTGTCTTATTCTTGCACTATTAACATATACTTACTGAACCTGCAATGTTATAACCCATATCTTGGAGTACTTCCAGTTAATGTGGTAAGACTGAATAGACATTTATATGCCAAAGAAAGGGGGAAGGGAGGACTTGAGGAAGCAGCTAGTTTGATGTAGTTAAGGCACAAGGCTAGAAACTGGGAGATTGTGAGTTTTAGTCCAGCCTTAGGCACAAAGCCACCTGGATGACCTTGGGCTGTTCATTCACTTTCAGCCCTACGAAGGATGCAATCACAAACCACTTCCAAAAAACTGTGCCAGTTGCCAAGAGTTAACATTGACATGAAGGCTCCAAATAGAAGGTACCAACTTAGAACTAAAGGAGAAATTTCCTGACAGTTAGAACAATTAATCAGTGGAACAAGTCGCCTCCAGAAGTTGTGGGTACTCCAACTCAGGAGGTTTTTAAGAAGAGATTGGGCAAACATTTGTCTGAAATGGTATTAGGGCAGGGCTTTTCAACCCGTGGTACGCGTACCACCAGTGGTACGCGAGCACATGGCTGGTGGTACGCCTAGGACGGGCTGAAAAAAAATGTAAAAGAAAATGTAAAAAAAAAGTGTAAAAGTGGATGAGGTGAAGCGGCAGCAGCGCTGCAGAGGCTTGTGGCAAAATCAGCTGGAACTGCACATTGCCTGGGTCCGACTGAGAGCCCAGGATCAAAGCGCGCAGCTCCAGCTGATTGGCGGCGGCCTTGGGGGTAGCAGGCAGCCTCACGCAGTCTTCAGGGGAGATTCTTCTGGAGCTGCGCGAGGCATTGCCTGCCCCCCCTGCCCCCGCCCCCACCCCCACCCAGATGCCCTCACCTCCCCCAAGCGTTTTTTTTTACTCACCTGCTTTCAGCAGCATTCCCTTTCTCCTGTCCTTCTCGGCCTTCGCCGTGTGTTTGTGAGACAAAAAAAAAAAGTTCCATGAGACTTTCTAACTTCTCGCGAGAAGGACGGGAAGGACAATGAGAGGGAGGGAGGGACAATGGAAGGGAGGGAGGAAAGGGGGAAGGGACAAAGAAGGAAGGAAGGAAGGAAGAATTAGAGGGAGGGAGGGAAAGGAAGGAAGGAAGGGACAATGGGAGAGAGGGACGTAAGGAAGGCACCCACCCCAGTCCCATCCCCCTCCACCAGAGACCCATGGATTCCCCCCCACAGGCACCCCGCAACCTGAGTGATGAGCTGGCCATGCCCCCCCGGCCATTGATCACGTGACCCTGGGACACTGTGAACGTCATAAGTATGAATCAGTTGCCAAGCATCCGAATGTAAATCACATGACCCTGGGGATGCTGCAACAGTCATAAGTGTGAAAAATGGTCATAAGTCACTTTTTTCAGTGCCGTTGTAACTTCGAACAGTCACTAAGCGAATTGTTGTAAGTCGAGGACTACCTGTACTTTCATTTTTTCCCTTTTTTGGGGGGTCAAGTTTTTGACACCTTGCTGGGCGATGGTGGTACTCGGATATTGCCTTATCCTAAAAGTGGTACAATGGGTGAAAAGGTTGAAAAGCCCTGTATTAGGGCTTTCTGCCTGAGCAGGGGGTTGGGCTAGAAGACCTTCAAGGTCCCTTCCAATTCTGTTATTCTGTTAATATGTGTGTGTGTGTTTGTTTTATGTGTGTGTTTCACTATGCCTCCTTTGTCTTAACTTGCTACTTTCTTCTGCCAGTTCCCACTTCAATGTCAGTTCTTCCTTTTTTCTCTCCTTTCCCCTTTCTTGTTATTCTATCTAGTTTCATTTTTCTGTATTTGCATGAATCCTAGGATTGCTATCAACTTTTTTCTTCATACTTACGCTTTTGAGTTTCTACAATTCAGAAAGCAGTTTTGACAATATTTCTGAGCTACCAGTTAAGGCTTCACGATGCTCACAAAGGAAGATAAACACATACATACAATTTAGAATGTTTATTCATTCATTCATTAATAAAATTTATATAGCCACCCATCTCACCAAAAGCATTTCTGGATGGCACATAATAATCAGATAGAACAACAAATATAAAAAGAGATATAAAGTATTAAAACCATATTAATAAATATCCTAAAAGCCAGAAATACAAGCCATAGGCAAAGAATGTACTATACCATTTACAGCTATATTGCTTATTGATATAAGCTAGTGATCATAATCATCATAACCAATCTATACAATAAATTAATCAGACAACATGGAACTGATGGGGATCCAAGCAAATATTCCTATTCACATTAGCCATCTTAATTATGGTATAATATATCAAAGATACAAGAGCTATATTAGCTTTTGTACAATACATTTATGTGTAGCTAATAGTATAGTTTTCTCAGTTTAAGTGAGTCTCAGTAGAATTTGAACCATAATTAACCATGCAGGGTGCATTCAGGCAACTTGATAAGCTAAAATATGGTTGCTAGTTTGTGATTTACTTTATTATGCAAACCTAGCCAGTCACTCTGGCATGTGATAAAAATAAGTATGGTTTCTTTGATAATTTCTGCTTTGTTTTCTCTCCTTTGTTCTTGTTGATGCCTTGAACTTACGTGGATTCATTACAGCTTTTGGTAGGATAAAAAAAACTAAAAACTAGAATGAAATAATGTATTCTTATTTATATATCACATTAAGTGACAGGTATATTGTAAGCCAAAAAGAAATCATGGACTTAAAATATAAGTGACTTTGGAAAATAAGCTTTGCTGAAGTGAAAAATCAGACTTACATATTAGTTAGTAACTGACATGGCTGTCCATGTTTTGCTCTTTACATCTACAGGATTACACTGAATAAAAATGCAAATAGGGCTCCATATTTTATTTATTTACCCATGTTTTGGCTGCCTAATCCCAGTGACAGTCAGCATCTTACAAGAGCAATAAAATGCAGTTTACATTTAAATAATGTAAAATCAACAGCATAAAATCTTTAAAACCTTTTGTCAACAGTTGTCTAAAATATCCTGTCTAGTTCCCTACTAGACAGTTGTGTGCCATTTTGGATATTAGCCTTGCTTCCCTTTCAAATTTTCTAATATGAACATTGAGGATGATGAAAAGCATAGCTCCATGACTAATTTTGTGATCATGATTTTTTTTTTCTTTGTTCTCAATAGAGCATTGCTAATATCAGAACATATTGACATGTTTGATGAATCCAAACATCTAGTACAGGGGTGTCAAACTGCCGGCCCGTGGGCCGGGTGCATCATGCCAAAACCGCGCCCACCCCAGCTCCGGCAATAGGGAAAAAGTCACGATACGTCACGACATGTCACGTGACATTGCGAGTTTGACACCCCTGATCTAGTACATAGGTGTCAAACTCGCCACGTCACGTGACGTGTTGTGACGTATCACTGGGGTGCGCGCGGTCTCGTATGATGCAACTGGCCCATGGGACGGCAGTTTGACACCCCTGACCTAGTAGCTTTGGGGCAGCCTTGAAAGAGACAAATAGGATCTGTGTTTCATCAGTTCCAGCAACATCAACATTATGTCTTTTATTATGGTTTAAAGAGAGTAAATTGGGAAAAAAAAGTCAGGGTTAGATTTTACAAGTAGTCCTCGACTTACAGCCGCATGTGAGCCCAAAATTTCTGTTGCTAAGTGAGACATTTGTTAAGTGAATTTTGACCCATTTTATGACTTTTCTTGCCTCATTGGTTAAGTGAATCCCTGCAGTTGTTAAATTAGTAACATGGTTGTTAATTAAATTTGTTTTCCCCCATTGACTTGCTTGTCAGGTCACAAAAGGAGATCACATGACCCCTGGGACACTGCAACCATCATAAATGAGCCAGTTGCCAAGCATCTGAATTTTGATTATGTGACCAAGAGGATGCTGGATTGGTCCTAAGAGTGAAAAATGGTCATGAGTCACCTGTTTGAGTGCTGTTGCAACTTTGAACAGTCGCTAAACAAACTATTATAAGTTGAGGACTATCTGTATGTTGGTTGCAGCTACATTGTTAGTCACTCATCATTGGCTTTCAATACTCTTAAATTAGGAGAGGAAAGCCAGTTTGGTGGTTAAGGCACCAACTGCCAAGACTATGAGTTCTAATTCTACCTTAGACATGAAAGCTTGTTGGGTAACCTTGAGCCAGTCACACTCTCTCAGTCCTAGGAAAGAGACAGTAGCAAACCACTTCCAAAACTGCATGGGCTTCCAGGCAGTTGCTAAGAGCAGGACCTACCTAGACTGAATTTAACCCCTCCTTCAAAAATTAAAAATTATCCTAATGTGAAAACTCACAGTTACAATACAGAACATGCAGTGCTTAGGTATTGTATAATGTGATCTTTAATCTGATTTGGAAGTATTTAAAAATATTAAAATGATATTTGACCTCATTGGTGGTGTGGACTTTTTGGAAAGAAGAAATGTGTCTTGACAGGAAAAAAAATTAGGAAGATTTGAATTTCCTAAGTGCTAGGCTATTTGTAATTGTAGTGACTTATTTTGATTCGTAAATTGATTTTAATTTTGAAATGACCATCTTCTACTTTCCTATGACAATTTCAGTTGTTATGAAAATGACACAGTGGAAAGCTCATAGCCCTATAACACGTGCAATTTCCACAGCCTTTCTTAAACTCATGTGGTCTTAAAATCCTGGTCTTTGCAAGATTGTATAATTAGCTCAGCTAGCACAGGAGGAGGTTGTTCTAAATTTCCATACTGATTTTCCGGCATCTATACTCATAGAAAATTCAGTGTTGGCTTTTCTGAACGCTGAATGCCAAACTGAAAGCCCTTCATTAAAACTTTAGTTGCTCAAAGTAAATGGAACAAAGAAATGGCTATTTCTGTAATGATAGACAATGCAGAAATGGAAGTCCTGACTTAACAGCTTGACTATTTTGAGTTGGTGATTTTCTGCCGTAAAAGATTGGGAATAATGTCATCGTATCATTTATTGTTTCCCTCATGCTTCTACCTCATTTTGGTGGACTGTGGCACTTCTATTGCAAGTGAACTATGGAAAGCTTATTGCCACACATTTTTATATTGCATTGTCTCAGATCAAGGGGAAAAAAAGATTAAGGGGTAAAGTAGTTTGGGAAAAAAAGATGTCTAAAAAAGGAGGACACTTGAAGCCAGAAGGTGGATTTGAGGCGTGAAGGTACTTGAAGAGAGGACAAAATGTGTTTAGTCAAGCAGTGTGCTCTCCAACCTTCTTTAATCTCATGCTTGGCTGCACTTGAGATTCCTTTTTGTATTTTTTCCCAATGCTAGATTTTAAGTATCCACTGCTATCTTATAACTGCCCTATACTGTCTCCTAAGTCATTTTCTGTCCAGCTGCTACATAAGGGTTTGCTATATGCATCACCTGGTTGACAGTCCTTTTTGTGGGTGTTTTTATAGGTAGACTGTAAAATCAAAAAGGCAATCAAGCCCTTAATGGAGTTCAGTGTACATCTACTGACAGCTATTTTTCTTTGTCTTTGCTTGTAAACAATTGACAAAAATCTGTAAAAGATGGAAAAATACTTCTTAGAACTTCTTTTCAAGAGAGTCTAAGAGCAGAAGACAATATAGAGAAGGCGGTCTTTTCTGCCAGCATTGCAAGTAGATAATAAAGAAAGAAGAATGGTGCTCCAGTAGTTTTTCTTTCCTTAAGTTGCCCTGAATAATACTGCAGCCGTTAAGCTGCTTAATGCTAAATCTCTGTGCCAAATGCTATACATTGCACAGATATGCACAGACGAGAATCTAAAGGCCCTGTATGCTGTTTGGTCTAAGGGTTTGAAAGCATTCTTTCAGCTTTCATATTGTCTTCTAATCTGCGTGGAAACAGGAGTGGTTCCACTGGAAGCAGAGTGGGTTTGATTTAAATCAACTCGATTTAAATCATAATTTTAAAAGAGCAACTGCCATCTCTGTCCCGCAACGGCTCCTCTTCTCACCCACTCACCAACAGTCCCATTCACTTTAATGGGATGGCTGGTGATGTGGCAGTGACACAACGTGAGGGACATGGCGGGCAGCAGGTGAGTGGATGCCTGCTAACAGGCGCTGCCATGATGGATCTGAAATGACAGGTCCTCTTTAAATGTAAAGACTCATTCTTGCTGGTAGTTAGAATCTTTAATATTATTATTTGCAAACAAAATGAAGGTTTCCTATTCAGAATAATAAGCTGTCAGGTTAGTAAAACAGTGATATCAGAACCGATTTTAGTTAATAGGTTAATCACAAATAGTTGGAGAACTACTCATATTCTTTTATTTAATTAAAACACTTAGAGCCTGGTACAGATGCTTTTCTCTTCAAACAATCATACAGTTTGTACTGTACATAGATTTGCAAAACAATGGGATAAAGGAATATTCCTGAACTTTGTTTTATGATTTATCTCATGGTTACTGTGAAATTGTGTGAATACATCAGTGCAGTGCATGTTATCTCAGCTTGCAGAGCTTGGATTCATTGAATGAGTTCACCAAAAATGTAAATATTGCAGAATATACAGCCTCATGCTACACAACTAAGCTCCATTTCATGCTGAATAAATTAAATTATTAATGTATATTAAATAGAAAACTATATTTAGATAAGATTTTTACTCCAAAAGCATTTTATTAAAATAAATTTGATAAAAAATAAAAGAAATCCTATTTAAATTAAAGAAATACGATTTTTTTTTTCATTTAAAAAAAACCACAATCGATTATTATCCACCCTGACTGGAAGCAAAAGTCTAGGTTTCTGATTTCTCTTATTGGCCGATACTTGTATTTTCTGTGGCCACACTGGCCACATTAATAGTTCTTGTTGAGTTCACAGTTGTTTGGAACGTGGCTCAAGATCCCAAAACAAACAAACTCACTTGGAATTCCAGCAACAAAGTTTTATTCAAAAAGAAGCGTTTGCAAAGGCCTGGTGGACTGAAACACACACAGGAGTTCAGCCACACCTTAAAAAGCTGTTTGACACATTTTTATATCCTACCCCGATGCAGATTCCCCCCTCCCCTATCGCACTCAACGCCCCTTCCCTAATCATCCGATAAACTATCCGGGCCGCCTAAAACCACTGTCCTTCCCATGTTCCAGGAAGCCCCTTTGTCCATATCCTAACTTTCACCATCTAATTTTCTGTTAGCACAGCTCGGCTCCTATAGTTATTTTGATATTTCCTCTGCTTGCAATTTCAGTTAGCTAGTGACTTCTGCTTTTCACATTTGTATCTGTCAATACTTAGATAAGATATATATTATTATTTCTGATCTTCAGTTGGCTTCTGCTTCAACCTTTAGACTCATTAGAAATTTTTGAATAATACTTTATTCCTTTCAATCCACCCTCTCTTTTCTTTATCCTTTCAGAAATTTATAGACAATTCGAAAAATACACTTTGCATATATGGGTTACAGTTTATACTTATATGTTGGCAAGCAAGCTTAAGCTATAGTGATCCCAGTTCACATCCATTCTGATAGTTCTTGTTCTACCTCTGTGTGACTTTCCAATATCTCACTTTCTTGTTCTTCCTTCTCGTTATCCCTCAGACACAATCCATTCTATATCCCATGGAATTTGAATATCACTATCTCCCAATATAACTGAATTTAGGTCAGGTTGTGTTTCTGCTGTCTAAATTTCAATTTCTCCTATAATTGGGTATGTGGGCTAAAGAGTCTGTTGATGTCAGACCTTTACATATTTTTAACCAATCCTCCACTATTACTATGTCACAAGGTTCTTTACAGGGACAGACTGGTCCACAATCACAACAGTGATAAGAACAACAACATTTAGTGATACAATTGCAATCACAGAACCAACACATTATGTAGAAGTTTGTAGAATGCGGAGGTCCACAACTTCTTCTGGAATCCTTGGATGGAATAACATTGGCCACCACTCAGATCGAAAAAGCCAGAAAGCTGCTACTCCTGCAATGAGAAAAATCACAAACATCCATATTATTTCTTCACCCCACAATGACCACATCAGTTTTTTGGTAATTTTTATTCACAGCGGGTCTTCTCCAGGAATTATTTTCCACTCTTTTGGCTCCACCCTTTTTCTTTCTTTCAAACTGTTGTTTCAGTTGTTAGGAGGACTTGGAAGGGACCAAGCCCCAGTATATAATTCTTTATAAGCATGTCATTAGTTTCATATTGTGGAATTTCCCACTTGAGGTAATTTAAAATCAACTTGAATGCATTGAAATAGCCTCACCATTAGATGCTATAGAGCATTTTATGTATTTGTCTACACATCATACTTATCATATAACCAACCATATATTAACCATAGAAAAGTATCAATTATCTCTCCCCTAGCCATTCCCTTGTCCGTATTTATAAACAAATTGCTTAGTAAAGAGCCAACAAAGGAGCGCTCACCAAACTCTGCTTGAGCTTGTTTGCATACAAATCTTTATTCAAAACAACATAGCTCATTTATAATCCCAAAAATTTTCTCAACTCCTTCATTTTAAACAAGGGTTGAATTACAATTCCTTCAATTCTCTTAGGTATTATTTTCTATCAGTGTGTCCTGCACACAGACATAAAAACATAAAAAAAAATAAAACAACACCAACAAAAAAGCAACTCCACAAAAATAAATAAATAAACAAGGTTAATAAGATATTCTGAGTTACTGAAATAGTTTTGTATCAAACTCTAGTATCAACTCTTTGCTTTTAATATAAATTTAGTCAAATTCCAATTTAATCAGATTCCATTCAGATGGAAACAAATTTCCATTAAATAGGTTAAAACATTTACAAATCTAAACAAAACAATTCAGTCATTTCTTTTGGTTGATGGATATATAGGTGTATTCAAGTTCTTCTCATATTTCATTTATTTAAAAAAATAACCTTATTTCTTACTGCAAGAATGGGTATTAAATTTCACAACCACCCCGCCTTCCTCAAACGAGAATTCTACGCAGAAGAAAAAAAAAGTTTAAAAGATCAGACCCCCCCCCTTTTTTTCTTTCTGTCTCTCTTGCTCTTAAAGCAACACAGCCAGTCCGGGGGGGGGGGGGGCAGACAGGAAAAAGAAGAAATTACACAAAAATCTCACCAACAAAATAGTTTTCTCTTCTTCACATGTATTTTCCTTGAATTCTCTCACACATCCTCCATGGAACTCTTCTCATGCAAACACTTGCTATTGCCTTTCCATTTCACTTTTACAACAACAACAAAAAATCTGCAGTTTACTGTTTCTTTCACAGTCTGGGGTGGGGGAGAAACTCATACATACACAGAGACACAGGATCAGCATACCCACACATTCACTTCCGTTCAAACTGCTTGCATAAACACTTTCACATACAGATATTTCATTTCATACTTTCTCCTGACAAACCAATAACTATTATTATAATTTCAAGGAGCTGTTCACAAGCCAATGGCTCCTCCCCCCCCCCAGCAAATCTCTTTGTTTTTAAATAAGGCCTTTTTATTAATTATTATTATTAGACACAACACAGACACACATACACTACCTCCACACTCCTCTAACAAAAATGGACTATATATTGCCTGGGATCCAACAGGCATATAAACTTCTTTTATTAACCTATATGTTTAGTGCTTCACATAGCCAATTTTTAAAACTTCCATATTTTGAGCAAAATGCACTAGTGCTTTTAATAGGATTTCTTGGCCACTCAAAATAACAATATTGAGTCATGGTACCTTTACTCTTATCCCAGGTGTATTTTCCAGATGAATCCATCCCATCCTGCTAGCATTTAAAACAGCAATACTTTATCATAATACTTTTACTTTTATCTCAAGTATATAGTTTATTCTGCCAACCTTGCCCTCAAATGAAGTAATTAAAACTACCTAACCATGGCCACTGAGTTCCCTCATCTATTTGTTTTTATCTCCAAATAAAATAACAATATTGAATCATCAGGTCTTTAAATCTTTTACCATTCTACTATAAGGAGGATGATTCCATCCAGCCAGGATCTTCCCCAGGGGACTGTGAGGAGGGATGAATACATTCTCTCCCTTTCTCTTTTCTTTATTTCCTTTTCCCTGGCCTTGGGAGTCCTCTCTTTGATCCTTTTGTGGCTTCTTGGAAGGTCTATTACCTATCATTGATTACCGTCTGGTTCTCTTATCCTTACCAATCTAGTGAGACCACCTTATACTTCACCAAATCACTTCCTCTTTTTCCCCACCAATCTCCTCGCGGAGGTATGGAAATCAGGTACTCAAGAGTCTGCACTCACTTTGCCTTGCCCGCCCTTATGGCCCTCAGGGCATCTCAGTCACACTCTCACAGGTCTAAGATTCACACCAGCCTAACCACCCAGCCACCCAAGTAACTGTGAAAATGCCCGGATTTTCTTACCTGGGTCTGTGCACAGTTTCCCGCAGTTGGTACTTGACCCACCTCCTTAGCCTTGCCAGTCCTTCAGACCCTCGGGGCATCAAAAAAAAATGACCTGACCTTCTTTGTTCCTGGAATCCACTATTTAGCATCCGATTCTTCATGGGTACCGGGCCGGGGGTGGTCATCTTTCAGGAGACCATCAAAATCGACGTGGCACCTGTCCCCTTAGGGGTGGCCACTCCTGGTGATCCGGGGACCGTTTGGATTATCCCGGAAGAGCCCCCAAGTTGTTTGGAACGTGGCTCAAGATCCCCAAACAAACAAACTCACTTGGAATTCCAGCAACAAAGTTTTATTCAAAAAGAAGCGTTTGCAAAGGCCTGGTGGACTGAAACACACACAGGAGTTCAGCTACACCTTAAAAAGCTGTTTGACACATTTTTATATCCTACCCCGATGCAGATTCCCCCCTCCCCTATCACACTCAACGCCCCTTCCCTAATCATCCGATAAACTATCCGGACCGCCTAAAACCACTGTCCTTCCCATGTTCCAGGAAGCCCCTTTGTCCATATCCTAAATTTCACCATCTAATTTTCTGTTAGCACAGCTCGGCTCTTATAGTTATTTCAATATTTCCTCTGCTTGCAATTTCAGTTAGCTAGTGACTTCTGCTTTTCACATTTGTACCTGTCAATACTTAGATAAGATATATATTATTATTTCTGATCTTCAGTTGGCTTCTGCTTCAACCTTTAGACTCATTAGAAATTTCTGAATAATACTTTATTCCTTTCACGGTGGAAAGTTAAAAAAAATGTGACTTATATTATTGCAGCCTTTTTTTAATCTTTAGGCCAGGAGGAAAGTAGATTTGTTAAGAAGTCTTCACTATTTCATGCCATACAAACCTGAGTGCTGCAGGCAAACTACAAGACTGGGTTCCTTCCTGGAGACCATTTTAGATCTGCAAACTAACTGTTTCATTGCAGGTTTTCTCAGTACGTGGTAGGTCCTTTATTTTGGTCTTCTTTAATGTTCTGCCTTGACAGTATTGGATGGGAGGTTTCATTAAATCCCATTTAATGGGAGAAATTGTCCCTGTGGGCAGAATGATCCTGAGATCTTACTGCACTTATTTCTTCATTGCCCTTTCTACAAGAACTTACATGCAGGTATAGCTATATAACTTCCTGGTAGAAATCAGACTTTCAATGAGAGAGATATAGTTTGTTTTCTATTCTGAGACTGGAACCCTATTATTATTTATAATAAACTGAGTTACCAAGTTCTTACCAGCAGCTATTGTTTAAGGCATGCCCTGTGGACTTCAACTGCCAGAATTCCTGAGCCAGCCATGTTGGCTCAGGAATTTTGGCAGTTGAAGTCCACAGGTCTTAAAGAGGCCACCCCTGCCTTAAGCCAACTAGTATGCTAGCTGGGGAATTCTGGGAGTTCAAGTCCACATAACTCAGAGCTGCTGAAATTGAGAAAAACTACCCTAAGGTATGCTAAACTTGGAAAGATTTCCCAAGAAAGTTCTTTTATACCCTCTTCCTCATTAAGCAGCCATGTTCCATTCCAACAATTTGCTTGTAAAGTGAAATGGTAGCTAAGTGAACAGGTTGTGTGTGTGTGTGTGAGAGAGAGAGAGAGAGAGAGAGAGAGGCTGTGAAGATCACCCGTTGATGCTGTCTTATTCAGATAAAGTCTTGCAATTGTGCTGCTTCCCTCCCCCACCTTTTCAATATTTTTTGTCCCCTTGGGGTGACAAAAAAAGTGCTACTTGGAAGTTAACAAGGTGAATTTTATGACTTTTATTAGTTGATTAGGATCTTCTATGCAGCTGTGCTCTTGCTCAGCTTTACATTTAAGGCTTTTGTTGTCAGATCCATGAAATTTGCAGGTATTGATTGGAAAATGAATTTTTCATTACCATCATATTTGAGAACGGTCACTAAGATAATGGCTAAACAAGTGGCTCTTTTTTAAAAAATCTAAATATTGCTCTTATTTATTGTCTTTCGCTTTGTTACATTTTGTTCTCTTTTGTTTACTTCTTATACCTATAAATTTTAATTGGCAGGTCTCTGTGGTGGTTTTATTGCTGTTACTGTATTTGAGATGTTTTTAATGCCTTGTTTTAGGGTTGTAGCTACTTTGCTGGTCACTGACCGTAAATAAAAGTTGTCTTTCATTATGCATGCAGGAAGCATGTTAATTATCATCCAGTCTGTTTTTGAAGGGAACAAAACAAAATGTTTGGCATATTGGATAATCTGTGAAATTTGATCATGGCTTTCAAAGCATTTGTGCATTTTCTGGCACAAATGTCTTAACCTTCAGTCTGTCATTTCACAATACAGCCAAGCATTTCTTCCACGTTGAAACTTGGAATTAAATATATGGTATATATTAATACAATGTATGTTATAAAACAATCATTTATGTTCACTGCTCTCCCTGCTCCCAACAGTGTAATACTCTTTAGATTTTATTTTTAACTAACCACGTGGATGGGTCAGAGCAAAAATGTCTTATTTTGATCCTTGAAGTCACTTCTTTTCCTGAAATAATTTATGAAAAAGCTGGGGGTAAATATGACTTTGCACTAGATAAGAACTAGATGATTTTTTTAATTGTAAAATTTAATAGTTTATTATAATTTTTAGCTGAAGGTCTTTGGGTTGTTTATAATAAAGCAAACATAAAAATACAATTTGAATAAATAAATCAGGTGCAATAAATAAATAAAATTAAAATAAAAATAAAAAAACTATAAAAAGTTGGCAGCAGGAAGACGGTCATTTAGAATCTAGTGCAATGGAAATTAAACAAACTTAGAACATCAGTAAAAACCATTTTAAAAGCCTGGGGAAATAGAAAGTTTTTACCTGATGCCCAATTATCCTAATACAGCAAGCTAACACATAGGGCTATTGTGAGGGAAATAAGAGGAGGAAGTTGTGTTGGATATGTTCGCTGCCTTGAGTTATTTGTAAAAATAATAAAGATAGGATACACATAAATAAAATTTTAAAAAAACTAAAAATGCAGGCATTGGTAAAAAAAAATATCCCTCTTTCCCTACTAAAAGCTAACCTCCAACTCTTTTGGTGGGGAACCTGGAAGAAGGCCTCAGTATAATTTAAGTATAACTAATTCATCTCATATCTATTCTCATTTGCTTGGTCTTTTGTATTGTACCTTCTGATTAATGAGGTGCCATTGCTTTAAATTACTACAAATACGCAATGTTAATTTACCAATCAAAGCATTTGGTATTGTTGGGGGAAAGTACTTGTAAATTATACTTCAATTTCACCTAAACTGACTATAATTTAAGTAATTTTTCTACCTCTTCGTGAATTTTAAAAGAGGAAGAGAATAAAACTTTCTTCTTAAATTGTTCCACATTTTTTATTTTAGAAACAGTTATTTTGAAGGAGAATAAATTCCACTTTCCTCAAAACAATTGTATGATATTAAATAACAAGAAAGATCCTGCCACTTAAATTTAATGCCTGAAGAAGAAGAAGCTTCCTGGGAATAATGAATATAGAATGATTAAAAAAGAATTTAAGTTAATATTCCTTCCTGCCATTCTCCCTCCCTCCCGTATAATTAAGTCCTACAAAGAAAGTTATTGTTGCTTGAATCCTATAGTTGAAGGCAGATATAAGATATTTGAAGGATAACTTTTAAGTCAAACGTCTTCACAACATAGCTCTCAGAAAAGATTTCATGTAAACATCTAAAATATTAAACTGTAATTAGTATAAAGTCCAATAATAATAATTTGTATAATTAAAATTACAGTATCACTGCCAGTATTACATATACAACTAGCTGTTGGATTTAACTATATTTAAATATTTAACATCAAGAAAAGAACTTTAATATGGATTGTAGTATAAAAAGACTTGTAAATTGTATTTTTGGACAAATATTGTATTCCATTTTGGACACGTTTTGGACAAATTTGTATTCCATACAAATAATTGTTTGCATAAAATAGTATTTATATAATTATATGTGTTTAATCTAAATCCTACATTCATTTCTATTCAGTTTTTAATTGGTTCTGATGCTTAGCAACCTATACTATAATTGTAAAATTAAAAACACATTGCTTGTTAAATTAATTTTATACCAAGCCATAATGTACAATTCATTTTGTATGAGTAAAATGTCCATCACCCTATTGAATCTTGAAATCAAATACTGTGCACAAGAACAGCCTTCCCCAGCCAGGTGTGTTATGACTGCCACACCAAATCCACACTTGGATTTATAGTTCTAAAACATTCAGAAGAGATCAGGCTGGGGAAGACTGAATGAGGATGTCTGATACAAAGTGCTAGTTCATACTTATTATTTAGAGTTAAATTTCCTTAAGGCTTCCTTTTAGAAATCTTCATTTTCCTTTCAGTTTTTTTTCCTGTTTCCCATAACTCTGTTCTGATGAAGGGTTGGTACAGATTTTTCATTGTGATCCATTAATTTAAAATGGCCTATTACAAGTTTCACATTATTGATTTCAAGTTGTGATTTCAAGTTCAGAGAAATGAACTGTGCCATTGAGGTTTATATGATTGATAGTTCAAAAAAATGTTCCTCCAGCTATTGTTATTCCCCTTGCATGTTTGAACTTCTAGGAAGTAGGAGGAAAAAAAGAAGAAATGGTCTCAGATTGGATTTTGAGAATCAACAGCTAATCTTCCCAGTGTCTGAAACTCTTAAATAATTGGTAAAATATCTGCACTTTTGAGGGCAGGTTGTAAAGGATAAAATCTGCACTTCAAATCTTAAAAAGTTGATGGAATTTTGATTCATTAAAAGAAGTGACTGAAAAGTTAAACCACAAATGAATATAATTTTACATTCTGCCTTTCTACCCTAAATATTTTAAAATACCTTAGGATGTTTGAAGTCAGAATAGGAGAGAGGAAAGAGTAAGAATATGACTTCATCCCAATGACTATCCAATACACAATGAATACCATTAGGAATACCATATTTGGTTGCAAATTTGAGCAACCAGTGTCGCACAACAAAGAGAGATAATTTCTCTCTCTTTGTTGCGTAATTTTTGCAGTTAGAGGTTGTAGCTCAGCCCAATATTAAATCATGATTAGGTGTAGAAAAAAGCCCCTTGAAAGTATAAAGCTTAGGTGCAATCATCTTCAACAGAGTTGGATCTCTGTTTCAACTTCAAACTTCTCTTCCCAACAAGACAGAAGGAAAAACCAGGACTGAATGTGGGCTTGTTGTAGCTGATTCTGCTTTTCTTCTTATCTGGGATTTAGACTCTTGTCCATTAAACAAGGGAGTTAAACATTCAAGATTCCTAAATGATTTTCTAAACATTTCACTTTAAAAAAGGATAGACAGACTTTTAGTAGCTGATGGTATGTTACAATCAGCTCAAGGGCTGTTTCTGCAGAAAGATGTACAGTTTGATCAAAAGAAGGAGGTGTTGGTGCATATTTCTTGATTAGTTCCCATATGTCAGGACAAACAAAATATCTTGCACCTCTCACAAGTTGTATCTGTTAATCTTGCTTAGAGATAATTCTCTGCTACTTTTGCAAGAGTAATCCCTCTCTTTTCTGAAACTTTGAAAACTTGATTACCTTATTGTTATCCATAGAACGTTCAAATATATCCCTATTTCAATATATAATATAATATAATAAATATAATATAATATAATATAATATAATATAATATAATATAATATAATATAATATAGAGAAATCGTTATACTGAATATATTTTTTCTATTTTCCCCCAAATATTGGAAAATATACAATATAGCTTCTGTAATGCAGATTGCCACAAAATAACAGCCCCCTAAAACTGCTAGTAAATTAATTCTGTGTTGGCAAAAGATAGTGCATGAAGGTAAATGAACACAGTAAAAAAACAACGGTTGTTTACAACAATAAAGAGATATTGAGAATGATAATGGTAAACTACAGTAATTTAAACTCAGTTTCTTTTTCTTATCTGATCTCTTAATTTCTTTGACTTGCTATTTTTAAATCCTTCTCTAGACTTCACCTAATTTTATTTATTTGTATCCTACTTTTATTATTTTTACAAATAAGGTGGCAAATGTACCCAACACACCTTCCTCCTTCTCTTTTATTTTCCCCACAATAACCCTGTGAGATGCATTGAGCTGAGACAGGGGTCTTCAAACTCGGCCCTTTTATGACTCCTGGACACGCTGGCTGAGGAATTCTGGGAATTGAAGTCCACGAGTCATAAAAGGGCCGAGTTTGAAGACCCCTGAGCTGAGAGATGGTGACTGGCCTAAAGTCACGCACCTGGCTTTCATAGCTAAGGCAGGACTAGAACCCACGGTTTCCCATTTCTTAGCCTGGTGCCTTAATCATTAGACCAAACTATTGCTTTCCTGAAAGGGAACTGCTGATGGATATGCCTGTTGTGCTTATTTTATTATGGGATTCACCTATGGCTATTGGGCTACTCTTCTGGAGTGATTTCATTTAGTGTCTCAAAAGAGAGGTTTCAGTGGTGTAATGCAACAATCATTTTTTTAAAAAAAACAATATGTCACTCATTGCTTCCAATATTAGTGGAATTTTAAATTCATATTCTTTAATCTTGAAAAGATTACTAGTGTAATTCAAGAATCAACATCATCCATAAAACAATTTTAAAAAATCCCCGTTCATTACTATTACAAATGTTAGTATTGCTATTGTTACATATTATTGATCAAATACACCTGTCACTTAAGTATTAATTTTTCAAGAGTAATATCTCTACTGTTTATTAGTCACTCTTTTAATAATAACTATTCACTCATTGTTACTTAGCTTTTGCTTTTTGAAGAGCTGTCGGTGTGGCTTTTGTTTTCTGCATATCCACATTACGTAGACATCCACAGTGGGAAAACAGGAATTAGTGAGGTTGCTAAAATTATTTTCTATTCTATTTGAAAGACTACAATTTATTTATTTATTTGGAAGATGGAGAAGTGTTTTGGGGATCACTGTTCATTACAATGTGTTTGAGCATAAGGCAGGACATAAAACAAGACAGGACATAAAACAAGACATAGGTCATAAAACAGGACATGAGTCTTAAATGCGTGTATTAATTAGAAGAAGCAAAAAGGAAGTGGAAAATGTCAAACCACAAGTTCATCTGTCGGTCACATATGAGTGTCAAGCTTGAAGCTCTGTTACAGGTAACCACATATGTCTCGCTCTCGCTGGTAGCTAACCACAAATGTGCTGCCGGAAACTTAGATGCTTTGGCAAGACACCTGTGACCTCGATCCATGAGAGGGGGACAAGATATTTAGCTACTTTAGCATAGCAACAGGGGGGCTGAAAGGGGACTGTAATTCAAGTAACCAATCAATGCTAACAAGTTACATTTCCGTGTTTTGCTGCTTCTAAAAGAGTATATATGTACTTGTTATTCCATGAGAAGGTGTTCAGAGGTTGTTATGATTTTTGCTCTGAACCTTTGCGCAAATAAACCAACTTCTTTTGATTCCGTGGTCTGAGTCCTGTGATTTTCTGCAACAAGCAGGTATAGGGTTTCCTGCCTGAGCAGGGGATTGGACTAGATGACCTCCAAGGTCCCTTCCAACTTTATTATTATTATTATTATTATTAAAGCAAGGAACATTTATGGATACCAAGAAAACTGAATGGGTTGAAATGAATGTTGTGGTAGAATTTTAGCAGCAAGCAGTAAAGTACAGTTTCTAATGGAAGGAAGTCAGGAGACCTAAATATTAATCAATAAGCATAGGGATCTGTTACATTAATAATTTTACCATTATTACCAAGAGAAAAAAAGTCTTTAAAACATTGACAATAAAAAGCATATGATATCACATGACTGGCAAGATATAGACTTATCTTGGAAGACTGGTGGCTGATTGCTCCCTTGTTTTAAACCATGAATGATTTGTGACTTTTATAGCTTCTTCTGGAATGAAAGAGTTCTGCCATTTGTATTACTAAGTGATTTTAAAGCTCCTCCAATTTTAAAAAGTGGTTTAGTTTTAGGCTGGGGACTGATATTTGAAAACTACACGTAGTCTTAATGATAGACTTTATGTATGAAGTGGCTGAATACAGGTAGGTCTCGACTTACAACTGTTTATTTAGTGACTGTTCAAAGATACAACAGCACTGAAAAAGTGACATGACCATTTTTCACACTTAAGACCTTTGCAACATCCCCAAGGTCACATGATTAAAATTCAGATGCTTGGCAATTAACTCATAGTTATGACAGTTATGCAGTGTCCTTTTGCGACTTTCTGATAAGCAAAGTCAATGGGGAAAGGCAGATTCACTTAACAACCATGTTACTAACTTAACTGCAGTGATTTGCTTAACAACTGTGGCAAAAGAGGTCGTAAAATGGGACAAAATCAACTTAATAACTGTCTCACTTAGCAACAGAAATTTTGGGCTCAATTGTGGTCATAAGTCAAGGACTACCTGTACTCCTTTGTATGGTATAATTCAAATTTGACGTGTTTTAATTTTTTCCAACATTTTTATTCATAATCCATCCCTTTTATGGTAACAGGATGACTTGGTTGCCTATATTTATTTCTCTGTTGACATTGCTAGCTCCATGACATTCTACCTTAATAAGAAGCAAATAAAAAAAGATTTGCAGAACAGTATGTTTTATTAGTTGGATTATATAGTTTCTTTGGAACTCTCAATTACACTCATGGAAATGGGAATACAAAGGATTAGTTCCATAACTTTATGAACAAAGCTTCCATGTTAAATATTTCATTAAATTGGAAGATCATGTTCTTTAAAAGATTTCACAGATTGGGTAAGATATATTGGAAAACAGAATATTGCCAGAGGCAATTGTTTTAGTTAATTCAACAATTTAACAAAATGTTCATCTAAAATGCAGTTAAAAAGAAAAAGAGGCAATATTATTATATTTCTTTCCTATATTATTTTTTTATCCATAATATGATTATTTCTATCACTTACAACATTATATAAATGAGTTTTGAATTGGATTAATCAGCATTGTACAAATGCTGTCTAATTTGAGAAATATCCCTTTCTATGGCATACAGTAGATGAATTGCAACATCCTTTATGGCACATCACAGTAACACACAACAAGCAACAGAACAGAAGTTCTCCCTGGAATAGTACTCTAAATAATACTGTAAATATTTTTCAAGCAGATGGAAGCCAACCATGCAAAATAAAATGAAAAGGAAATGAGATTACCGAGGGCTTTTTGCTGAACATGTTAAGTAGATAATAAAGTATGTTATAAGAAGAAATCAACATAGAATTAGTGAAAATATAATGATTTACATTGATTCCCATGATACATCCTCAGCTGAGAAGTGTTACATTTTAATATTCCATTTCTTCTTTCCCTGGAATTCATACATATATACAATAAGAGAGAACTAGAGTGAACTAAAGCAGAGGTCCCCAAACTTTTGGGCACCAGGGACCAGTTATATGGAGAGAGATTTTTCCACGGACCAGACGGGGCGTAGTTTTGTGTGCTGCCTGCATCCCGCGGATGGGGCTTTGCTTGTTTGTGCAGCCCAGTTGCTGGCACGCCGTGGTCCGGTACCGGTCCACGGACTGGGGGTTGGGGACCCCTGAACTAAAGATTGCAATTAAAAGAGAAGAACTCTTAAATTTGACTTACAGATACAGAAAGAAACAAAATATTTTATCATTCGACATATCAAAAGATATTTTTGAACAGTGGACTCAGAAGTTAATTTTAAGAGAGTCTGCCTCAATAGATAGACTGTGTTTAAAACATGTTATGGAAGAGGAACCAATTTTATCTGATCAGATTGAGATTGATCTGAAAGTGGATTTAAAAATTACAGGCTACCAGAATGATCTGGGGAAAAAAATGCTCCTGGACTGCAGATACAAAAGAAACTGGCTGATGATGATCTTGTGTGATTCACTAAATGATCACAACAGGAATTGGCAGGAACTGCCACATAAATTGACACAATCATGTGATTTTGTTCTTTACTACCTTGTCACTTAGTAAATGAGTTCCTGTTCCTAATTATGGTCATTATTTGGAGACTACCTATATAAATGATGTTTTTCAACCTTGGCAACTTTAAGATGCATAGACTTCAACTCCCAGTCAGCAATGTAAACAGCTAAAAGAAGAGAAAAAAGAAGAGGAGGAGGAATAATGTGCTGTACTGAATAATGTACTGAAAGGAAACATTGCTCCTGGGCTGGTGGATACAGAGCAGATTTTTAACCTTCGCAACTTTAAGATGTGTGGCTTTACAAATCTCAAAATTGCCATAGTTAAAAATCATTGGGCTAAAGAATGAGCTACAAATACTGGCCTATGATTTTTTAACATTCTCTATTACTCAGAAAAAGGCAAACATAAACATACTCAAAACAAACTGTATGTTCCTACCCTGACTTGTTCTAGCAGAAAAGAACCATAATTATACAAATGAGGATTTACAGACATGGTGCTTTAAGGGAGGATTTCTAAGGAACTTTTACTTCTGTTTAGTCTCAATCTATTGTTTAAATGTGCCCAGTGTGATTGATACACAGAAGGCTATAACCAAATTGAAAAGGAAGGCATTAGCAATATACAGCAGAGATTGTGGTAATGAATAGATTTTTCTTATACACAAGCCCCCTATTTAGTTTTTGTATACTTGTATACATTTTTTTATATTTGGTAGGTTAATCTGTGAAAGCTTAAGAAATCAGAAGGAATAGGGCTGGGGTCTCATCAAAATTTATTCTGAACTGTTTCTCCTATAGAAAAGATTCTTTAGAATTGATAGAAACAGGCATGTAGCCTCTGCTCTTTGCAATGTCTTGAAACAAGTGCCTCTCTTCCTGTGACTGCATGCTGATAAGAAAGGATGCAACTGCTTTCAAGACTTGCAAATAGGGGCTGTACTTGTGGCTGTGTCTATTCCAAAGCGATTTTTCCTCTTCAAATCTAAAACATTGCACAGCTCTTAGAGTGTTTACCAGCCACTTTAAGCACAAGCTTGCTTAATGCTTCTGATATACTTTATAGGGGGAAAAACATTGGGAAATAATTCCTGACAAATAAGTTTGGAAAGCTTTTGTGAAATCACAAGACAACCCAAGTAGCTAAGCATTCAAGGGGAAACTTAAGTTTAAACAACTCAGAGACACAGGAGATAAAAAAGAGAAATGGTGGCGAAGTAAGGATATTTATTTTCTTTGAAAGGAAACAAAAGCTAAACAATTTCACTTCCTGGCGAATCATGGATATCTCAGAGTTTCCAGAGAGGACGCATTAGCCCTGTGCCTTACAGGAGTGTCTGATATAGAAACAGTTTGCCTGAAATGTTTAATTTTACTTCATAGGAAGTATTATTTCCACTCTGGAAACTTCCTATGTAGTCTTAGCTTGCATCTGTGCTCATGGGTATTCGAGAAACATTGCTACTCATGTGTGCTGAGCATTACTTTGAAAAAGTAAAGCAGTACTGTGCATCTGTTCCCTACTCTGGTAGGCATATAGGAAACTACCTGCTTGTTCTGAAAGAGGATGTTAGTTTATTGCTAATGACAAGAATCCCCACTGTAAGATAGAGAGCAAAGTTTGGTCGAGGTTAATAGCATCAAGATTTACGTACATCTCTTTGTGTAGAGCAGAGTTAGTGGGGGGGGGGATTCTTTGTTCGCCTTTCTTATCCTGGACAACAGACAGTTTGCCTTTATATGCTTGTATAATTTTTTGTTGGTAAATAATCCAGAAAGCAAGTGAAGTTGGACAACCTGCTCACAGGTTGATGCTACCATACATGGCAAAACTCTGCTTGTAAAACACCTGGTTTCTTTGGCACTTCCAGAGTGTGGCAACAAAGCAATAGCAATGGATCGCAGATCATTGTGCACTGCTCCTGGTACAAATCTGATTTTTTAAATATCACTCTGCCTCATAGCTCAACACCTCTCCCTGTCTATGGTTCAGTCTTGCTTTTTATAAGTATTCCTTATGTAAGAAACACTGGAAATCAATTTTCAAACTGACCTGATAAGATTGTCCAAGAGGCCAGTTTTGTTTTCCTTTGGCCTTGGCATAAGTTCCCCATGATTTGTGGCATGATAGGATTTACTATGGTTGAAAGATCCCATTAATCTTTCCACGAAGTTCAAGAAAAGTTGCTTACCTCAAGGGTTTCTGGACATATATCATTGGAGAAAGACAAATCCAAATATTTGAAGAGATACAAATTTGGGACTGAAATTAGATACATAGAGCTGGACTTCTTCAGATGTATTCAAGTTTCCATTTGCTCCAGAGACACAATCATTCAGGGAGGCAACACTTTAAATTCCTGCCTCATATTTAATTATATTGTTGCAGGTATGCCTCTGGATTATCTCCAGCAATCCTATAGAATAGGATAAAGTAAAAAATTAAGCTATCTAATGCCTTGGGCAGCTTGTTTATTGGCTACTACAAGGCTGATAATATTTGGGGAACAGTGCCTTGGAGAGGATACTTTCAAGTTACTACAGGCAGGTAATGTTTTGGGGCCAGTAGATATATTTGAATTTGGAGTGTATGAAATGAAGTAATGTATGTTTAATCAGTGGTTGCCTTGGGGTGTATGGTTAGTTACCAGAAGTCAACTTTATATGGAAATTCCTTTCCATTCTTCTCAATATATTAGATGCTATCTAATACTTGACCTTGATATTTTCTGATCACAGTTTCAAGTAAAGCACTACGCTGCATATACTCAGCATTTTTATTTACTAAGAATGATCTGAGATTGGGCTCAGATCAGAGGCAAGATGTAAGCAAGGCAGTTCTTTAGTTTGCAGCTTGCCAACTCCCCCCTTTCTTTTTAAAGGTATCAAAACATGGAAGACAAATGGTGTCTGTTGGGTGACAACAAGACACGAGTTCACAGTCTCATGCTCATGCTTGTGGGCACAGTGTTGCCTATCCCTGCTTTAATTTTTATTTCAGACTTTGTCTTGTGTAATCTGGAATGAATCATGCATTTCTGTGCAAGGAAAAGGAAAGAAAACAAAGAAAGTCTGAGGACATAATATTTTAGAACCTCAATGATTGTTATTCTAAATTGGATTGCTGTTCTTTTAGTGGTATTTCATGATTAAATAAGGAATATTAAGGAACACGCCTTTAATAAATTAGGTTAATTAATAAGGAACCTGTGGTTTAATACTGATCATTTTCATTAAGCAGAATGAGAGATGAAATGCCAAGTTATCTGTATAGTTAAATATGAATAAAAATGCTTAGATAGGAGCTCGTTATAAAGTAAAGGTGAAGGTTTCCTTGTCCAGTCGTGTCCGACTCTAAGGAGTGATGCTCATCTTTCGTTTCTTAACTGAGGAAGCCAGCGTTATCTGAAGACTCTTCTGTGGTCATGTGGCCAGCATGACTACACCCCGAGGTGCATTGAATGCTGTTACGTTCCAACCGACTGGCTACCTATTTATCTACTCGCGGTTGCATGCTTTTGAACTGCTAAGTGGGCAAGTAATGGGACTTCCCCCCCATCACGCTCAGATCTTAAAGCCTGGCTGTCAGCTTTCCAGCTGACAAGCTCAGCATCTTTAACTGCTGAGCCATTGTGCCCATTGGACTTCATTATAACAATTACCAAAATGCTCTTAAACTATTTTAAAACATTTAACTTAGTACTTGACTGGAAATATTAAAACTGATATTTCTCATATATGAATTTCAGAAACTTGCTCTTGGGATCTTAGTACCCTTTTGCCCCATCGGTGTTTACAGAACTTGGTAAAATAGTGGTTCCTAAAAGGCAAACTGGGCAACTGGATAAGAATTAATTTGGGCTCTCGAGCAATTTGAGATGCGAAATCCTCTTTTACCATTTACTGTTTTTTATGGCATATTAGCCTCTGGATTGTGCCGGTTGATCTCTGGTGAGTTATGGTAATAGTGAGTGTAGCAGGAGAGGGAAGTTGTGTTAACAGCAGGCAGTGGCCTAGATGCCTGTACAGCTGTACAGCTAAATGGAATCATTCCAGCACTTTTGATTAATAGTTCTACTCTTCTGGACTTAGGGGTATGAATTATTAAAATCAATGAGCTGAGCTTTTGAGTTCAATTCCTTCCAAGAAAGCCTTTAGCTAACATTTATGTTACTTTTTATTCAAACCAAACAAGCAAAACCAAAAACTTACCACGGTTTACTAGAATTATACAAGAGAGTCTACGAGTAATGGTCTGTGTGAATGACCCTTGAGAGACAGAAGGAAGAGCCGCAGCCTGCGGCTCTTCCTTCTGTCTCTCAAGGTCATTCACACAGACTATTACTCGTAGACTCTCTCGTACTGTATGATTCTGGTAAAACGTGATAAGTTTTTGGTTTTGCTTGTTTGGTCTGAATAAAAAGTAGCCCAGAGAAGCCTAGAGAAGACAAATTAGCATGGGAAGTATATCAGAAGGGACCCTGCCTAGTTTTCTGGACAATAAAAGTGAAGGGGAGAAATGCTTTCAGACTTGTAAGAGTCTGTTACACATTACAAATGTAAGGACCCACCTCAATTTACATCTTAAGAAGACAGAACTCTTGGAACGGTTCTTCCAACAGAAATCTTTATTAAGAAAAACTGACTGAAGGCATGCTAGACAGGATCTGAGGGACCCCATTGACCATTCAATGTTTTAAAGTGTTCCCAGGCAGCCCCACTCCACATTCCTTCCAGTCAATTCAAATTGGCAGATGGCTGGGTGTTAAATCCATCGGATCTCAAACGTTGCAATCTTCCCCCCCTTTCTCCTTGCTGCCGGTAAAAGGAGGCTTCATAGGGAGTGAGATCAAAGGCTGATGGCCGCATTATTATTGTTAGTACTCTCTAAGGGAATACACAGAGGATGTTCCTTTGTAGTTGATAGGAGGAATGCCAGTCATAAACACCCGTGTTTACTCCCCCCCCCTTTGTAGTATGACAGAATCCAAAAGAGAGTAAGAATTGGGTTTTCTCAGAGTAGATAGCTAGAAATAAAATATAATTGGATTCTGACATCCGGCTCCCCTTAAAAATAAGAGAGGTCCACCTGTAGAGAAAACAAAACAGGTATAAAGGTTAGTCTGGCTTGTTAGGATACTCTGTATGAAACTTCTTTAAAAGCTTCGGGGCTTTGACATGACGTTTATGGACCCACTCGTTTTGAGAGGCGGGGAGGTGCTTCCATGCTACTAGGTATTGAGTTTCCCCATGATATTTTCTAGAGTCCAGGATTTCCCTTATTTCGAAGTGTTGCTCCCCTTCTACCATGATTGGTGTTGGTGGGGGGGGGACTTTTGGCCGTAAGGGTGACTGTTGTTCTCTTTTCAGCAAACTGCAGTGGAAAATTGGGTGTATTTCCCTAAGATTCTTGGGTAATTCTAATTCTACTGTTACTGGGTTTATGATTCTTTTAATTGGAAAAGGCCCTATATATTTTGGTCCAAGTTTTTTACAGGGTTGTATGGATTTCAAGTATTTTGTAGACAAGTACACCATTTCTCCTATAATGAATGGTGTGGGCTCCACCCTTTTCTTATCTGCTTGTGCTTTGTATGCTTGCCTAGCTTCCTCTAGACCTTTTCTAACTATTGGCCAGGTGTTTTGTAATTGTTCCATCCATTCTTTCAGTGATGGGATTGCTGGTTCATTTAGGGTTAGTTCTGGCATGGGGTTGAAACTTTGACCGGTAGCTATTTGAAAAGGAGTGTAACCTGTGCTGGAGTGGACTGCATTATTGTAGGCAACCTCTGCGAAAGGCAACAGGTCCATCCAATCTGACTGCTGGAAATTAAGAAAACATCTTAAATATTGCTCAAGTACTGCGTTACATTTTTCTGATTGACCATTTCCCTGAGGATGATGACTAGACGTCAGTCCCTGGGTGGTCCCTAAAAGGGATAGAAATTCCTTCCAAAATGCAGATGTAAATTGCAATCCCCTATCAGATATGATGCGTTGAAGTACCCCATGCAATCTGTAAATATGTTGCACGAAAAGTTTCGCTAAAGCTTTTGCGGTGGGGATCTTTTGGCAAGGAATAAAGTGAACCTGTTTGGAAAATAGGTCCGTGACCATCCAAATGACAGTATTCTCATTGCTTTCTGGTAATTCCACTGTAAAATCCATGGCTATTTCTCTCCAGGGGGCTGAGGGATTTGCCACTGTTTGTAACAGTCCTGGCGATTTCCCTTGCAACCTTTTTGCAGTTGCACACTTTGGGCAGCTGGCCACGTAACTTTCTATGTCTTTTTTCATGGATGGCCACCAAAATTGCCGTTTAATTAAGTGCAATGTTTTTACAAATCCAAAATGCCCTGCTGATTTTGTGTCGTGACAAAGTTGCATGAATGTGATCCTTTGGGTGGTCGGTATATATAACTTCTCCCCCACCCAAGGCAGTCCGTCTTTCATTGTGCACACGTGTTTATTTTTCTGGAACCATCTGTTTCCAAACTTTTCCAGAATTCAATTCCGGTCTGGCTATCCAGCTGTGGTTTTAATTTAACTTGGGCTCTGGTAGTCACTGGTGCTGCCAGTTGTGATTCTCCCATGATCGGTTTAGAGTCAGTGGCTCGCGTGCTGTTATATTGGGGCATGCGAGATAATGCATCAGCCAGAAAGTTCTTTCCCCCCGGCAAATGCTTGAGCTTAAAATTGAATTGGTGAAAATGCTGGGACCAGTGGGCTTGCTTGGGGATGAGTTTCCTGGGTGTTTTCAAGGCTTCCAAATTTTTGTGGTCTGTCCACACCTGGAAAGGGATTTTATTGCCTTCAAGGAATTGGCGCCATGTAAGTAATGACCAACGTATCCCATATGCCTCTTTCTCCCACACGGGCCAGCGCTGTTCTGTTTCAGTGAGTTTCCTGGATGTATACGCGCAGGGTTGCAATACCCCTTCATCATTTTCTTGTAATAGTACAGCCCCCACTGCCACATCACTTGCATCCGTCTGTATTACGAAGGGTTTGTCCATGTCTGGGTGCCTCAGTACTAGTTCGGCAGAAAAAAGCCTCTTTAATCTCTCAAATGCCGCTTGGCATTCCATTGTCCATTTTAGTGGCTAGGTTTCACTGAGGATTCTCCCTTCGTTTTTAGTAAGTTCGTGAGGGGCAGGGATATCTGGGCAAATGAGGGGATGAATTGGCGGTAAAAGTTTGCGAAACCCAGGAAACTTTGCAGTTGCTTTCTTGTGCGAGGTGGTGCCCATTCTAATACTGCCCTAACCTTTTCTGGGTCCATTTCAATGCCTTGTGGGGATATGTGGTAACCTAGGTAGTCTATTCTTTCCTGGTGAAATTCGCATTTTGATAATTTGGCATATAGGTGGGCAGCTCGCAGTTTCTTTAAAACCGCTCTGACTAGGTTGACATGTTCCTCTTTTGATTCGGTGAAGATAAGGATGTCGTCTAAATAAACCAGGACCCCCTTAAATAGGTGCTCCCTTAGTACCTCATTGATTAATTGCATAAATACTGCGGGCCCCCCTTGTAATCCAAAAGACAAAACTTTGAATTTGTAGCACCCCATTGGGCAGTTAAATGCGGTTTTCCATTCATCTCCTTCCCTAATTCTCACGCGGTAATACGCTTCCTTAGATCTAGTTTAGTAAAACAAATTCCTTTCGAGAGGTGTGATAACATGTCCTTCATGAGGGGTAGGGGGTATAGGTTGCTTTCACTGATTGCATTCAGAAGCCGGTAGTCCACGCATAAGTGTAGAGAGTCATCTTTCTTCTCTCTAAAGAGGACCGGAGCGGCCACCTTAGGTTTGGCTGGTTCAATGAACCCCCTTTCTAGGTTTTTCTTTATAAATCTCTCCATTTCCTCCTTCTCCTTTGGGCTCATGGAGTATAATCTGGGCTTCGGGAGTTTTGCCCCGGGCTTGAATTCTATGGCACAGTCCGTGGGTCGGTGGGAGGGAAGCTCATCCGCCCTCTCCTCACAGAAAACTTCAGCCAGGTCTCTGTATTCCTCTGGTATTTCTGGTAGCCCCTTTTCTTCACCCATGGACGCTATTTCCGTTTTTAATTTTGGTAGGTCCCCTTGGTGTTTTATGTCTATAGGGTCCTCTTTCAGGAAATTGATTTCTTTCATCCTCCAGTTTACCCAGGAGTTCCATTTTGTTAACCATTCCAGCCCTAGGATCATCGGGCATTCCATGCCTGGGGTCACTACAAACGTTATGTCTTCCTCATGATTTCCCAGGGATAGGTGGATTGGTAACATGGCTAGGGTAGCTGGCACCCCCCCTGCTATGGACCCATCTAACTGGCCAAATGAGATTGGTTGTTCCAGCCTCCTCACCGGAATGCCCAAATTTCCCACTAGCGTCGGGCTAATTAGGCAGCGGGTGCAGCCAGAGTCTATTAAGGCTTTCACTTTGACAGCTTCGGGCATGGAGGGGGCTAATATAGTCACTGTCTTGAGGATGGGTAGGATGGATCCACTTACCAGTGGTTTGCCCTCCGAGCTGTCATCTGGGGCATCCACCGGCCCTGCGGTGTAGGCTGGAGCTCTTTCCGGCCAGTTCAGCTTGCAGGCAATGGTTCGGAATTCTTGCATATATTCGGCTACTGGCCGTCTGCCTTGCCTCATCGTTTTGATTCGCGTGCTTTGCGATCAGCCAGGGGGTCTTCAAATCGCCTTCTCAGAGAGGACATGAAACGGTTGAAGTCGTTGAGCTCTGGGGCATTAGAATCATGCAAATTCACCACCCAATCGGCGGCCGGTCCATCTAGAGCAGATTGCACGATCCGGATACGGGCTTTGTCGCTAGGGATGTGTCGCCCGTGTTCCTCCATGTAGCCAAGGACTTGGGTTAGGAAAAACCCCAAGCGTGTCGGCTCCCCCTTGAATTTCACGTCCAGCGGCAGGAGTGTTTGAATGGATCGGTGCCTTCTTCGTCAGTATTGTCTTCCATCCGGATCGCCATCTGCAGGTCGGCGGGGGGTGAGGACTACTGGATCAGCGGATGTCCCCGGGGCTGCAGGTTCCAATTCTCCATCAGTGTCTCTCCAATTGCGGCTCCAGGAGTTGGTACGGTTGTGGGGCTCAGGATCCTCCTCTCCTAGGGAGCTGAGGGTTCTCTTCATCAAGTCGATAGCTTTTTCTAGGATCCAGTTCGAGTGCTGTGCCCAGCTTCCTTCATCTTCGCTTGTGTGTAGGGATCTCTCCATCTCCTGCTTCCATCCTGGTTGGTTGGCCCCCCGTCTCAGGGTCACCTTTCTTGATTTTTTTTTCCACTCGCCTTTCTTTCCAATGCCCATTGACCACCGAGGCTTGTGGTTATGCGTCTCCACCACCTCTTCTCCTGAGGAATCTGACCCTTCAGATCCGGATATTTGGCAGGTTTCCAGTCGGGGCAACGGCTCTCTCTCCGGGGGGCTTTCCCCCTTCCCTGCTTCGTCGTCTGACATGGTAATTTTTGCAAAGTCCCCCGGCAAGGTTCTTCCTTCCAGGTTGACCAATTTTGCAGATCCTGTCTAATGTAAGGACCCACCTCAATTTACATCTTAAGAGGACAGAACTCTTGGAACGATTCTTCCAACAGGAATCTTTATTAAGAAAAACTGACTGAAGGCATGCTAGACAGGATCTAAGGGACCCCATTGACCATTGAATGTTTTAAAGTGTTCCCAGGCAGCCCCACTCCACATTCTTTCCGGTCAATTCAAATTGGCAGATGGCTGGGTGTTAAATCCATCGGATCTCAAACGTTGCAATCTCCCCCCCCCCTTTTTTCCTTGCTGCCGGTAAAAGGAGGCTTCATGGGGAGTGAGATCAAAGACTGATGGCCACATTATTATTGTTAGTACTCTCTAAGGGAATCCACAGAGGATGTTCCTTTGTAGTTGATAGGAGGAATGCCAGTCATAAACACCCGTGTTTACTCCCCCCCCTTTGTAGTATGACAGAATCCAAAAGAGAGTAAGAATTGGGTTTTCTCAGAGTAGATAGCTAGAAATAAAATATAATTGGATTCTGACAACAATAAAGGAAGCATTGTAGTCCCAGTTTGTGCTTCGTGTCTTGAAGCCTGAGAGTAAGCACGTAAGGGATTACAGGGTTTTTTATTTCAAATGGAAGTCAGTGCAACAGAGAAAAGCGTGTTTATCATGATGAAATGAAATAAAATAAAATATTGGTATTAATATATCAAACATGTGTAATACGCAAGTGATAGTCCTTATGTATGTGGTCTTTCAATACATAAGACTTGCAACCATTTGTTTAGTGACTGCTTGAAGTTACAACAACATTGAAAAAGTGACTTTATGACCATGTTTCACACAACCGTTGTGGCGTCCCCAGGGTCACATGATCAAAATTCAGATGCTTGGCAACTGGTTTGTATTTATGTTCATGTGATCATCTTCTGTGACCTTTTGATGAGGCAAAGTGTTAAGGTTCCGAAGGAAGATGCTTTTCAAAGAAACAGGAGGCATTGTTTTCCTTTAAGAATCTTTTTTATGGCAACATAGCTTCGGCACATACATAGACGAAGCCAAAATCTAAACCCTCCTACTTCATCCCACAGTATCTGAGCACATTCCCCCTCTCTCACCTAACAGTCATCAATCACATTCCCCAATTAGTTCAAAGCGTGAGCCTTCCCTCCCGTTCCACAATGCGCCATATTCTATCTTCTCACATTTCATCGAGCCCTGAAGACGCTGTGCTGAAATATTGTTATGGCTAACTAGTTCTCAAGCACATTCTTTCATTCCCTCCCCCCATACTATCTAATAGTGGCTCTTAAAGTAATACACAGGTTAAATAGTAAATGTCTGCATCCATATATAATGTCAGGCAAAACATTCGATGTCAGCAGCCTTGACAAAGTCAACGGGGAAGCGAGATTCACTTAACAACCATGTTACTAACTTAACTACTGCAGGGATTCACTTAGCAATGATGGCAAGAAAGGCCATAAAATGGGGCAAAACTCACTTAGCAACTGTCTTGCTTAGTAACAGAAACATTGGGCTCAATTATGGTCATAAATCAAGGACTCCCTGTATTTATTTGTTATCCTCCGAATACAATAAAGAGACACGAACACAGCTTTCTAGTTGTTGCTAATTGTCATGCAGTGGTTTGGGTCCTTCCTATTAGGATGCATCCAGAACATATTGCTCAAGAGATTACCATTTGTCCCCACAGTCATTAAACTAGTATGCCCCACATTGTCCCAAATGCTGCTTAACATTTACATGAAACTGCTGAGGGAGGTCATCTGGAGCTATGGAGTAGGGCACCATCAGTATGCTGAAGGCATTTTGCATCGCTGCTCCACACAATCCAGCTCCAAAGAAGGACTCATTATTTTTGAACATCCCCCTAATTTTGTTAATGAGCTGAACGATGAACCAGCAGAACTAGCAGATATTTACTGCATCTACAATCATTTTAATGTCTTGTTTTGTTTTTATGGGTTGTTGCAGGGTTCTTTTAATCTATATTTTAAGTGGCCACAAATCCTATGGGAGTAGGTAGTATAAGAACGTAACAAATCAATCAATAAATACTCAAGTTATACGGTGGTGATGTTGCTAAGGAAAAAAAAGGTCATCCAAGGGTTATGGAGAAGATGGTTTTTGGATTGTTTATCTTCCTCAATAGAAACAGAACCGTAGTTGCATCCATTACTGCATGTGGAAGTAGGGGCTCTGGAAAGGAATTTGATTCTATAGTGACTGGTCCCTTCCTTCCAGAACCAGAAGATACCACTGGGTTTGATGAAATGGGGCCATGCCACCTTTCTGCCACATTACTTGTGTTTTTCTTTCCCCTATTGCTGTTGCCACAGTACTTGCCATCTGAGATTGATCGTGCCTTTGTAGACATTCCATGAAGCACCATGGACAGCTCACCTACATAAACGTAGTGCTTCTTCTGAGTGCCAGCTGATGGGGAGAGAGGGAGAGCAAAGATCTGAAGGCTGCATGTTTGCCATTTTGCCAAAACCCAATCTAGATTCTCATCTCTAAACAGAAACAAATTTCCTTTCCTGGAAAAAGGGAGATTAGAAAGAGACCAATATTTGCCTGATTAGATTAGAGATTGGAGAACCAGTTTGGTGTAGTCGTGGTTAAGACATCAGGCTAGAAAGCAGGAGACCAGGAGTTCAAATTCTGCCTTACCTATAAAAGCCAGCTGAATGACCTTAGGCCAGCCAGTCACCATCTCTCAGTCCAACCCATTTTGCAGGGTTGCTGTTGTGGGAAAATAGGAGGAGGAAGATGTGATGGATACGGTCACTGCCTTGCATTGTTTATAAAACTAATAGAGGCAAAATATAAACAAACAAGATTTTTTCAAATTCTGCAGTCACGAATTTGTACACTTGTCAGAAAAATAGGACTAATTTGATTTCTGAGGATGGGCAAACTTTCTTTTGATTTCATGTAATCTATGAAAATCCTCAAAGTATGCTCAGGTTAAGAGCAGCAGCCCCTTGAAAACTGTTGCTACATAGATATGGATCTGCTTATTCCCAGTAATCTTGTGCAGCCTGCAAGACAGGAATAAGTTATTTGATGTTCTAATAAAATAACCTCTAGAAGCAATGAAAGCCCTTTACAAGAATGAAGAAGCCGAATAACCGAGAGACATGGCATCCAATAATGTGAACAGAATTGCTACATTAGAGATGCAGATGGAAGATGTAGATGGAAGGTGGCTAACTGTGCATACATTTCTAATGAAATTTGCTGTGCTCTGGAAAATTACAGGTCTCATTTTTTTTCTAGGGAAGGAAGTGCAAGTTCTCTCTCTCTGAGATATTAATTAGCAAATTAAATCTTACCATTGAATAATGTATCGTGGTGAAATATTCAGATCCTTCTGGGAATGCATCTTTTCTTTGTCTTAACGTTGGCTTTTTGGCTTTTGGCTTTGATGCTTCAATGGACATTAATCATGAATAGTAATATTAATTAGTCATTTAAATGTGTGTACTACACGATGCTTGAAGTAATAAGGCAAGCAAATTACAATGTGCAAGTTACATCTCCAATATCATGGTGCCTCTGCAAGAAACTTAAGACATATTACCTAAGGGAGTGAAGAACTAAAAACAAAGTGGGAAGATTGCTCTTCATAAAAAATTGAGTAAATCAATTTACAGTGACACTGCAGATACAGCCGTTTCCCATTGAACTGCTGTATAAAAATTCAGTGACTGCACAGTCTATATCGGGTCCCCAACCCCCGGTCCATGGACCAGCACCGGGCCGCGGCATGCCAGAAACCGGGCCGCGCAAACAAGCAAAGCCCCAGGATGCAGGCAGTACATGAAACTATGCCCCCTCCGGTCTGCAGAAAAACCTCTCTCCATGGAACCGGTCCCTGGTGCTCAAAAGGTTGGGGACCTCTGGTCTATATGGTACTTACCAGTTTTTGAAAAAGGCATATTAAAATAATGGACAATTATTTTTCTATCAATACAGTTCACCTAGTTTTCTATCGCAGTAGGCAGAGGGGGGTAATTTTTAAAGGCTTTTGTGGTTTAGGAATTGTGTGTGTCATCCATCTGGAATCTGAACAACTAGGCAAAGGTATTCTGCTTCCTTTCCTTCTTTTTTTTCTGAGTATTTTGGGTCAAAAAATCCTTTCTCTTTTAAATTATGTTTAGTCTATCTTAATGGTTGTGATTAATTAATTGATTAATTAATGGTTGTGAATGTTCTTCCTGTGTCAACTCGGTAAATTCAAACTGCCTCAGGAGCTGCTCATAGAGTTTTATGGAAGAATTACTGAGCCTGTTATTTGCTATAACTGTCTGGTTTAGTACAGCAACCAAACAGGACAGGTACAGACTCCAATGGATAGATAAGACTGCAGAAAAAATAATATCAACCAGTCTGCCTTCCATAGAAGACCTGTATGCTGTACGGGTCAGAAGGAGGGCAGAGAAGATATCTGCAAACCCTTTATATCCTGGACATAAACTGTTTCAACTCCTGACTCAACAGTAGTAACTGTGAGAAGGATCTTGAAGTCCTAGAGGATGATCACTTGAATATGATCCAGAAGTGTGCTGCAGCTGCCAAAAAAGCCAAGAGAGTCCTAGGCTGCATTAATAGAGGGATAGAATCAAGATCACGTGACATATTAATACCACTTTATAATGCCTTGGTAAGACTACACTTGGAATATTGCATCCAGTTTTGGTCGCCACAATATAAAAAAGATGTTGAGACTCTAGAACAATGGTGGCGAACCTATGGCACGGGTGCCAGAGGCGGCACTCAGAGAGCCCTCTCTATGGGCACGCGTGCCATCGCCCCAGTCCTAGGCCTTCAGCTGGGTTTTATAAAACCTTTTCGCTTTGGGCCTCCGCCGCCGTGTGCAAAAAAAAAAAGGTTCAATCAGTCAATTTCAACTTCTCGCGGAAAAAAAAAAGATCTTGCAAAGTTGGAATTGATTGATTGAACTTTTTAGTCCCACCCAGTTTGCCGTTACCACCGTAGCCACACCCACCCAATGGGCCACACCCACCCAATGGGCCACACCCACCCGGCACTCGACGATGCATAAGTGGGTTTTGGGTTACAGTTTGGGCACTCAGTCTCTAAAAGGTTCGCCATCACTGCTCTAGAAAAAATGAAGAGAAGAGCAACAAAGATGGTCAGGGGGCTGAAAGCTAAAACATATGAAGAACAATTGCAGGAATTGGTATGTCTATTTGGGTGACATGATAGCAGTGTTCCAAGGGGCTGCCACAAAGAAGAGGTCAACTGATTCTCCAAAGCATCTTAGGGCACGGCAAGAAGCAATGGATGGGAACTAATCAAGGAGAAAACCAACCTAGAATTAAGGAGAAATTCCCTGACAGTTAGAACAATCAATCAGTGGAACGACTTGCCTCCAGAAGTTGTGGGTCTCCAACACTGAAAGTTTGTAGGAAAAGATTGGGCAACCATTTGTCTGAAATTGTATAGGGTTTCCTGCCTGAGCAGGGGGTTGGTCTAGAAGACCTTTAAGGTCCCTTCTAACTCTGTTATTCCTTCACTCAGGATGGCACTATAGGCCATTCTATGTCAAGACAATTAGACACAGGGTCAGTTTCTTCCCTTGTGCCATCACTCTGCTGAATACCCAGTTCTTGCAGTTGACAAAATTCAGTGACTACTAAGAGATTTTTTTTGTCTAATGTGTACAGTGAGGGAAAAAATTATTTGATCCCCTGCTGATTTGGTATGTTTGCCCACTGACAAAGAAATTATCAGTTTATAATTTTAATGGTAGCTTTATTTTAACAGTGAGAGACAGAATAACAACAAAAAAATCCAGAAAAACGCATTTCAAAAAAGTTATACTGTAAATTGATTTGCATTTTAATGAGTGAAATAAGTATTTGATCCCCTATCAATCAAGCAGATTTTTGGCTCCCAGGTGTCTTTTATACAGGTAATGAGCTGAGATTAGGAGCACTCTCTTAAAGGGAGTGCTTTAATCTCATCTTGTTACCTGTATAAAAAATACCTGTCCACAGAAGCAATCTATCAATCAGATTCCAAACTCTCCACCATAGCTAAGATCAAAGAGCTGTCCAAGGATGTCAGGGACAAGATTGTAGACCTACACAAGGCTGGAATGGGCTACAAGACTATCGCCAAGCAGCTTGGTGAGAAGGTGACAACGGTGCGATTATTCGCAAATGGAAGAAACACAAAGTAACTCTCAATCTTCCTCGGTCTGGGGCTCCATGCAAGATCTCACCTCATGGAGTTTCAATGATCATGAGAATGGTGAGGAATCAGCCCAGAACTACACGGGAGGATCTTGTCAATGATCTCAAGGCAGCTGGGACCATAGTCATCAAGAAAACAATTGGTAACACACTACGCCATGAAGGACTGAAATCCTTCAGCACCCGCAAGGTCCCCTGCTCAAGAAAGCACATGTATAGGCCCATCTGAAGTTTCCAATGAACATCTGAATGATTCAGAGGAGAACTGGGTGAAAGTGTTGTGGTCAGGTAAGACCAAAATCGAGCTCTTTGGCATCAACTCAACTCGCCGTGTTTAGAGAAGGAAGAATGCTGCTATGACCCCAAGAACACCATCCCCACCATCAAACATGGAGGTGGAAACATTATGCTTTGGGGGTGTTTTTCTGATAAGGAGACAGGACAACTTCACTGCATCAAAGGGACGATGGACGGGGCCATGTACTTGTCAAATCTTGGGCGAGAACCTCCTTCCCTCAGCCAGGGCATTGAAAATGGGTCATGGATGGGTATTCCAGCATGGCAATGACCCAAAACACATGGCCAAGGCAACAAAGGAGTGGTTCAAGAAGAAGCACATTAAGGTCCTGGAGTGGCCTAGCCAGTCTGCAGACCTTAATCCCATAGAAAATCTGTGGAGGGAGCTGAAGGTTCAAGCTGCCAAACGTCAGCCTCGAAACCTTAATGACTTGGAGAGGATCTGCAAAGAGGAGTGGGACAAAATCCCTCCTGAGATGTGTGCAAACCTGGTGGCGAACTACAAGAAACGTCTGACCTCTGTGATTGCCAACAAGGGTTTTGCCACCAAGTACTAAGTCATGTTTTGCAAAGGGGTCAAATACTTATTTCACTCATTAAAATGTAAATCAATGAAATGTGCTTTTCTGGATTTTTTTGTTGTTATTCTGTCTCTCACTGTTAAAATAAACCTACCATTAAAATTATAGACTGATCATTTCTTTGTCAGTGGGCAAACATACAAAATCAGCAGAGGATCAGATAATTTTTTCTCTCACTGTATATATATTACCCATAGAGTATGGCCGCAGTATTATTATTTGTCTTCTTTATTGTTTTTTTTTACTTCCCCCTTTTATTGACTACACTTTAGAACTATTTTTTATTCTGTTGCTTTCCAAGTACACTGAGTGCTTCTATGCTGGAGATAAATTCTTTGTGTATCTAACCACACTTGGGTAAATAAATAAAGTATTTAGTAAGTATATATATATATATACTTATATATAGTATATAAGTATATAACTATATATAGTATATATAACTATATATAGTATATAAGTATATATATAGTATATAAGTATATATATAGTATATAAGTATATATATAGTATATAAGTATATATATGTATATACAAACAAATAGAAGGAGCACCCATGGGATCACCCCTCTCACCTGTCATTGCAAACCTCTACATGGAACACTTTGAAACCCAAGCTCTAGAAAAATCTGATCACAAACCCAAACTCTGGCTCAGATACGTAGACGACACCTTCATAATCTGGCCATATGGGAAAGAAAAACTAGACAACTTCCTCACACACCTCAACAGCCTACACCCCAAAATACAGTTCACCATGGAAACAGAAGCTAACAACCAACTTCCCTTCCTGGATGTCTTAGTCTACAAGAAATCCAATGGCTCCCCAGGACACACCATCTACCAGAAGAAAACACACACAAACCGCTATCTGCACGCACTCTCACACCACCACCCAGCACAGATCAACTCCGTAGCCAAGACACTCATCTCGAGAACAAAACACTTAGCTGACGAACAACACCTAAAAACAGAACTACACACTCTCACTAACGTACTAACATCCAGCGGATTCCAAAGAAATAAGATTACCAACCTAATCCAAAAAGAAACCCCCACTAAAATCCAAGACAGAGAACAAGAAAACGGCAAAGCCCTCCTCCCATACATAAAAGGCACCACAGACAGAATCAGCAAGATCCTCCACAAGCACAACATCAAGACAGCATTCTGCACAAACCAAAAAATATCCACCATCCTAAGAAACCCCAAAGACAAAATTGAGTTAGAAAATCAAGGAGTATATGAAATCCCATGCACCGCCTGCCCCACCACATACATCGGACAAACCAACAGAAGAATAAGTGCACGCATTGAAGAACACAAGAACTCAGTCAGAAAAGAGGAACCAACTTCTTCCCTGGTCCAACACCTTAAAGCCACAGGACATAAAATTGACTTTAAAAATACCAGAACTATCGCCAAAACTGAACACTTTAACAACAGAATAATCAGAGAAGCCATCGAGATAGAAAAACGCCCACACAGCATGAATAAACGAGATGATACCTCCCGCCTACCAGCCATTTGGAAACCCACCCTTATTGACAAACGAGTCCCTAACACAAAGAATGACACTAGACCCACACTCACGAAAACCACACAGGATGTCACCACCACACATCCACGCAAAAAGCAAACCCAAACCCACACCGATGATGAGGCACGACCACAAACCAGAAACCAGACCACAGCTGCATCATTAGCCATTTCAAACCCCTCCAATCCATACATGAAGCAAACTGACACCCACCTTGATGATATGGCACGACCACGAACGCGAAGCCAAACAACAGCAATGCAGCTCTCCATCTCAAATCCCGCTGCAACTCAGACTAATCCGAGCACAACAAAGCCCCCACCCAAACAGAACACACCCCCATCCAATCAGAGCACAGCCAAGCCCCTAACCAATCAGAACACACCTCCACCCAATCAGAACACAGCCAAGCTCCCACCCAATCAGTTCATACCCCCACTGGCAGTTAAAAGGAAGAAACAGCTGCGATCACACATTGCTCCTAGAAGCACGAGGCCGAAGAGACACCAGCCTGAAGATGACGAATGAGACTTCGTCGAAACGTCGCCAAGACACTTCCAATTTTACGCGGGAGAAAACCCGAATTACCAAAGACCTAAGTATATATAATATATAGTATTTTCTTGAGCTAACCTCCTGAAATTAAATAATACATCCATAGGAATGTTAGGGGCTGCAAAACAGGGAGCCTCGGGGCTACAGGTGTCCCCAGGTAAGGATGATTTTTAAATATAGAAAATATGTTTGATTGTAAACATTGAGAAACAGCATTATTTATGGGTGCACATTGTAAAAAAGTAAGCAATGAATCTCTTCTAATATCTCTCCAGCAGTGAGGTCTATGTCCTTTGATAAACTGAAATTATTGATCTTTTTACGGCGCACACTAGCTTTTGTTACATATATAAGATCATATTCTTAGCGAATCTTCATGAATATACAATTTATATGTTTTTCATAATATAGTATCTATAAAAACTCCAGTATTATCCAAGCTTGGAGTAATTAATTGCATAGGGGCCTGGCATGCCTCTTCATGAAAGTTGCAAGCAATGGTAAATGGCTGCACTACATTCTGTGATTAAATGGAGTCTTATGGCATTAAGTGCATAATGCCAAAATAAAGTTTCTGATTTATCATCGCAGCATTGTGTCCTTTTTAAAAAAAAAATCAGAGGATATAGTGAACAATAGAACAGCATATTTTATTGCATAGTTCCCTTTACAATAATTTTCTATCTTGGGTAGCTTTTTTTGAAAGCTATGTGTGGAAGTGAACGCAGAGAGACCAATGTATATTTTGAATTCAATAATTGCTACAAGTGCAGACAGAACATATTTTTAGAGCTGAGCTGGTGCAGTGGTTAGAATGCAGTACTGCAGGCTACTTCTGTTGACTGCTGACTGCCAGCAGTTTGGCAGTTCGAGTCTCACTGTCTCAAGGTTGACTCAGCCTTCCATCCTTCTGAGGTTGGTGAAATGAGGACTCAGATTGTTGGGGGCAAAAGGCTGACTCTGTAAAACCATGTAGAGATAGCTGTAAAGCACCGTGAAGTGGTATAAAAGTCTAAGTGCTATTACTATTGCTATTCTCTGTGCTGTATATTAAGCAGAACCTCTGACTAGTGAAATGGATTTACAAAATGTTGTTTGCCATTGTATTTTCCCTTAAGCTGAAGAATGTGATATATTATTGGAAAATTAAAGTAAGTATTGTAAAGGAAAAGAAAATACACTTGGAATTTACTGCTGATTCCTTTTGATATTTTAATTCTTTGCATTTTTTATCATTTAAAAAAATGCTTTCCTAGATTTTTAAATGGATCTCTCCAACTCATTGTTGACTTTACTAGATTTTTTTAAAAAATAAGGCTTTAAGAAAAACTTTTCCACCATCTCCTGATTTTTAAAGGAAAGGGTGATAAACTTGCTAATGAAGATAGTTTTTAAACTTAATTCTACATACATAATATTATAGAAGATATTGAAATCTAGAAAATATGTAAAGTAATAATATTATTAACTAAGGAATACTATTATTGACAATATTTTTGAAGATCAAGTAGGCACCAGTTATGGGAGCCAAATTTTAAGGGGAACCAAAATTGAAATGACTTCTGAAAAGCAGTAAAAAAGTGAAAAGCAGTAACAGTGCAGCCTATGAGCCAGATCACCTGCTCAAGGCTAAATACAATTTCTCAGAATTGTTGTGATATAATAACCATGGATGCTGATGTAATGAAAATTACTTACTGTGTAATAGGGTGAAAATATCCCAAAAAGAAAAAAAATGGGGCTGAAAATCCTAGGTGTAAAGCTCAAAAACTCTAAGCAAAGAAAAAAAGGGCACTGTTTTGAAATTCATAACAGAATACACACTACACAATACCAGAGTTGGAAGGGACCTTGGAGGTCTTCTAGTCCAATCTCCTGCTCAAGCAGGAGACAAGCAGACAGTCCAATCTCTTCTTTAAAATCTCCAGTGATGGAGTACTACAATTTCTGGTGGCAAGCCGTTCCACTGTCAGGAATTTTCTCTTTAATTCTAGATTGGATGTCTCTTTGGTAAGTTTCCATCCATTACTTTTTGTCCTGCCCTCAGGTGCTTTGGAGAATAGGTTGACCCCTCTTCTCTGTAACAGCTCCTCAAATATTATACGCCCGTCTCAGAAGCACCAAAGGGCTTCTGTGGTGAAAGGATTAACTGGTGATATTACTATTGTCTGGGTGATGCCCAGTTGGGGGTTCCTTTCAAGTCTGCGTTAATGAGCTCACCAAAGTGATACCTATTTAACTACTCACATTTGCATGATTTTGAACTACTAAGTTGGCAGGAGCTGGAGCAAATGATGGGAGCTCACCCTGTCACACAGCAGTACCCAGGCTTCGAACATGGGCTTGCAAATTGTCAACCCAATGTCCTAACCATGTGAGCCACTATGCTCCATTCTTCAGATATTGGAAGACTACTATGGTATTACACCTAGTCCTTCTTTTCATCAGACTGAACATACTCAGTTGCTGCAACCAGTCATCATATGTTTTAACCTCCAGCCTCCTGATCATTTTTGTTGCTCTTCTCTCCACTTTTTCTAGAGTCTTAACATCTCTTTTGTATTGTGGTGACCAAAACTGGATTCGGTATTCCACGTGTGGTCTTAACAAAGCAGTATAAAGTAATACTAACATTTCACATGACCTTGATAACAAAAGATAACAAGGTAACAAAATCAGAATAACAGACTAACAGAGTTGGAAGAAATCTTGGAGATCTTCTAGTTCGACCCCCTGCTCAAGCACGAGACTCCAGACAAATAGCTGTCCACACTGTTCTTAAAAGCCTCCAGCGATAGAGCACCCACAATTTCTGGAGGCAAGCCGTTCTACTGGTTGATTGTTTTCACTGTTAGGAAATTTCTCCTTAATTCCAGGTTGCTTCTCTCCTTGATTAGTTTCTATCCATTGTTCCTTGTCTTGCCTTCTGGTGCTTTGGAAAATAGGTTGATCCCCTCTTCTTTGTGGCAGCCCTTCATATACTGGAATACTGCTAACATGTCACCCTTAGTCCTTCTTTTCAGTAGACATACCCAATTCCTGCAACAATTCTTCATATGCTTTAGCCTCCAGCCCTCTAATATCTTTGTTGCTCTTTTCTGCTTCCAGTGTCTCAACATCTTTTTGATAATATGGTGATCAAAACTGGGTGGAGCATTTTAAGTGTGGTCTTACTAAAACTTTACAAAGCAGTACAAATAAAGCCTTAAAATAAAATAAAAAAATATTTTACTAATATTATTTTATTAAAATGATTTTACTAATAAAATCAGAGGACCCTATCAAGAAAGCAAAATCAGATGAGCCAAGCCAGGGGTGGGGAACCTTGGCTCTTTTACGACTTGTGGACTTCAACTCCCAGAATTCCTGAGCCAGCCATGCTGGCTCAGGAATTCTGGGAGTTGAAGTCCACAAGTCGTAAAAGAGCCAAAGTTCCCCACTCTGAGCCAAACCATAGGATGTGCCGTAATATGACCATTTTGGCTTAAAGCACCAAAATGTCTGCAGCTGGCATCAAGCAGATAGAAAGTCTCTAATCTCTTTGCAAAGCCCATGGGTATGCAACTTTTTTTGGGGGGGGGAATGGGGGTGCTCCCAAGACAGTGTTGCCTCCTGGTGACTGCCTGGAGAAGTCCTGCAGCTTTCTTGGCAAGATTTTGGAAAAAGTTTGGCCTTGCCTGCTTCCCAGGGCTGAAAGAGAGTCACTGGTTTAGGGTTGCCCAGCTGACTTTGTGAGTTTAGGCACAAAGCCAACTGGATAACCCTAAACCAGTGACACTCTTGCTTGATGCCTTAACCAGGGGTCTTCAAACTTGGCCCTTTTATGAGTTGTGGACTTCAACTCCCAGAATTCCTCAGCCAGGCATGCTAGCTGAGGAATTCTGGGAGTTGGAGTTCACAAGTCATAAAAGGGCCAAGTTTGAAGACTGCCTTAACCAAACTAACTATCACCCTTCATATTACATGTGGAGTATATAACATTCAGGTTATTTCAGAAGAAGGTGAGTGTGAGATTCAGGCTGCCTACAAAATGGCAGCACCTGGACCGCTCTTGCCCTGTTCCTCCGAGGCTTCTCTGTAGCCAACTCTGCAACTGTTGGTCATAAAAGCTGAACAGAGAGGCAGCTGGGAATGGGGGGGTGTTTGGGAGAGAGAGAAGGAGGTAAGTGTATTTGTAAAGCAGCCTAAAGCAGATTGAAAGAGGTATTATTCTCCAGTGTTAGAACTTATAAACGTAGTAGTTGGAGGAACAGGAGGAGGAGGTATAGTAGAAGGTGGGAAAAGTGTGGAGTTGTGAGCAGTTTAAGTATTAGTCTTTGAGTGCTTGTGTGGCTGCTTAAAGGGCCTGTGTGGTTTGTGTTGGCTCTCTTGGATTTTGGAAGCTAATTAGAGAAGGGAGAAAGTTAAGAGACTCCATGTTGGAATCTGCTTTCACCACCATTCATGTTTTCCCAGGAAAAAAATAAGATCTGAGGGCCCAGTGTGGGAAAAAGCTTATCAAACTGGCTGAGTACATGGGAAACATGGCAGTGTTTTATGAACTGATGTTATTCATAGGCTCTTAATAGTGTATGTCCAGGGCTTTGCTGTGATTTGTGTGAATTGTTATTCTGTTCTCAAGCATGGAATTACTGCTAAAGCACTATACCCAAGAACAGCGAAAGGGATATCAGAAGAAATATGAATCATGTGCTTTAATAAACAGAGTTCCTGCCCAGGGATTTGGGACTAGCCAGATCCACAATTCCTTTATAAAATACAAACATTTATATTTCTAAGTATGTTTGTTCTGTTTACTGCAGCTTAGTACCATTATTTTTTACTTTTTCTCTAGGGCAGGCATGTCAAACTCGCAACAACGCGCGACGTGTCATGACTTTTTCCCCATTGCTGACAATGGGGTGGGTGCGGTTTCGGTGTGATGCATCCAGCCTGTGGGCCGGCAGTTTGACATGCCTGCTCTAGGGGAACAGAATGCAATCTGGTATTTATTTGCTTTGCTTGATTAGCAGTGCATTAACATGAACTAGATTGTCTCCACTCTCAGGAAAAAGTCTGGAGGGGGGGGCAAAAATAGGTTTCCAAATGTTACAGAGGAAGAGTTTGTCTCCATTGTCCAGATTGTAAATTCTTTCCCTCTTTGTTTGTGGCAGGGGTCTTCAAACTTGGGCCTTTTATGACTTGTGGACCAACTCCCAGAATTCCTCAGCCAGCGTGGCTGGCTGAGGAATTCTGGAAGTTGAAGTCCACAAGTCATAAAAGGGCCAGGTTTGAAGACCCCGGTTTGTAGAAACCAGAACTAGTTGCCTCTACATCATAGGTACATATTGTTTAAGAACATGTGAGTTCATATAGCTTTTGGTTCTTCAGCATGTCCTCAGAACATATTTGTATGAGAGAGACACCTGCAGAGCGCCAATATAGATAGTCCTTGACTTACATTCGTTTAGTGATGTTTCAAAGTTACAGCGGCACTGAAAAAAGTGACTTATGACTGTTTTTTTTACACTTATAGCAGCATCCCCACAGTCATGTGATCAACTGGCTTGGCAACTGGCTCATATTTATGATGGTTGCAGTGTCCCGGGATTAATGTTCCCCTTGGTGACCTTTTGACAAGAAAGTCAATGGGGAAGCCAGATTCACTTCACAATTGTGTTACTAACTTAACAATTTTGGTGATTCACTTAACAGTTGTGGCAAGAAAGGTCATAAAATGGGGCAAAACTCACTTAACAACTGTCTCGCTGAGCAACAGAAATTTTGGGCTCAAATTTTGAGCCCAATTTTGTGGTCGTAAGTCAAGGACTATATATTACAAATGTTTTCCTGGACCTGGAAGCTTGTCCTGTACTGTGCATAATCCTTGGCAAAGCTTTCCTTCTCTCTTCAGCAGTATTATCATTAGGCTGTTTTTCTGTATTTTCAGTTTTGTTTTCCATTCCTCTTTTCTGTCGCTTTTTTGCCATTGTGAATCCATTATTCTCTTTTTTCCTATCTTTTCTACACCGTTCTGATCTCCTTTCCAGAAAGGTTGAAGGGTGGCAGCAAGCTAGTTATGGATCGATATATCACACCTCTTTTGTTTTGGCAAAAGCCACCTGGTTGATTTGTCCCACCAGTAAAAGCTTTTGAGATAGATAGAGAGAATCAATCTGCTTGCCTCTGCAGCAAAGCATTTCTCAGAACCAATCAAGCCAGTCTATGTTCATAGATCCTTGGATTTAAATTTGCTCCTTAATACTGGCACCTGCTCCTTATATATCAACACCTGCAACTGTGCACCACGTTAGGTTATTCCCATAATATTTATTTCAGAGAAAAAACAACTATTCCAAGCATTTTCTCTCCTCCATCTGAACAGAAGAGAGGGGCATGTGCATGATGTAAAGCAGGGGTCTTCAAACTCGGCCCTTTTATGACTCATGGACTTCGACTCCCAGAATTCCTCAGCCAGGCATGCTAGCTGAGGAATTCTGGGAATCAAAGTCCATGAGTCATAAAAGGGCCGAGTTTGAAGACCCCTGATGTAAAGAAAGTTCCTTGATTGTTTCTGCTCATGCCTGCTCCTTACTTAACTTTATGCAGAGCTATTGTTTTGCCATTTTGTCCATCAATGTCTGTTAATTGCGTTGAATTTAGAATATGGATACCTCAGTTGGATTTGTTTTCAGAATGACTTGCCAAGATAGAAAACTTTATGGATTTGTGCAAGATTATGCATTCCATTATCTTGCATTAGGGTAAACTGGGCTTAGAGTTTCATTTCTTCCTAAAATGATGTTTGATTCTCACACATCTTGCTGTTGTACCAGCTTTCTGTCATCAACTAGCAATCCTATCAGAATACATGCTGTGCTAATTAAGATGGACTGGGGCACCCAATTGAATCCCCTCCCCTTAATCATGGAAAGTCACTAGGTCAGGAGTCTTCAAACTTGGCCCTTTTATGACTTGTGGACTTCAACTTCCAGAATTCCTCAGCCAGTGTGCCTGGAAGTTGAAGTCCACAAGTCATAAAAGGGCCAAGTTTGAAGACCCCTGCACTAGGTGATTTTGACCTAATCACATTTGATTAGAGCAGGCATGTCAAACTGCCGGCTCGCGGGCCGGATGCATCACGCACCCACCCCATTGCCGGCAATGGGGAAAAAGTCACGCAACATCACGTGACGTCGCGAGTTTGACATGCCTGGATTAGAGCAACTCAACTTTTGATTGCTGTGGTGGAATAAAATTAGGGAAATCTCCATATGTGTTGCTTTGAGATCTTAGAGGAAAAACAAGATATAAATTAAATAATTAAATGTTTGTCACAAACCCTGGCCTTTCTTATAGGCAGGACTGAACCTTTTGTTCCCAAAGCATTGTTTTTTTACTTGAGCCTGAAAGAGGTCTTTTGGTTTCTTTTCAACAATTTGCTCATTGGATTTGAGATGTCACCCTTTACCTTATGAAGTGTCAGGGCTATTTCATTATAGGACAGAATACATCAAAAACAATGTTTTTTATGTCTACTTTTTTTTCATGATATTTGTTTCTGGACTTTTGTAAGACCTATTTTATATGCATTAGTACTGATAATGGCTGTGTCATCTCATAGTAACTTGCAAGTCAACTATATGTGTAACAGAAAGAGACCATAATGAAGAACAGATTGCAGATAGTCATCTGCACATTTTCCCAATTCATTTCCCTCCCTTTGTTAGATGTTTGTCAGGATGGATATCTGTGATTCCCAAACTGTTTCATGCCCAGGAAAATGTGCAAGGCAAGCCATACTTTCTGTCCAAACTCTTTTCAGCTATAGAAGGTTCTCTAATGTGGCTCTGTGCATGGAAACCACACATTGATTTACAGGTGACAACTCAAACAGCCATAATTAGAAACTTAGAAAACTGATGGCAGAAAAAGACCTAGTAGTCCATTGAGTCTGCCCTTTCACTTTTTTATTTTATGTTCTTTTTTAATTTAACTTACAGATAAACAACTTACTCTTCCAAGAAAGATTTAGAAAATCACTTCTTCCAAGTTGGATCGGTGTTACATTAATTTTTAATTTGGCCTGAAAGAAGAGAGATAAATGGACAGTGCTGAGAATTTAACATATTTATAACAGCACATGCTCATATATAGTGTCAAAGAGGTACGCTGTGTTGGCACGGTGGTTAGAATGCAGTATTGCAGGCTAATTCTGCTGACTCCCAGCAGTTCGATCCTGACTGGCTCAAGGTTGACTCAGCCTTCCATCCTTCTGAGGTCAGTAAAATGAGGACCCAGATTATAGGAGGCAATATGCTAACTCTGTAAACCGCTTAGAGCAGGGGTGTCAAACTCGCAACGTCACGTGACGTGTCGCGACATATCGTGACTTTTTTCCCATTGCCGGCAATGGGGTGGGCACGGTTTTGCCATGACGCATCCAGCCCGTGGGCCGGCAGTTTGACACCCCTGGCTTAGAGAGTCCTGTAAAGCAGAGTTCCCCAACATTTCCAGCTTTGCAGACAGGCGGGGGTGAGGGTTCCATGCAAGCGGCATGCATGTGCACCTGCTGCTCACTTAAATGGAGTGCTCACATGTGCGCTTGCCTGCTGCTTGCACAAGTGAGGATGCATGTGCATGTGCTCGCTGGCCATTTCCACGGCCTGGTTGCAAACCCCTCAGGTTGTGGACCCCTGCTGTAAAACACTATGAAGCAGTATATAAGTCTAAGTGTTATTGCTAAGTGCTGTTTGAAAATACTAGATTTTTCCTCAAATCATTTACCTTCAAAATAAAAGTAAAAGGTAAAATAATAACCGTTTTCTTTCTTAGTTGGGCTGAGAATAAAGTTAGAGAGGCAAGTGAATGTGTTTGTGTGTGTGTGTTTGTTTGTAAGTTTCTGGTACAGTGGATATTTTCTTAAATTCAGGGTCACCTTGCTTTTGGTTAAATTCAATATTTTATGAACAACAAAACACCCTCCCCCCCTTTTTTTTTTTTTACTTCGTCTCTGTCTAGAATTTATTTTGTTAGATTTTACTGGAAGCAAAACACTTTTTACTTTATTCTAGGTAGAAAGCTCAAATAAAAACAAAAATTCTCTTTTATCGCTTTTTCTTTTACAGCATTCAGGCACAGGAGACATAAACACATACAGAAGTTTCACAAACATGCAAAGACACACAGAGTGATTCACTGACAGCAGTACAGCAGCCAAGCATGACAGGAAATATACACCTACCCATACCTTTTTGCTCCCTGAGGTGAACCAACAAATGCCTCTATTTCTCCAGAGATGCTTTGTATCAGTATTTTTCAGCCTAACCTACCTCACCATCTTGCAGTAGAAAAAAAAAAATCCCAGTCTTGGTGGGAAAGCATGCCTTAAATGAAATAGCATGATTTTTAAAAGAGAGATGCTTCAACAAAACTGGCCTGTATTTTGTTGCTAAAATATTAAATAAACCTGGCTAGCTCTGGATCCAAGCTGATTTCTAAACTGCTAAGCAGGATCAGGCATGTTTAGTACTTGGGTAAAAGATAATATGGAAACATTAAAGATTGTGGAATAAATTTGGAAGTTTATCTGAAAAAAAAAAGAATAAGACAGTAGCAAAGTTTTGTTTTGTTTCCAAGAAAACGTAATGTAGATATCCATGAAAGTCAAGTTTAACTTGAGAAAAGGTTTACCTTCAACATGTTCATTGATCAGGTGGTTACTGAATGGCACCTTACTGTATTTATTTATTTACATTCATATATAATAGAAATAAGATACATCTATTTGAAGAAAGAATGAATCCCGGAGACTGGTACCATCTCTTATAATATACTGAGAGTTCAAAACTTGAAAATGTCTTGTTTTGACCTATTGGGGGAAAAATATGATCACAAGAATTATGCATTTTAGGGGAAAGCTGACGGTTATTGGATGCAATTTAAATATACCAGCTCTTTTATTGAAGATGTTTTGAAATTCTCAGATGAGGCAAATGTAGCATTTTTTAGTTCTGATTTTTACTTTTTTTTTTGACAGCTAGAATAGGAATAGAATAGAGTAGAGTAGAGTAAGTAGAACAAAACAGAACAGAACAGAATAGAATAGAATTCTTTATTGGCCAAGTGTGGTTGGACACACAAGGAATTTGTCTCTGGTGCGTAAGCTCTCAGTGTACATACAAGTAATAGTGATAATCATGATCATAAACAACATGAAAATACATTCATAAATCGTAAAATACAACACTTCATAAATAATGAGGCAACACTTAGTGATAATCATAGAGTACTAGCTAAGCAAACAACATAAATCATACTAGCATACTTAAAAACAATATAAATTGTAAGATACAAGCAACAAAGTTATAGTCATAAGATAAGAATAGGTAATAGGAAAGATGAGTATCATAGTAATACAGCTTTACTAAGTAGTTTGACAGTGTTGTAGGAGTTAGTTGTTAAGCAGAGAGACGGCATGGGGGAAAAAACTGTCCTTATGTCTAGTTGTTCTGGTGTGCAGTGACCTATAGAGTCGTCTTGAGGGAAGAAGTTGAAATAGTTTATGTACCAGGATGTGAGGGGTCTGTAGATATTTTCACAGCCCTCTTTCTTGCTTGTGCAGGATACAGGTCCTCAATGGAAGGCAGGCTGGTAGCAATTGTTTTTTCCGCAGTTTTCCGTCTGTGTCTGTCTTGTGTGGTTGCAGTGCAGTTGCAAATGACAGACTCAATAATTCCTTTGTAGAAGGAGCTCCTTAAGCTAAGCTAAGAATTAAGCTAAGTGTAAGGACCCTCCTCAATTTACATCTTAAGAAGACAGAACTCTTGGAACAGGTTTTCCAACAGGAATCTTTATTAAGAAAAACTGACTGAAGGTGTGCTAGACAGGATCTGGGGAACCCCCCTGATCCTTCAATGTTTTAAAGCGTTCCCAAGCAGTCCCACCCCACATTCCTTCCGGTCAATCCAAATTGGCAGATGGCTGGGTGTTAAATCCATCGGATCCCAAACGTTGCAATCTTCCCCCCCCACTTTTCCTTGCTGCCGGTAATAGGAGGCTTCATAGGGAGTGAGATCAAAGGCTGATGGCCGCATTGTTATTGTTAGTACTCCAGAGAGGGAATCCACAGAGGATGTTTATTCGTAGATGATAGAAGGAATGCCAGCCATAAAACCCCGTGTTTACTCCCCCCCCTTTGTAGTATGACAGAATCCCAAAGAGAGTAAGAATTGGGTTTTCCCAGAGTAGATTAGTTAGAAATAAAATATAATTGGATTCTGACATCCGGCTCCCCTTAAAAATAAGAGAAGTCCACCTGTAGAGAAAACAAAACAGGTATAAAAGTTAGTCTGGCTTGTTAGGATACTCTGTATGAAACTTCTTTAACAGCTTCGGGGCTTTGACATCATGTTTATGGACCCACTCGTTGTGAGAGGCGGGGAGGTGCTTCCATGCTACTAGGTATTGAGTTGACCCATGATATTTTCTAGAGTCCAGGATTTCCTTTATTTCGAAATGTTGTTCCCCTTCTATCATGATTGGTATTGGTGGGGGGGGAATTTTTGGCCGTAAGGGTGACTGTTGTTCTCTTTTCAGCAAACTGCAGTGGAAAATTGGGTGTATTTGCCTAAGATTCTTGGGTAATTCTAATTCTACTGTTACTGGGTTTATGATTATTTTAATTGGAAAAGGCCCTATATATTTTGGTCCACGTTTTTTACAGGGTTGTATGGATTTTAAGTATTTTGTAGACAGATAGACCATTTCTCCTATAATGAATGGTGTGGGCTCCACCCTTTTCTTATCTGCTTGTGCTTTGTATGCTTGCCTAGCTTCCTCTAGAGCTTTTCTCACTATTGGCCAGGTGTTTTGTAATTGTTCCATCCATTCTTTCAGTGATGGGATTGCTGGTTCGTTTGGGGTTAGTTCTGGCATGGGGTTGAAACTTTGGCCGGTAGCTATTTGAAAAGGAGTGTAACCTGTGCTGGAGTGGACTGCATTATTGTAGGCAACCTCTGCAAACGGCAACAGGTCCGTCCAATCTGACTGCTGGAAATTTAGAAAACATCTTAAATATTGCTCAAGTACTCCGTTACATTTTTCTGATTGACCATTTCCCTGAGGGTGATGGCTAGACGTCAGTCCCTGGGTGGTCCCTAAAAGAGATAGAAATTCCTTCCAAAACGCAGATGTAAATTGCACTCCCCTATCAGATATGATGCGTTGGGGTGCCCCATGCAATCTGTAAATATGTTGCACAAAAAGTTTTGCTAAAGCTTTTGCGGTGGGGATCTTTTGGCAAGGAATAAAGTGAACCTGTTTGGAAAATAGGTCCGTGACCGTCCAAATGACAGTATTCCCATTGCTTTCTGGTAATTCCACTATAAAATCCATGGCTATTTCCCTCCAGGGGGCTGAGGGATTTGCCACTGTTTGTAACAGTCCTGGTGATTTCCCTTGCAGCCTTTTTGCCATTGCACACTTTGGGCAGCTGGCCACGTAACTTTCTATGTCTTTTTTCATAGATGGCCACCAAAATTGCCGTTTAATTAAGTGTAATGTTTTTACAAATCCAAAATGCCCTGCTGATTTTGTGTCGTGGCAAAGTTGCATGAATGTGATTCTTTGGGTGGTCGGTATATATAACTTCTCCCCCACCCAAGGCAGTCCGTCTTTCATTGTGCACACGTGTTTATTTTTCTGGAACCATTCATCTGTTTCCAAACTTTTCCGGAATTCAATTCCGGTCTGGCTATCCAGCTGTGGTTTTAATTTAACTTGGGCTCTGGTAGTCACTGGCGCTGCTAGTTGTGATTCTCCCATGATCGGTTTAGAGTCGGTGGCTCGCGTGCTGTTATATTGGGGCATGCGAGATAATGCATCTGCCAGAAAGTTCTTTCCCCCCGGCAAATGCTTGAGCTTAAAATTGAATTGGTGAAAGTGCTGGGACCAGCGGGCTTGCTTGGGGCTGAGTTTTCTGGGTGTTTTCAAGGCTTCCAAATTTTTGTGGTCTGTCCACACCTGGAAAGGGATTTTATTGCCTTCAAGGAATTGGCGCCATGTAAGTAATGACCAACGTATCCCATATGCCTCTTTCTCCCACACGGGCCAGCGCTGTTCCGTTTCAGTGAGTTTCCTGGACGTATACGCGCAGGGTTGTAACATCCCTTCCTCATTTTCTTGTAATAATACAGCCCCCACTGCTACATCACTTGCATCCGTCTGTATTACGAAGGGTTTATCCATGTCTGGGTGCCTCAGTACTGGTTCGGCAGAAAAAAGCCTCTTTAATCTCTCAAATGCCGCTTGGCATTCCATTGTCCATTTTAGTGGCTGGCTAGGTTTCACTGAGGATTCTCCCTTCGTTTTTAGTAAGCTCGTGAGAGGCAGGGCTATCTGGGCAAATGAGGGGATGAATTGGCGGTAAAAGTTTGCAAAACCCAGGAAACTTTGCAGTTGCTTTCTTGTGCGAGGTGGTGCCCATTCTAATACTGCCCTGACCTTTTCTGGGTCCATTTCAATGCCCTGTGGGGATATGCGGTAACCTAGGTAGTCTATTCTTTCCTGGTGAAATTCGCATTTTGATAATTTGGCATATAGGTGGGCGGCTCGCAGTTTCTTTAAAACCGCTCTGACTAGGTTGACATGTTCCTCTTTTGATTCTGTGAAGATGAGGATGTCGTCAAGATAAACCAGGACCCCCTTAAATAGGTGCTCCCTTAGTACCTCATTGATTAATTGCATAAATACTGCGGGGGCCCCTTGTAATCCAAAAGGCAAAACTTTGAATTTGTAGCACCCCATTGGGCAATTGAATGCAGTTTTCCATTCATCTCCTTCCCTAATTCTCACGCGGTAATACGCTTCCCTTAGATCTAGTTTAGTAAAAATCTTTCCTTTCGATAGGTGTGATAACATGTCCTTCATGAGGGGTAGGGGGTATAGGTTGCTTTCACTGATCGCATTAAGGAGCCTATAGTCCACACATAAACGTAAAGAGCCGTCCTTCTTCTCTCTAAAGAGGACCGGAGCGGCCACCTTAGGTTTGGCTGGTTCAATGAACCCCCTTTCTAGGTTTTTCTTTATAAATCTCTCCATTTCCTCCTTCTCCTTTGGGCTCATGGAGTATAATCTGGGCTTTGGGAGTTTTGCCCCGGGCTTGAACTCTATGGCACAGTCCGTGGGTCGGTGGGGGGAAGCTCATCCGCCCTCTCCTCACTGAAAACTTCAGCCAGGTCTCTGTATTCCTCTGGTATTTCTGGTAGCCCCTTTTCTTCACCCATGGACGCTATTTCCGTTTTTAATTTTGATGGATCCCCTTGGGGTTTTAAGTCTGTAGGGTCCTCCTTCAGGAAATTGATTTCTTTCGTCCTCCAATTTACCCAGGGGTTCCATTTTGTTAACCATTCCAGCCCTAGGATCATCGGGCATTCCATGCCTGGGGTCACTATAAACGTTAGGTCTTCCTCATGATTCCCCAGGGATAGGTGGATTGGTAACGTGGCTAGGGTAGCTGGCACCCCCCCTGCTATGGACCCATCTAACTGACCAAATGAGATTGGTTGTTCCAGCCTCCTCACTGGGATGCCCAGATTTCCCACTAGAGTCGGGCTAATTAGGCAGCGGGTGCAGCCAGAGTCTATTAAGGCTTTTACTTTTACAGCTTCGGGCATGGAGGGGGCTAATATAGTCACTGTCTTGAGGATGGGTGGGATGGATCCACTTACCAGTGGTTCACCCTCCGAGGTGTCATCTGAGGCGTCCACCGGCCCTGCGGTGTAGGCTGGGGCTCTTTCTCACGATGGGTGGAGGTAGGGGATTCCACAGCTTCTATTCCTCTCATGGCAGATTCTTTTGACTTAGCTGGGGACTTCCCAGATTTGCTGGCCGGTGGTCTGTCTGGGTTGTGCTGGGGGGCTTTTGAGCGGCATTCTACAGCCCGATGCCCCTCTCTCCCGCATTTGAAACAGCCCATTGGTTTCTTGGCCATAGCCGATGGCTTTGCTGGTTCGTGCGTTGGTTCAGACGGTGAGCGGCTCCATTGTTTTCCTCGGCGGTGCCTCCTCAGTAGGTCGATCTCTGCTTCCTCTGCCAGGACGTACCATTCGTCGAGTTGGTGTGGGTCCCCCCGGGGCAGGCAAGCGTCATATAGGTCGTAATTCAGACCGTCTTTGAAATGGCTAAGGAGGATGTCTTCCGGCCAGTTCAGCTTGCTGGCAATAGTTCGGAATTCTTGTGTATATTCAGCTACTGGCCGTCTGCCTTGCCTCATTGTTTTGATTCTTTCGCGTGCTTTGCGATCAGCCAGGTGGTCTTCAAAACGCCTTCTCAGAGAGGACATGAAACGGTTGAAGTCGTTGAGCTCTGGGGCATTGGAATCATGCAAATTCACCACCCAATCGGCGGCCGGTCCATCCAGAGCAGATTGCACGATCCGGATACGGGCTTTGTCGCTAGGGATGTGTCGCCCGTGTTCCTCCATGTAGCCAAGGACTTGGGTTAGGAAGAACCCCAAGCGTGTCGGCTCCCCCTTGAATTTTGCGTCCAACGGCGGAAGTCTTTGAATGGAGCGGTGTCTTCTTCGTCGGTATTGTCTTCTATCTGGATTCCCTTCTGCAGGTCGGCGGGGGGTGGGGACTACTGGATCAGCGGATGTCCCCGGGGCTGCAGGTTCCAATTCCCCTTCAGTGTCTCTCCAATTGCGGCTCCAGGAGTTGGTGCGGTCGTGGGGTTCAGGATTCTCCTCTCCTAGGGAGCTGAGGGTTCTCTTCATCAAGTTGATAGCTTTCTCTAGGATCCAGTTCGAGTGCTGTGCCCAGCTCCCTTCATCTTCGCTTGTGTGCAGGGATCTCTCCATCTCCTGCTTCCATCCTGGTTGGCTGGCCCCCCGTCTCAGGGTCACCTTGCTTGATTTCTTTTCCCACTCGCCTTTCTTTCCAACGCCCATTGACCACCGAGGCTTGTGGTTACGCGTCTCCACCTCCTCTTCTCCTGAGGAATCTGACCCTTCAGATCCGGATATTTGGCAGGTTTCCAGTTGGGGCAACGGCTCCCTCTCCGGGGGGCTTTCCCCCTTCCCTGCTTCGTCGTCTGCCATGGTAATTTTTGCAAAGTCCCCCGGCAAGGTTCTTCCTTCCAGGTTGACTAATTTTGCAGATCCTGTCTAATGTAAGGACCCTCCTCAATTTACATCTTAAGAAGACAGAACTCTTGGAACAGGTTTTCCAACAGGAATCTTTATTAAGAAAAACTGACTGAAGGTGTGCTAGACAGGATCTGGGGAACCCCCCTGATCCTTCAATGTTTTAAAGCGTTCCCAAGCAGTCCCACCCCACATTCCTTCCGGTCAATCCAAATTGGCAGATGGCTGGGTGTTAAATCCATCGGATCCCAAACGTTGCAATCTCCCCCCCCACTTTTCCTTGCTGCCGGTAATAGGAGGCTTCATAGGGAGTGAGATCAAAGGCTGATGGCCGCATTGTTATTGTTAGTACTCCAGAGAGGGAATCCACAGAGGATGTTTATTCGTAGATGATAGAAGGAATGCCAGCCATAAACCCCCGTGTTTACTCCCCCCCCTTTGTAGTATGACAGAATCCCAAAGAGAGTAAGAATTGGGTTTTCCCAGAGTAGATTAGTTAGAAATAAAATATAATTGGATTCTGACACTAAGAAAGAAAATAGATAGTGTTATCAGTGCTACTTGTTCTCATTTATGCAGTGACTCAGATGTGTAGAAACAAATGCAGGTTTGCAAATTTGTTTACTTTCTCAACTAAAAGCTTCATCGCATGCTCACATCAACCTCTCCAACTCAAAATGCAATAGCGCCAGTCTGTTGATTGGTACAAAACCCTATGATGGCATTGTGAAGATCTGCTGGCTATTTAAAGTATTTATATCAATATTTACAGCCATAGGACTATTTTTCTTTTTTATGAACTTCCATGTCAAGTAAGAGCTTCAGAAAATGCCTGGGATGTCATATGCAGGCGCTTTTGAAGATGCCTGTGCTTTCTGTGCTTTTTTTCTCTGGCATCAGAAGAAGGCAAAGCAATGCACATTCTCGGGAATTGCCTTTGGTTCTTAGTCTCTTAGCATTTAGAAAATCTGTAAAAAGACATCTCATGTTAATTGGTAATACAACTATTTATTTGTTTTGGATTTATGGTCTGCTATTCAATAGATTATTGGCAGTTTCTAATGAATACGGTAAAATGACAATTTAAACAACAATGTTGCTTAATATTGTGGGTGCTTCATCACTGGAGGCTTTTAAGAAGAGACTGGACAACCACTTGTCTAAAATGGGTATAGAGTCTTCTGCTTGAGCAGGGGATTGGACTAGAAGACATGCAAGATCCCTTCCAGATCTGTTCTGAATATATATGTATGTATAATATAGATTACCAACATAAGTGACAAAAATAGTGAGTGAAATGGTAAAAGTGGTACAAGGATTAAAATTACCAAGGTCGTTATTGTGCTTTTTGGATTATTAGTAATACACCATTTAGTAGTAATAGTATTTTATTTTCTAATCTTTTAATTGTTATATTTTTAAAATTTTAAGTTGCATAAGTAAGTATAAATAAATAAAGGGTACATATTCCAGACTTCTTTGAATTTGATGTGGTAAGATATCTTGAAAATACCATTTTTTTTTTACTTTTCTGGACATTGTATTTTTTAAAAAAAATCTTGACAGCGATCCTACTAACTTTGTAGAAAAGTAGATTATCTTGAATGAATGAAAGAAATTAATTAATTAAAACTAAGACAATATTTAAATAAATCTAAAAGACAGCTTCCTGAAATAAAGGACTGTTCTTCATAATAAAGCAGCAGTCCCCAACCTTTCCGGCTTGGTGGCCTGGCAGGGTGTGGGAAAAAGGGATGGTTCTCTGCAAGTGGTAGTGTTGTGGCTTGTCAGCTGCCAGAGGACTCCGTAGCCAACTCAGAGGAAGAAGCACAGGAGGAAGCACAGTGTCAGAGCTAGCTGAAAGCTCTGATGTGGACGAAGGAATGGAGCTGTCGCAGCCAGGGACAGAGGCGGAGCCTGGGCCGTCCGCCAGCCCCCAGATGGAAAGGCTGAGACTTCCATACCTTGAGGCAAGTGATTCAGGAGAGGAGGATCACATGGGGCCAGTGATTGATGTGTGGGCATGGCGGGGGCTGAGGAGAGAACAACGAGAGGCTATGGGCCGGTCTACGGGGCGGAAGAGTCACCGCTGCTAACAGAGCCCCACCCTCAGCTGTGGATAAAAGGCAGTGGTGGAGACGAATAGGTGTGGCAGACAACTATTTGTCTTCCTGCCGGTCAGCCACTTCTAGTTGGAACTCCTGGCTCTTGTTTGGAAACTTGCCGGAGTTTTCCTCGGATTCTGTGGCGTCGGGAGTCTGAGCACCTTCTGAGCGTGTGCGTGTGTCTTATGTTGGAAGAGAGCCAGCTTGCCTGAAGGACTCTTGCTGCAAGTGTGGTGAGAGACTGAGATTAACTCTGGGTGTTGGGAGGCCCCAGCAGGGAAAAAGGGAGCAAGCTCCGTTGTTTGGAGGCAACTAAAGATTTTAACAGTCGGCTGTGTGAAACTGCTGGCGTTCCTGAATAAAATGAACATTGGAGATGTATTGGTGCATCTGCTGTGTTTGGGCAGTCGGGTCAGAACAGATAGGCACCATTCACGCAAATGAAGCTAGCTTCCTGCATAAGCGCAAGCGCCCACCGCTCTCACAAGTGGAGCTGTGCGTGCACGCACATGCTCACCTGCACCTTGCATGGCCCAGTTCCAAATGGGCCGTGGCCACTAGTGGGCCATGGTCCAGCGGTTGGGCACCCCTGTAATAAAGGATATATGATCACTGTAGCTATATTTCAAGCAATGAGCAATTCCAAGCAATGAGCAATGCCGAACCAGTTGCTATTGATACCAGTTTAGCATCCATTCTGTGATTTTTTTTCTCTCCTTCGTGTTTCCCTGCATATGCAGAGTCTTTTTTTTGACCCCCAGATCAATCAAGCATTGATCCAATGGTTGTGACAGGAACAGGCTTGTTTGCCTGAGCTGATTTTGCAGAAAGAGTAACTGGTCTAAAGTCACCTAGCTGGCTTTTATGCCAAAGGCAGGAATCGAACTCACAGTCTCCTGGTTTCTAGCTTGTTGCCTTAACCACTAAACCAAACTGGCTCCCTTCTACTATTTTGTGATATAGTAGGAAATTGAAATGAGGGCTATGCATTGTCAAGCATTCCTCCGTTTGCAAGACTGGAAGAACCAGTTTAAAGGAAAGTTCAAGACATGAATTAATGGAAGGTCCTTCAGGTGTGCTGAGACCTTGGTAGCTGCCCAGTTGATGGTCCAGATAGCCTTGCTACTATAACTATTTAATAGTTTGTGAAATAAACTCTCCGTATATGCAAATCATTTTCCAGTCTTTTCTATTTTATAGGCAAAGCTTATAGAGTTTGTTTAGGTCCCAGAGGAACTTTTTGAAACAATGAAATAAGAGGATGACTTTTCAGCCCACCACCTTCTAAATTATTAAATTAAATAAATAATTAAATTAAATTAAGTAATTAAATTAAATTAAATTAAATTAAATAATTAATTAAATTAAATTAAATTAAATTAAATTAAATTAAATTAAATTAAATTAAATTAAATTAAATTAAATTAAATTAATGGTAAGTGCAAAAAAGTCAGGTGAGACATGGAATCTGGTGGGAATTAAAGTAAGCGTTCATGCCTACAGACTGGGTTTATTCAGGAAAAACAAATTACGATGCATGTGCCCTATCATCTATTATAATTGCTTTTTATAGGGGGCTGATGAAGAATATGCATAGAATATAAACTCACAGATCATTCATGGTTCCTTAAGAAATGATGAAGGTGGAAAAAATGGTGCATCTAGTAATGCACCATTTCACACAACCTCTGATTTAATGTTTGTAAGGAAGACAAGGGGAAAGTGTTATTATGAGCTCATCTGCGATTCAGAAATAAACACCATTATCTGTAAAACAAGGTAATAAAATAAAAAAAATAAAAGCATCTGTTACCATATTGTCGAAAGAAAAATCTTCATCAGAGTCCAGTTAAAGCTGGGAATAAACAACATGGAGCCTGCGTTAGAAAGAAGGTTTTAGTTTATTGAAGAGGAGAGCCAGACAGAAAGATGGCTCTGGAAAAACTGACCACATGTAGTAGGGGGTGGTGAGTTTTATACCTTCTTGAGCTTTTGTTTGGAGTTGTTCCTGTGGCATGAACTTTGACCTCAGTCTGAGTGTGCCTTTCTGGTATTCTTTTTTTTTTTTTAAATATATTTTATTGGATTTTTATGGGGGTGGAAAGGTTACATCAAGGTGCTTAGGAAGCACCGTGGAGATGCTTCCCCCCAAAAAAAAAAATCACAGATATATAGCTCAAATTGATTCATTGAAAATTCCCTCTCTAATTCCCTCATATAGTATTGCATATTCAAATTAATACATTTCTAAATAAACTTCAAACAATCCTATCAAACATCAATCACATTTCAATTATGAAAATCCAAGTCCTGTTTTTAGGCTTTACTAATTTACAGTTACCATATTCCAAATAGCCTTAAATAGACATATTATTATCACTTCGGGTGTCCTTCATTTCCCTTTTTAACATAATAATTATATCTAAAATGAGTATATTATTCCCACAATAACATTCTTATATTTTCTTCATTAATACCATTTCTTCTCTTGTCACCAATCCCTCTTATCCTTCTTCTATTACAAAATAATTATCTTATTTAAAATAAAAATATCAGTCCAATAGATACATTTCTATCTAATTTAAATATATATTCTATCAATTCACCTATGTCTATAAAAAGTCTTTTTAACCCAGTAGATAAAGTTTACCTCTCCAAGTAATTATCATATCTAAAACAAAATATTATTACAAAGGATATCCTCTTACAGAATTCACGTACTCCGTTAGTTATTAAATCAGTCAAAATCTCAAAAGCCTTTTTAAACCCATTAAATGAAATTTTAAAACACATTTTTAAATCTAACTCTAGGTTTCTTTCTGGGCCATACCAGTTTCCATAATAAAATTCCTGCATCATCAAACCACAATATTAAAAAGTCAGTATTCCTCAACGCTTCAGATTGGTCAAAGTTCTCTTCCCTTTCTTCTAGTAGCCTTTGGATGGTGGAAGCCATTTTATTCCATGTTGTAGTTACTAGTTGTTTATCCACATTATCACAATTTTCAATAACTTGTATCTGAGTGTCAGTCTCTATTGATGTTAATGCTTCAGGCATCTCAGTTAAAGTTATTCTTTGATCATCAAGCTTCTCCATAGATTGCATTTGGGATTGTATAAAGTTGATTTGTTCCTTAGTTTCCACAATTTCTCCTGGTGTAGTTTCATAGTTGAGTTGTAGATATGGTTCCTCTTTAGGTTGTATATATTGTTCACTAATTTCTTTAGCGCCACTCTGCTCCTTCTCCACTGTTCTTCGACCTATAACTTGATCCGTCAAAATTTGGAAGTAAGAGTGCATCTCCTCCGTGGCTTCCAAGATTTTTTCCAGTATAAGCTCATAATCCAGCTGTGTGTTAAGTATCTCCATGTCAGTAGTGAAAGGATCTTTTAATCTTTTGGTGAGGGCTATATTTCGTAAAAGTCAACGAATATTCACCTCCAATTCTTAGTAGACCAAATCACCACACAGCTGTTTCAGTTATCTTACTCTTATCATCTTTTGAAGGTTAGAGCCATCCTCCAGCAATGGAAAAAAAATATACAGTTGCAGTAACACTTTTCGTCACAAGATGTCCTCAGCAGGCTATAAGGTCTTTCTTTCCAAGTTAATAGATTTTTTATTTTTCACATTAAAAAAATAAAGAAGAGAGGCCTCTCCAAAATAATGAATAGCGTAGTTATAATAGTAGTAATCAAAAATAGAAATGTTTTCAGGCTCCCTCAGTATTCCAGGAGTTGAATAGTCAATAAAAAATTAACTGGTTTATTTTTTATTTTATATTTTATTTTTCAATTTCCAAAGCTGTTTTTCCCAAGTGCCCAAACGCTGCTCTCTCACATCAGGGAAGTAATTCAAATACAAAAGCTTTTTACAGGAGAGTAATTAGTGAAAGAAGGGGGAGGAAAGGTCTCACCCGGACTCTCCACAGGGGTTCTTTGTGCTTAATTGTTCTTCTGACTTTCGGCTGGTGCAGCAAAGTGATCGTCCATTTTACTGGGCGATCTTTTCTCCGACGGCCCTAAGGAGCTGGCTCGGACTGAGGAAGGAGCTGCCGCCCTTCCCCAGTCAAATGAGGGCCTCCTCAACGGTGGTCGCCCCTCCAAGGCGACTTCCGACCCGATTGAGGGTCTACCGGTGGAGGGAAAACAGCTGGTGGGAGAGACGGAACCGGAAGTCCCTTTCTGGTATTCTGATGGTGGTGGGTTAATCCTATTATGTCCCAAAGGTCATATCCTGCTTCCCTGGGGCTGGGGCTGATGACTGTTGGATTTTTTGGTGTGAAGGATTGTTGATTCTAGGGATCTTTCTTTCTAATCCAAGCTTCCCGGCTCCAATCTTTCTGACATGATTATCACATCTGCATTTCTGCAGACCTGGTTTCTGTTTGGGGCAGAGAGACTGGGGGAGGGGGTTGGTTTCTGCCTTTAAAATCCTTTGGGGAAATATATTCTGCCTTTTTATTATTTCCCAAAATATTTCTTTCTCTGGATTCTTCCCACAATATTTAAAAAAAATAGCAAAAGGGATGCTACTGCTGCTTGTGACATAATTCTCTTTGGAACGTAGTCCCAAAGGTGCTTTTTCAAAAAGCAACTGGACTTGGTTTTTCCTTGAAGACATTTCAATCTGTTTATTACAGCCGTAAGGCCAGACACAATCAAAATGTATAACAACAGTAACAATCTTACTTTCATAATTACAAGATATAAAACCACCAAACAATCAATATAATATAATCCAAAATTCTCAAAGTAAAACCCCCTTAATAGTGGTGCAACGTATTGTGCAAATGGTAGCACAAAATTGGGCAACCTGAATTGATATTTTCGGATCCTTATCCGAAAGTAGCAACTTTAAATAAAATTCATACCCCCTGCCTGGAAATTTCTTCAATATCGGATATATAAGAATCTGTCTAGAGTCATTATATAGAGAACAATGAAGCAGCATATGGCTTAGAGTTTCTATAGAGCCATCGCCACATGGACACAACCGAAGGTGCATAGGAATGCCCTTAAACCGTCCAAAAAGGACTGCCGATGGCAATGCATCCAGCCTGGCTAAGGTGAAAGCTTTACGAAATTTCAAAATTGTAATGGAAAATAGATAAGAAGCTGGGAACAATCCTTCTGGAAGCAAGTGACAAATGTTGGAATGTGCCACCTTACTTAGGTTTGTTTGAAGGTCAATATCCCAGATTCGTTGTTTCAAGGCAGTTCTAGCATTATCAAATCCTAATGAACACAGACTTTCCATAGAAAAGCCCAGCGATTTAATTTTATCTAGGGCTTTTTTTTTCCACGACGATTTAAAATGGTCTATAAATACTAATGGGGCTAAACCCACAGGCATCAAAATTAACTTTAGCCAAAAGGTAAGAAGAAGGAACCATGCTCTAGCTTCTAATGAAACCATACCTATTTCTACCCGTAGGATGGCATTTTTGATACTTTTAGGTACCATCAGTATGGCTCTAATAAACTTATTTTGAATAATTTCTATAACATTAAGCTTTGCTAGTGAACATATTTGCGAGCCATAAAGGAGCTGAGGGACCACCTTAGCTTGAAAAACCTTACAAGCTGCCGGAATATAGTAGGCTCCTTTTGAATGATAAAATTTTATGATAGCTGAAGAGGTGCGCTGTGCTACACTTGCCCGATAAAGAAAATGAGTATTCCAGGATAGGGAGGCATGAAACTGCACTCCAAGATATTTGTAAGTACGCACCTGTTCAATTGAAGTCCCATCAATTTGCCATTTATGGATCTTATGATGGTAAGAGGCAAATACTAAAACTTTACTTTTTTCATAATTTATTAAAAGTTTGTATTCTGTGCAAAATAAAGCTAGTGCCCTAAGTGCTTTTCTCATTCCCACCTGGGAAGTGGACAAAATGACTATATCATCGGCATACAATAGTGCTGGAATTGCATGATCAGCTAAGATAGGTGAATGATGGGCTGGATCAGCTAGCATTTGCATTATTGGGTTTAAATACAGATTAAAAAGTAGTGCAGCTAATTGTTTTTCCTTGAAGACATTTCACTTCTCATCCAAGAAGCTTCTTCAGTTCTGAGTCAGAACTTCAGTTAGAACTGAAGAAGCTTCTTGGATGAGAAGTGAAATGTCTTCAAGGAAAAACAAAGTCCAGTTGCCTTTTGAAAAAACACCTTTGGACAACCATGACTTGGATGACTGAGAATCTCCGTAGACTTTGGAGCTTAGCAAGCTAAAATTTTGCTAAAATCATGCAACTATTGGCAATTCTTCTCATACAAAATAATTTGGGGACTTTGGGGACTTCAGAATTTCATCCCAGGTTTCCTTAATGCAGTCTGAGTTTGGCTATTCCCAATTGCCATACGTGTTCACTGCAACTTGAGAAAAGACTTCAGTTTCCTGGCTTGTTGAGATGGGAATAAAAAAAGCTGATGCTCAGTCTAGTTATCGTCTAAACTTGCCAATGTGAAAATTTGCTCCTCACTTTTAAATCAGTGCTGTAGCATGCTTTCTTTATTTCCCTGCTTGTGTTGTGTAGGTGGAAAGAAAACTATGATGCTTAAACTTAGGAAAACATGTAATTAACCAAAGAGGTGTTTGTTGATGGTGTGGAAAGAAAAAAAAGCCATATAAGCCACAAATAACTCTACTAGAAGTGGTTTTCAGAGTATATCCATACTGACATTTTCTTATAGTCAGAAAAAACTATCACAATGCATATTAGAGGCATACCACTGTGTCAGGATTTAAATGTTTTTTTTATAGTGTTAAACTGTTAAATCTTAGCATAGTGTCCCATTTCAGTATGGTAGGAACATCTTGTCTAAACCATACACTCCCACTTCCTTGCTGTTTTTCCTACTGTTTTCTGAGTGCTCAGTGAAAGGTTTGTAAGAAGTCCTCCTTGAAGAAAAAAACAAACCAGTGCTTGAAAAGATTAAAAAGGCAGATTGGGACACTTTTTTTTCAGAACCATCAAGGTAAATTTTAAATGAACAATTTTAAAATGGGATCAAATATTGATTATTCATAATATTAAAAAATGAAAATATAAATGACTACATTTATCCTTGTTATTAACCCATATATCAGCTTGTAGTGAACTTTCAAAAAGCAGTGAAAGGTTTTGCAAAATATTATGTGGGTTAAATACAAATTGAGACATTTCCTTATGAAGAAGAATCTTATTCCTGATTCTCTTTCCATATGTTTTTTTTCTTGGGAAACCCTCAGCAATCATGATTTATTTCTCTGAGATGAAAGAGGACTGAGTCAGAAGTATTTTTCCTATTTTCTTTAATTTAATGCCCAAAATAGCTCACCTTCTGTTAGCCAGATTCAGAAGATATCAGAACTCCTGCAGTGAGATTAAAATTGTCATTATTGTAATCTGAAATAAGAATTTGTGCAACAAGAAAAAGGATAAACTGAGAAAACCAGATGTTAGAATTTGAAATGTTATCATCATACCTTTCATTGCCTTCCAAGTACATTCTAGACTTAATTACGTTTATTGTCCTAGTTAATTAATATCAACCATGATTCTCCTAGTTACTGTTTTTCATCATCAGATGTTTTAACAGGGCCACTGTTATTTCCAGTCCACAGGTGTCAAACTCGCTGCGTCACGTGACGTGTCGTGACTTTTTTCGGATTGCTGGAGCTGGGGTGGGCGCGGCCCTCACATGATGCATCCAGCCTGCGGGCTGGCAGTTTGACACCCCTGATCTAGTCAGTGGGCAAATTTAAGGGAAGGCAAAATAAGGGCAGAAAATATTAGTAATTTAATACCATTTGAGGTTGAGATCTTGTGGTTTTAGGTAAATTGAAGTGCGGCTAGCTAATTAGATTACAGTTACCAGAGTGGGAAATATACTACCAAGCATCAAGCCTAACTTGGCTAAAAGAATGGATGGAATTGAAAAATACCAGAGTTTTAACACTAGAAGGACATGACTTGCAAGCGGGGTGGCATGCATTCCTATGGGACGAAAAATATAAAATACACAGATACTTTCAAAGACACATAGTTAGACACATAGGATGCATTGCTACAGACTTGGGAAAAAATAAAACAAAAACATTACATAAGAATTCCAATGTGGTTATCCCCAACAGAAGCTCTGAAACACCCAAACCTACTGGACATAAATAAGATAATTAGATACAAGGAATTGGTAAACGAACAGGGAAATCTGAAAACAAAACAAGAATTGGAACAAGATGTAGGCAGAGAGATTGATTGGTGGACATTTACACAAATTCAATCTAAATATACAGAGGACAAAAAATTATATGAAATACAAAAAGAGCCGCAAGAATTGGATAAAATTATACATGGAACAGAAATAAAATTAATTAGTAATATATATAAATACTTACTGAGATATAAAATGGAAGACGAGGTTGTCAAAGACACAATGATTAGATGGGCAAAAAAATTCGGATACAACATAGAATTGGAGAAATGGGGAAAAATATGGGAAACAAACATAAAATTGACTATGTCTGCGGCATTCAAGGAAAACCAGTTGAAGATGTTTTACAGATGGCATCTTCCACCAGCAAAGCTTGCCAAGATGTTCCAGAACAACTCGCCGACATGCTGGAAATGTAAAAAGGTACATGGAACATATTATCATCTATGGTGGACATGCCCAGTTGCGAAAAAATACTGGACTAAAATAAGAAGATGGATGGAAGAAATAATAGATCAACCCGTAGACTGGAAACCAGAGATCTTCCTGCTGGGTATTTTAAATAGAAAATATAGTAAAGAAACACGGTACTTAATCTTACATATAACAACGGCAGCAAGAATAGTTTACGCACAGTTCTGGAAAAATGAGAATATACCATCAGAGGAAGAAGTGATAAGGAAAATCTTAGACTGTGCGGAGATGGACAAATTAACAAAAGAGATAAAAGAAAAGGAAGACACAGAGTACTATGGAATATGGAATAAGTGGTATGATTGGTTGGAGATTAGAAATAATAAATGAAAATAAATGTGGAAAGGTCAAGAAAGGGAAAATGTGTGTATAATAATGTATAGTAATAATATGTATTATTCTTAGTATGAAGTATAGTATGAAGGAAGAAAATGGAAATAAGAAACAATGGGACAACAAGGACAAATATTTTTTAAAGAAGAATAAGGGGGAAAAATGTAAATAATAGAAGATTACCGTTACGAAATTGCTGTTTAAAAAAAAAAAAAGGAGTATACACTGTGTGTTTATGTGTGTTATGTTTTGTTGTTTTAAAAAAATAAAAATATTAAAAAAAAAAAAAGATTACAGTGAAGGTCATGGGGCCTATTGGAGATGGATCATTAATGAGAAATTTTTAAAAAATAACCTGGCTTATACTTGGCTTATTCTATTAAAAAAAAATCCTGTTGCCAAATCTAAGATAAAAGTATCAAATCAGTAGGTAAATATCAAATGGCTAGTAACCCTAAATATATCACATCTTTACTCACTCTTTAGAAAGGGAGTAAATTATTATATTCGCAGTATTATCTGTGTGTTGACTTTTAAGTTATGCTACGGGTTTAATGCACTTCTAACAGCTGTTGCTTTGAGAAAACTGTTTTATTTGACAATATGAATACTTAACTGTCCTCATGCAGAAAAGCACAATAACTTAAGCTTTGTCTTGCTGGATGTTTGGAATTGTGAAACATCTTCCTTGTTAGTTGTATAGACAAAATCACCACTATAGAATGTTTTGGGGTTAGTCTATTAGACCCGTTTTATGTTTTGATGATTACTGCAAAGTGCCAGGGAAATCAGGAGATTCAGGCAGTTCAAATGAATATAAAAATTTATTTCAAGCTTAAACTCTCCACAAGAATCTGATCTACTAACAGTCAAGGGAAATTCGCAGGAGTTAAGAACAGAAATGAATTCAAGATAGGCTGGACTTAGATCTCTTTTAGGTGCACAGAGACTCATGACTTATAATGCATTTGACCCCTCCCTGGACTCACGCTGGTCATCTCTTACAATTACTTTTATTTATTTAGAACTGTAATGTTGTATCTTTGCTCTATGTTTTTACTTCTGTCATATGCAACTCATAATTCACATACTTTAAACAAAGTCAGAGAACATGTTTTTTTATTTTTGTTGTGCTTTGTATGTATCATAGTCGGCTGGTTGAGATGAGGGACAAGTTCGATGGAGGTTGGAGAAGTAAGATTGATATATTTATCTACTCTACTTCTTGACCACATTTATCTTTGTGTACTGGATTTCAAGTTTGCATAGACCTAAACCATTAGGCTTCACAAAGAAAATGAAGCCATATATACATAGAAGAACTTCCTAATTTAATGCATAGATATCAAAGCTTATACATAGTTGTGGATCCAAAGGTTTAAATCCTAGAGCTAGGCCTTTTCCTCCTGCTGTTCTTAATCAACAGATATTTGACTGCTTTCTTGTGGGCATGGGAAGTACCTGATATTTGTGGACATAATGATTCTTTTGGGGCTGAGAACCGTTGATTCCTACCTCCTAACCTAATTCCTTATATAACAAGCATATCAATATACTATATAGTTGTTCAAAAGTTTATAGTATTTTATAATGCATATTTGTATGTGCGGCCCATGCAGATGTTCAGCATGCACACATGAGGATTAGAAATAGGACTGCTGTACCCAAACATCTGCAGGCCTTCATGCTTTGAGTACAAAGACCTACAGGAATGTATACTGTAAGAATGGAAATATATAAGCTGAGTCTAATTGCGTTTCTTCCAGGTATTTCTTGCTCTCTTTCTGTGTCCACCCATTGAACAGTGATGCTCCTTTGACAGAAAGGTTAAGATTTATTTTCTAAATGATATGCAATAGCCTTTACCTACTGAGATGAATTAATCATTTACTATCACAAGAGCCACTGGGTTGGTTGCTGCTTTATGCAATATTTCTTAGATTTATTGACTGCTTTACAGATTGCCATGTGACTGTGCGCTACTTTCGAACTTTGACAAAAATCACTTACAGCCTGATTCTTTTTCAGCCATGATTCTCTTGTGATCAGCTTCACCAATTCGTCTTTTTTTAAAAAAATACAGTTTGAGATTAAGCAGCAAGGTGCCTGTTGACACTAATGGGAGTCATATAGCTAAATCTCAAATACTCTTTGAAAACATAAGGATTACTGAATCTCTTTTTATCAAGAAGAGAGATTATTTCTTCTTCTTTTTCTCCATCCCCTTAATCCATAGAACAAGTTAGCACAGAGACAGAGGATTGCAGTGGTAGTGGCAGGTTGTTAATTAATATGCTTTGCACTTTAACTTCATTTTTGTAATAAAGGCAAAAGCCTACCTGAATTTTTCTTGTAGAAGATTGTTCCTTGTAGAACTCTAATTGACAATATACTAATAACTCTACATCCTGAGGAAAATAAGAATGAAGGAGGAGGATATACTGTAGTCAATATTTACGTTAGAGACTGCTATAGGAGCTTAAAATGTTTTTGTTGTGTCCTGGGCCTTGCTGAGTCATTCAGCAAGGCTCAGGAAGTCTGCAGAGACCAGAACGGTTGCAGAGACCCAGACAGACCACGTGTCTGCCCGGGACCCAGACAGGCTGTCTCCAGCCATGCGCGCAGGCGCAAGGCGGGAGAATAGCCTGCAATCATTGGCTGAGCATCCCTTGCACGGGGAATATAAAAGGGCTTGTTGCCATTGTTCGCTTGCTTCTGTTCAGTGAGTGTACTAATAAAAAGATCTTTTGTTGTGAACTGCCTCGTCTCAAATGTCTGCTTGTGTGAACAGAACATTGGCGACGAAGGTGGGATTCGCCGTTTGGAAGCCTACAGAAGTAAGATAGGCCTACTCACCTAAGGCCTGAATGAGAAGAGAAGCGCGGCGTCCAGAAGGAGCAACCACCTGCCAGTACGCATACGCTGGAGGTGGGCTTGGCTTCGTAGGACCCCTTCTCCTTCCTTGCGGCGAGAGACGTTGACGAGGCCGTCGGTCACGAAGATGTCCAAGCTGGGTCATCTCGGTGAATTCGACACTTCACACCCGGAACGCTGGAGCTCGTACGCAGCTCGCGTTGAGAACTATTTTCGGGTGAATAAAATCCAGGAAGACGGCCTGAAAGCGGCTACCTTGTTGTGTGTCTGTGGGCAAGAAACTTTTGAAATTGCCGAGAATCTTGTCGCCCCAGCACCGTTGGAATCGATCGCGTATGCCGATCTCAAGAAAATGCTGCGTAAGCATTTTGAGCCCAAGCTATCAGTAATAGCTTGGAGGCACCAGTTCGAGCAACGGGACCAGCGGCCCAGAGAATCAGCTGCGGACTTCGTCGTGGCCCTGAGGCAGGCTGCACGACCATTCAAGATTTGGAGGAAAGGCTCCGAGATAGACTTGTGTGCGGGTTGCGAAGCCGTGAGGTGCAGCAGAAGCTGTTTGCGAAGGCTGATGTCACGTTCCAAGATGCCTTAAGAGAAATTGCAGCAGAAGAAGCAGCCGGTGGCGCAGTGAAGGCCTTGCGGTCTACGAAGAATCATCCAGCGGCCGTCCCTGTCCACCAAGAAGCCGCGCCTGAGGCCTTTGGAGAAGACTCCGAGGAAGAAGAGGTGGACAGACTTTAACCGTCGGCGGAGAGAAGACTGCAGGAACGCAGAGGGCCGCCGCCTACATCCCTTTCCTGTTTCGGCTGTGGGGGTCGCCACAGGAGGGCCGACTGCCGTTTTCGTTCTGCTGTCTGCCGAGCATGTGGCAGGCAAGGCCACATAGCATCAGCCTGCATGGGTTATCAAAAGAACAGGTCCCCTGAATTGCCTCTGAAAGGTACCAAGGGCCCCAGCCAAAACGGTGGGTTTTTGTGCGTCCCGTAGGGGGGTGTTTAAGACGGGTTCACCGGCCCCTTAAGAAAAAGCTGCGTATTGATGTACAGTTGCAGGGAGTTCCCCTGGCCATGGAGCTGGACACAGGGTCCGCTTTTTCCATTATTTCAGTAGACACCTTTCACAAGGTTTGCTCCCGGAGTGGCTCACGAGTCAAACTCAGGCCCTCCAATCTCATCCTCACGGATTTTCAGAACTTGCGAGTAAGTGTGAAGGGGGAGGCCATGCTCAGAGTGCAGCGTAAGGGTTTCAATGGATTTTTGGATGTGGTGGTTGTTGAGGGTGATCGAACGAGTCTTATAGGACTCGATTGGTTCGGGGCACTTGAGATCCAGGTGACTGGGATGAATCATCTGCAAACAGCCAGCCTTATAGGAGTCTGTAAGGAGTTTGCTGATGTATTCAGCCCAGAACTTGGCTCATACAAGGGGCTTCCCATTACGTTAAAATTGGATCCAAACATTACACCAATCAGGGTCAAGCCAAGGAGGGTGCCTTTTGCCCTAAAGAGCAAAATTGATGCTGAGTTGGACAAATTGCTCCAACAAGGCATTCTTGAACCTGTGGACTCTAGTCCATGGGAAACCCCCATAGTAACACCACTGAAATCAAATGGTGAAGTCCGAATATGTGCACTTTAAATAAAGCCTTGTAGCAACACGCATATCCTGTGCCCGTGGTGAGCCACATTCTGGCCTCACTTAAAGGAGGAAAACTTTTTGCCAAGCTTGACTTAGCTCAGGCCTATCAACAATTACCTGTTGATGAGGCAACAGCTGAGGCACAAACTATAGTTACTCACAGAGGGGCGTTCAAAGTAAAGAGGCTGCAGTTTGGGGTCAATGTAGCCCCTGGCATCTTTCAAGGGGTGATGGAGTGAACGCTCAGGGGTATTCCGGGGGTCTGCCCCTATTTTGATGATGTCCTCATTGCAGGAGAGTCATCTGGGAACTTGGCTGAATGGCTGAGAGCTGTCTTGCTGCGTTTCCGCCAAGCTGGGCTGAAGCTACAGCAAGACAAATGCAAAATAGGTGTAACCTCCACCGAATTTCTAGGGTTTCGTATTGATGCAGAAGGCATCCACCCCGCAGAGTCCAAATTCCAGGCCATCCAACTGGCCCCTAGTCCCCAGTCAAAAACTGAACTTCAGGCTTTTCTGGGTCTACTTAATTTTTATCATTCATTTCTCCCTCACAAGGCTGCTGTGGCTCAGCTGCTACACCGGCTCTTGGACAAGCAGACTCCATGGACATGGACAAAGGTCCATGAGAAGGCTTTTAAAGAAGTCAAGGCTTTGCTATCCTCCAATGCTGTACTGGCTCACTTCAATGAGCAATTGCCTGTGTGCATCGCATGTGATGCTTCCCCTTATGGGGTAGGAGCAGTGTTAAGTCATCTCAAGGAAGATGGAACTCAGGTCCCTGTGGCCTACTATTCTAGGACCCTCTCATCTGCAGAGCGTAATTACGCGCAGATTGACAGGGAAGCCTTGGCAATAATCTCAGGCATCAAGAAATTTCATGATTTCTTGTATGGACGCCATTTCATGGTCTATACTGACCACAAGCCTTTGCTGGGGTTGTTTACAACCAATAAAAAAACTCCTCAGATTATATCTCCTAGAATGCTGAGATGGTCTATTTTCTTAGCAGCTTATGATTACACCCTGGTTCACAAACCAGGTACTGAGATGGGCCATGCTGATGGCCTAAGTAGGTTACCTCTTAAATAGAGGCAGACCCTGCTCCTGCTGTACACATTCTGTCTATTCAGGACCTACCTGAATCTCCCCTCAATGCTAGGGATGTGGCTGCTGAAACTGCCACTGATCACACGCACGCGTGCTGACATGCGTGTTTGTCAGGATGGCCTGACACGTGTCCTGGTACAGACTTCCAAAGCTTCTGGCGTAGGAAGCATGAATTGTCTACATTCAAGGGGTGTATCCTGTGGGGCAACCGAGTAGTCATCCCGGCCTCATTGAGGACTAGAGTCTTGCTCTCTCTTCATGAGGGACATCCGGGAATAGTGAGAATGAAGGCGCTTGCGCGCAGTTATCTTTGGTGGCCTGGACTTGATAAGGACATCGAGGCCCAGGTTCATGGGTGCCAAGTATGCCAGCAATCATGGCCAGAAATGCCCCAGGCCCCTATACATAGGTGGGAGGAGACACTCACTCCATGGTCACGCGTCCATATAGACTATGCTGGGCCCTTTCAGGGACAATTCTTCCTCCTCCTTGTGGATAGCCATTCCAAGTGGCTTGAGGTCGTTCCTGTGTCCTCCACTACTACTGCCAGGACCATCCAGGTGCTCAGAGGAATCTTTGGTTCCCATGGTCTTCCTGATGTTTTAATATGAGACAATGGTCCCCAATTTACCTCTTCTGAGTTTCAGGCATTTCTCCAAGCCAACATGATCCGGCATGCCACATCTGCTCCTTTTCACCCTGCCACCAACGGTCAGGCTGAACGCATGGTGCGCACCACAAAGGACGCATTAAAGAGAATCACTCAAGGACCTTGGCACCACAGGTTAGCTGATTTTCTCCTTGCACACCGCACCACACCATGCACAGCTACAGGAAAGAGCCCAGCTGAACTCCGCTGGGGTCGCAGACTTATTACGAAGCTGGACAGGCTGCACCTAGACCGGGTGGCTTCACAGGTGTCGCAACCGCGGGCACCTAGGAGACTTCAAGTGGGTGACCCGGTTTGGACCAGAAACTATGGGCATGGGCATCTCTGGGCACCTGCTGTAATCTGTAAGGTCTCTGGGCCACTGTCCTACAAAGTGGCCTTAGAGGATGGTCGTGTGCTTCGACGCCACATTGACCAACTGCGCTGGAGGCTTCCTGGCCACGTTTTCTCCCCTGGCTCCGCTCTCGGGGGGGAGGGGGACCCCAATTACGATTGTGGAGCACAGTCTCTCCACGAGGGCGCTCATCACAATGCTCCAGATGGGGGTCTTGCCATGGAGGCGGCTCCTGACTCTGGCATAGACTCCGGGGGTCTTGCCATGGAGGTGGCTCCTGACTCTGGCATAGACTCCGGGGATCTTGCCATGGAGGCGGCTCCTGACTCTGGCAGAGACTCCGGGGATCTTGCCATGGAGGCGGCTCCTGACTCTGGCAGAGGTCCCTGGTTTAGGGCAAATGGCCGTAAATCGGCTACTCAGGGTACTCCTGCTGCTGGCCTTGGGCTCGAGGGACAGTGCTCCCAAGAGGAGTCCCAAGGACTTTTGGGGAACTCCACTCCACCAAGGAACTCTGGTTTGGGTTTAGCGGATCCAGCCAGTCAGCAGTCAGGGGGAACCCCTGAGTCTTCTGGGCGACAAAGTCCTGGTTTGTTTTGCGCAAACCGGGAGCAGGCACTCCAGGCACCTATCACAACTCCCACACCTACCATCACACCTGTACCTATTCTGGCTCCGCGGAGATCAGAACGGGTCAAGGGTCCTCCTAAATATTTGAATGAATATGTGAGGTCCCTGCGGTGCTAATATTGTCAAGAAGTGAAAGAACGTGGATTCCACGGAACCCTAAGGGAAATAGGTTGCCAGGAGTAGGGGGTGACCGCCTGGCTGTTTGCCGGTCTGACTTTGGCCTAGTGCTGTTAAACAACAGGGACAGTGTTGTTTAATCCAAGGGGGGAGGGGTGTTGTGTCCTGGGCCTTGCTGAGTCATTCAGCAAGGCTCAGGAAGTCTGCAGAGACCAGAACGGTTGCAGAGACCCGGACAGACCACGTCTGCGCATGCGCAAGGCGGGAGAATAGTCTGCAATCATTGGCTGAGCATCCCTTGCACGGGGAGTATAAAAGGGCATGTTGCCATTGTTCGCTTGCTTCTGTTCAGTGAGTGTACTAATAAAAAGACATCTTTTGTTGAGAACTGCCTCGTCTCAAATGTCTGCTTGTGTGAACAGAACAGTTTTCTAATGAAGTTTACCAAATTTTACCTAGGAAATAAATTTATTATATATAATACAAAGCTATTAGGTAGTATTAAGATACATTTTTGTAAAATAGCACGGTGAGAACCTCATGAAAGTGTCATTAATACATTAACATCCTCCAATACTACAGTCCTATATCTACAGTACACTGAATAAGTCACACTGAGTTTAATGGGGCTTAGTGGAGAAGACTAGCCACTTGAACAAATAAAAGCATGGGCTTGCTTTCGAACAAGAGTTGTGCAATTTTAGGCAGCCTTGGATACTGTGCTATTGTCAAGAATTTCAGTCACTTTAAGCCTCCTTAGCAGGGCACATGAGTTACAGTTTAGCTTTGTTAGGTCTCCAGATTAATCCAGTTTGTGGAAACCATCTTGTGATCTCTGGAATTACAAAGACAAGATCCTCACATTTATGCTAGAATTTCATTTGTTTGGTTTTGGCAGTACAATATATGAGCCAGATCAGTGTTTAAATCAGCAAGAGTGGGACTTTAATTCTTCAAAAGGCTAAGTTCTGGAAGAGCAGTTTGTAACAGCAAATTTTAAAAATGTTTTAGTATGCCTAAGATTTATAATGCAACTGTAGAAGATGCCTGGAACAGACTACAATGACTCATAATTTAAAATATTGTTCTGCTAACACAAAAAAAACTTTCTCTTGGCTGACCCCAAGTATCTGCTCGCAAAACTGTTCTGGTGAAGTTATGGATAGAGGTGTTGAATAAATGGAGCTGGATGGTTGGAGGAAGTCATGTGCAGAAATATGCTACATATAAGTTTTTCCCAGATCAGTGGTGCGGTGGCCTAGAAGTGGACCTCTTGCCTCATAGTCAGGAGGCTATGAGTTCGATCCTAGGTACCCACAGATATTTCTCTCTCTGGTGCAATGGGTACTTGTCTGATGCAAACTCCGCATAGGCATCAGGAACGGCATCCGGCTAGCAAAGGGTCAGCTTCCTTCAGTCGCCCCAACTCTACCCCGATGCAAGGGATTACAGGGTCTTTAAAAGAAAAAAGTTTTCCAGATCATAGATACATTATAGCCACAATAGTGACACATGATTGAACCAGATTGATTTCTATGTACTTAATCTATTTAGACCTTTTTCATAAATATGGATAGTCGTTAAGTTACAACCATTCGTTTAACATTACAATCTCACTAAAAAAAGTGACTTACAACCAGTTCTCATATTTACATTACCATTTGCAACTTTCCCAGCCAGCTTCCAACAAGCAAAGTCAATGGGAGGAGCCAGTTTTCCTTAACAATTACATGAGTCACTTTAACAACTGCAGTCATTTGCTTAACAAGCATGGCCAAAAAAAGTTCATAAAATCTGGTATGACTCATTTAACAGCCACCTTGCTTAGCAACAGAAATTCTGGTCCCAATTGTCATAAAACAAGGACTGTCTGTATCCTCTTCTGTGAAATATCTAAGACTGATATACCGCACTGTCTCATCCACCCAGATAATTGTTCATTGGTGGCCATTTTGACAATTTAGAATTAGGTTTGGATTATCCATTATGTTCAATGAGCCCTGGGCTTTATTTTAGAAAGATAGGTGTCAACACTGTTAATATAGGATATTATTGCTTTGACAAGATATGCAGTACTGTCTGGTATTTTTAGAGTTAATTCAGATGACATAGAAAGGGAGGAGATTTCTGAGGAAAGCGTGGGATAAGGAACGGAAGTGAATCTTTGGCCTCCAGGGTAATTGGAAGATGTGACTGATGACTGCAAAATAAGGGAGGGGTTTAGCAAGAAAAGTTAGACGCAAGCCAGAGAAATTCAGATTCTGGCATCCATTCAATATGTGCCGACATTGTGAAATTGATTAAAGACTTTTCAGAATAAACAAAGCCTGGAATTTCTCTGAAGTGCTCCATTAGTCGGAACCTTGACATCATGCCAGAATCTAAAACCTTTTCAAACAACTGGGGGTGCATTACCCCCACCTCTTTCTCCTAGGCTGGAGTGAGAATGACAGAATTCAGGAGGAGGACAATCTATCATGATAAATGGGAGTTTGTTGAATACAACCTGGCAGCTGCTGATATCCCAGAGGGGGAAGTAACAGACAGCATGCTGTGGAAAGATGAATTTTGGCAGACGAATGAAAATCGGTGGACAGACAACGGACAAACTGCCACTCAAGGCCTGGGTAAGTTACTGGAAATGTTTCAAACCCCAGAGGAGAGAGGCAGAAATCCACTCCTGCAGAGAGAAGCCTGCAGCCCCTCCGTTGTATATCAGACAGCCTTCAAAACCCTGTCTTCCCCTGTCAGGGACTCCAGCCCTGAAGAGAGAGGGAATCCCAGTCTGAGGCCTCTGCAGCAATGGGGAGTGTGGCATTCGAAGCAGGCAGAGAGGAAACAACCTCTGAGCTCACCACAGCTGATAGAGGTCTTGCAACAGCTTGAGATGGTTCTGGAGCCAGGGGGTCAGCAGCAACAGCCACAGTGGGGGCCCCAACAGCCTATAAATCCTCTGAGTTTGCCACAACTGATAAAGGCCTTGCAACAGCTTGGAGTGGTGCAAGAGCCAGGAGATCAGCAGCTGGTGGGAGAACGACCACGGCAAGGAGATTGGCCCCAGCCCCCAAATGTGCAACCCCTGGGCATAAACCAGCAGCCAGGATAGGGCCAGCAGCAACAGCCACAGTGGGGGGCCCAACAGCCTATAATTGCTCTACCTTTCAGAGCAACCTTCGATGGAGACCCAGAGAAGCTGATTTTTTTTCCTCAACCAAGTGCGCTCTCACTTGAATCACTGGGCCTATCTCTACCCGGACCCAGGGTCCATGGTCGATGTGATTGCATCCAGCCTAGAGGGAGAAGCATCCGAATGGCTGAACAATTTATATAATGAGCAAGCCCCAGAATTGGAGGACCCCCACCTCTTCCTCCTGGGTCTGAAAGAAAGATTTGAGGACCCATCCCTTGACCTAAAGGCAAGAGAACAAATGCACAAAATAAAACAAGCTGGCAGGCCTGCCCTGGAGTACGTGCGAGAGTTTTGCAAGATAGCAGGTCGGATAGAGGGGTGGCCAGAGCAGTCCCTAATCCATTACTTCATTGAGGGATTAGATGATCACCTCTCTCAGGCCTGCTTCTATCGAGCAGTACCTGATCAGCTGCAAGAATGGTACCAGGCAGCGGTGAAGCTACATGTTCAGCTCGCCTGCTATAAGAAGCCTCCCCCACCTGAATCCGAGCAGCAACCAGAGCAACCCGAACAACAATCACCCCCACAAAACCCTCCGACTACTGCGATGGCTGAAAGACCCAGGCCACCTGCAGGCCCGTCAATTAAGTGTTTCCGATGCGGACAGAAGGGACATCGAGCAGCAAACTGTCCGGTCCCCTATCCCCAACTGCAGAGCAGACCGGAACCAGCAGCAAGAAGGAAACCTGCCCAGGGGCTAATGAGAGAAAAATCCAACCGGGTCACGCAAGAACCTGTTGCCCAGATTACACCTCCCACACAAGAGGACGCCAGGACTCCGGGTGGACCCACCCCTGCTCTACCCTCCTTTGACAGCGATGACAAAGGAGAGAACGACCCGATGGTGAGTCGACAAATCCCATCTTTTTCACTGCCCACCAAGCTTATAATCCCTAAGTCGGGGGCACAAATAGACTTAAATGTGCTAATCGATTCTGGATGCACCTGATGCATTATTAGCCTACCCTTTGCCATGAAAATGGGCATACAGGCAAAACAACTTTCCAAACCTGTGAGGTTCGAGCAAGCTGATGGCTCCCTGATGGGAGGGACTTTAGTCATACAATTAACTGAGCCCTTATGCCTAGAAATAGGTGCGCACTGGGAGTTTATTCGTTTCCTGGTGGCCCCAAAAATGACTGAGGCTGTGATCCTAGGTTTAGCCTGGTTGGACAAATGGTGGGAGAAAGGAATGAGAACTGTGAGACTACCTATAGGGCCTGAACCTCCCACTGATTCAACTGACGTTGCGGGACACTTTAGGCCACCCAATGAACAAGCGCACTTGGCTGCCTCACCATCACCAGACGAATCACTCATCCCCAATGAATACTGGGACCTAGCGGAGGCATTTAGTGAAAATGAATGCGATGTCCTACCCCCTCACAGGCCCAATGACTGTTCTATTGAACTGGTACCAGGAGTCAAACTCCCACGCCCGAGAATGTACGCTATGTCCCCCCTCGAAATGGAAGAGATGCAGCAATACGTGAATAAAAACCTAGCGAGGGGGTTCATTGAATGGGCCAAATCTACCGTGGGAGCCCCCGTGTTATTTAAAGAAAAAAAAAGATGGGTCTCTTCATCTCTGCATAGACTATAAGGGCCTCAACGCTGTGAGTGTGGAAAACAAATACCCCCTCCCCCTCCTAAAGGACTTATTAACTCATCTGGCTAAGGGGAGTGTCTTCACTAAATTAGACCTGAGAGAGATGTATTACCGAGTGAGAATAAAGGAGGGAGACGAATGGAAAACTGCCTTCAACTGCCCCATGGGGAGCTATCAATTCATGCCATTTGGAGTACAGGGGGCCCCAGCCGTATTCATGCAATTGATTAATGAGGTCCTACATGATCACTTGTACAAAGGGGTTCTGGTGTACCTTGACGGTATCCTGATATACAGCACGAATATGACTGATCACATAAAGCTGGTGAGAGAAGTGTTAAAGAAACTATTGAATGCCAAGCTTTATGCCAAATTGTCAAAATGTGAATTTCACCAGACCCAATTAGATTATCTCGGCTACAGAATTTCCAATGAGGGCATTGAGATGGATCCAGCCAAGGTGAAAACTATAATCGAATGGCAGCCCCCAAAAATCCGCAAACAACTCCAGAGCTTCTTAGGTTTTGCCAACTTCTACCGACAATTCATCCCCTCTTTTGCCAAGATTGCCCTACCCCTTACAGATTTACTCAAAACAGGCAAAAGAGGAGGGAAGCCACGACCGGGCCAACCACTAGCATGGACTATGAACTGTCAAACAGCTTTTGAGAATTTAAAGAGACTATTTGCTGCTGAACCATTCCTAAAGCACCCCTGCCCAGGGGAGCCCTTTGTAATTCAAGCCGACACCAGTGATGTGGCAGTTGGAGCTGTATTACTTCAAAAGAACAAGAATGGAGTCCTGCAACCCTGCGCCTACACCTCCAAAAAATTTACGGAAAGTGAACGGAGATGGGCAATCTGGGAGAATGAGGCCTTCGCAATTAGATGGGGGCTGTTAAACTGGCGACACTATCTAGAAGGGAGCAAGGTGCCATTTGAAGTATGGACAGATCACAAAAACCTAGAGGCACTGAAAACTTCCCGCAAATTGTCCCCAAAGCAAGTACGGTGGGCACAGTACTTTTAACCACTTCAACTTCACTCTAAAGTACATAACGGGAGGAAAAAACTTCCTAGCTGATGCGCTATCGAGATTGCCCCAATACAAAAGCGAATGTGAAGAAGTTAATGAGGCGATTATCTCCAATCCACAACCTGCTGCACAAATCACGCCTCGCAAGGTCCCAAATCCTGATGACGCTAGAGCAAAGAAAATAAAATGAGAGCTCCTCACTGATCAATGGTTCAAAGATAATCAAACCTCCTTGACGTGCCGGGATGGTTTGGCTTACAAGGGGGGAAACCTGTATTTGCCCGAATCCCTCCGTCTTAATGCTCTCAAACACAGCCATGATGTGAAACAGGCTGGACACTTTGGATATCTAAAAACTCTACATCTCACCCGCTGGCAATTTTGGTGGCCGGGACTGAAACGGGATGTGGAAAACTATGCAAAGAGTTGTACCGTATGTGCCACAATGAAAAGAATCCCGGGGAAAACCCCTGGGTTACTGCAGCCAGTGGCAGACCCTTCCCAACCTTGGGAAGAAATAGCTATGGACTTTATCGTAGACCTACCTGTAAGTAGAGGAAATACTGTCATCTGGACGGTAATAGACCTGTTTTCGAAGCAGGCTCATTTCATCACCTGCAAAGGACTCCCATCTGCCCAACGACTGACTAAATTGTTCCTGAAACATACCTACCGACTGCACGGCGCCCCTAAGTGAATAATTTTGGATAGGGGGGTGCAGTTCACAGCAAAGTTTTGGAGGAGTTTTCTTAAACTAATTGGATCATCTCAAGGCTTATCATCTGCTTTTCATCCGGCCAATGGAGCTGCAGAATCCGCTAACAAAATGGTGGAGCAATATCTCAGATGCTACGTTTCCTACCAACAGACAAACTGGACTGACCTCCTCCCTTTTGCAGAGGTGGCGTACAATAATTATGTGCATAGCAGCACAGGCTACACACCTTTCAGAGTAGCCACAGGCAAAGATTTCGGTCCAATACCTGAATACCCCCAGGTGCTAACAGCTTCCCAGACACTTGACCAATGGGTGAGGGGATGGGAAGAAGTTTGGAGAAAAATGAAAACTGCTTTAAAAAAGACTTTTGAAACCTATAAAAAGCAAGCTGATAAAAAGAGAGCTCCCCAAAGAACGTTCCAAGTTGGGGAAACGGTTTATCTGTCGACCAAATATTTACGCCTCAAATTACCCAGTAAGAAGTTAGGACCGAAATTCTTAGGGCCTTTTCCTATCGTAAAGGTCATCAATCCGGTCACAGTACAACTGAAACTCCCTAGACCTTTAGGTAAAATCCACCCTGTCTTCCATAGTAGCTTGTTAAAACCTTATCGGGGCTCCACTTTAAGACCTCCCCCTAAGAAGGCACCCGGGTCCCTCGTTGTTGCGGGACAGACCCATTATGAAGTGAAACATATTCTTGATTCTAGAATTTTTAAAGGGAAATTGCAGTACCTAGTACAATGGAAGGGATACCCGTTGTCTGAAGCCACTTGGGTGAAATGCAATGAGGTGAAGCTGACAGGCTCGTCAAAAGGTTTCATGCGAAACACCCCAACAAACCGAAAACTAGTCATTAACATATGCTTTTGTTTATATTACAGGATCTGTCCTTTTTGTAAGGGGGGCCGGATGTCAACGCTATTAATATAGGATATTATTGCTTTGACAAGATATGCAGTACTGTCTGGTATTTTTAGAGTTAATTCAGATGACATAGAAAGGGAGGAGATTTCTGAGGAAAGCGCGGGATAAGGAACGGAAGTGAATCTTTGGCCTCCAGGGTAATTGGAAGATGTGACTGATGACTGCAAAATAAGGGAGGGGTTTAGCAAGAAAAGTTAGATGCAAGCCAGAGAAATTCAGTTTCTGGCATCCATTCAATATGTGCCGACATTGTGAAATTGATTAAAGACTTTTCAGAATAAACAAAGCCTGAAATTTCTCTGAAGTGCTCCATTAGTCGGAACCTTGACAGTAGGTACTGCCTAATAGAAGACTGGGAAATTGAATTCGTAATAGCATTTATATTTTGATATAAATATGTCACATATGTCCTCGTCCCTTTTCTCCTCTCTGCCATTTTAATTTTCCCTCATATTGCTAAGGTCACAGAAAAAATATATTTTCCCACCCACTCAAAGCCCACACAACATAGCTTTTAACATCATCTTTTGGTGTTGAAAATAGAAAGCAGTATTTTCTCAATCGTTTTTGTTGTCCCAGAAAACAAAAGTATAGCTAATTTGTCAATGGATTTAAATTTCTGGGCATATCTTTTAGCAGGATCAAATTTAATAAAGTAAAGTATTAAATGCCATCAGATAGAATTATTGCTAACCTACAAATAAAGATATTTGGGTTTTTGGTGGGTTTTTTTTATTAAAAAAGCAACAAAACCCTGAAAACTCCTAGAGGAGTGTTTACTAGACTTTAATGCAAATAAAACTAATTGTCCCATAACCCATTTCTGGAAACTTTCATTAAGAGCTAATTTCAAGCCTGCAATCTGCAATCTCTTAACTCCAAATATACTAGCTCTAGTACATTTTTTTAATTAACATTGTTCACTATGTGCATTCTGTCCTTAAAAGCTTTTCAGTTCAGAGCCTCAGTGCAAAATATCCAACTACTACAAACGTGTCTACTGTTGGAAACAGAATCAGAACAAGATATTTTTCTGATATTAGCGAAAACGATTGTCCAGTGTTTCACAAAGCACATTTTTCTCAATTTCACAATGATTGATTTCACATGCACAGATGTTCTAAAGAGCTGCTGGGCTTAGTTTCCTCATGGAATCGAACCCTTGCTGATTTAATACTAAACAGGGCCCACAGAATCAATCCTATATGCAGAATTGCACCCCACATAAAGGAAAGAAAATCTGCAATCCTATCCTCCTTAGGAATTATTTATTGGAACTGAAATCAGCAATAAAACCCTCTTTGATACTAGATGCCTGCTGGATCTCTAAGAGAAGATCCCAAGCAATACAGCCCTCTCATGCAGGACTGGTTATGCAGACTAGTGAAATTTTGTATTGACTTTTGCTGATCTGTGACAGAGATCTAAAAAGACCCTTTGTAATTGTTCTGAGCACTATATAAGATCATATAATGGGACCAGGAGAAGGAAAGGACATTTAACTCTGTTATAGGAACATTCATATCTTTAGCTACTGCAAGATATACCAGCACTACTCTTGATTTTTTAAAAAAAATAATTTTGAATATTAAAGGTTATTTCTTGGTAATGTACAACGAATCAACCATTCCCCCATTACACTGAAAAGGTTCCCAGTAAAGAAACTTACATTACAGAGTATTATAGATATTTCTCATGAATGAAGTCCCAAAGGTGCTTTTTCACAATGTTTCACAATGTTCCTAGGAAGATGTTAAGGAAAATAGTCTGGCCTTTCTGAACTGTGCAGTACACATTAAGGAAGACAGAAGCGTTAACATTGAAGTTTACAGAAAACCCACGCACATGGATCAATGTTTACATTTTGATTCTCACAACCCACCGGAGCACAAAATGGGAGTTAGCTGAGGCCTTGCTGATTGGATCTATTGCATTCAAACTATCCAGTGCTTGCCGGGATTTGCTATAACTGTAAGTTTATCGGGTGCAGCTCAAAACGTAGCTGAGGCCTTGCTGATTGGATCTATTGCATTCAAACTATCCAGTGCTTGCCGGGATTTGCTATAACTGTAGGTTTATCAGGGGTGCAGCTCAAAATGTAGCTGAGGCCTTGCTGATTGGATCTATTGCATTCAAACTACCCAGTGCTTTGCTATAACTGTAAGTTTATCAGGGGTGCAGTTCAAAATGTAGCAGCCCACGCGCCTAATGGCGCGCGAATTGTATAACTAAAAATCAAAACAGCAGCGGTACAGTCAGGGCAAGTGCATCTGAGATTCCTTGTATCTAAGAATGTCTGGCATGGTTCAGTGCAACACTTGTTTTGCAGCTGTCTTTTGCAGTACCCTTTTCAATCTTGGAAACTGTCCTATCTGTAAACAAATCACTAGTCTACAAAGACAGATTATTTATCTAGGGTCTGTAATCTCTGCTCTTCAGGCAGAAACTAGGTGTCCGGTTCAGCCCTTCTACTCCATTGAGCCTCCGCGCTATCAGCCCCCTCTACCACAAAGATCCTGCAGGAGAAGGGCAGTGTGGACAACCATGGGATCTGGCAGGGTAAGAGCTGTGAACCACAAACACAAAGCTTTTGGTGTGTCCCTGCACAACAGATACAGTGCCCTTGCTGACCTTAATAGGGACATTAAGGAGACAGGTAAAAGTATTTGTGATGATAACTCAAATAAGCAGGGGATCTTGGTCCAAGATGAAGAACTTGTTTTCGACAGGGAGAAGTGCAAATCAGATATTACTCATCAGTCATGCAAGAACAGAAAGGCACCCAAAAAGAGAAGCCACCTTCTGGTTGGTGATTCAATTATAAGGGATGTAAATTTAGGAAAGGACACAGAGGTTTCGAAAGAGGTCAGGTGTCTTCCAGGTGCTACTGCCAGTAGGGACAAGAAGCGTATTTGTAAAATAATCAAGAATGCCAGCAAGGACTGTGATGTGGAGGCTATTGTACATCTTGGCACTAACGATCTATCTCAAAAAGATGTACTCTCTGTGCAGAATGATTTCCAGAGCCTGGGGCAGGAACTTAGCAGAATAGGCTGTAGGCTTATTTTTTCAGAGGTTCTACCAGTGCATAAGGAGCAAAATGGAAAAGGCCAGCATATAGCACAATTCAATATGTGGCTAAAGGAGTGGAGTAAAGGGAAAGGCTTTGGATATATTAGTCACGATGTCAGCAGCTGGTCCAATGAAAAAATGTACAAAAGAGATGGTTTGCATCTATCAAAGAAAGGGACTGAGTTACTCGGCTATAAATTCACAGATTTTCTGGAGGAATATTTAAACTAAACAGCAGGGACAGTGAGCTAATTGATACAGAACATCCCTGGTCCCGTAAATCTAAAAATTATAGGGCTAGCAGTGCATGTAACATAGATGTGTGTGTGGACAAGAACATCAACCTTGCTGTCAAGCAAAATCAAGTTTCTAATAGCGAGTGCCACACAAAGTGCACTAACCAAACAGGTGGTAAGACAATAGGGGAACTCAGGCACCACACAGGTTATGTAGAAAGTAAACACAGGTCCGGTCATAAAGGACTTAAATGTCTATACACCAATGCACAGAGTATGAACAGCAAACAGGGTGAACTAGAAATTCACGTTAATGAGGGCAGATATGATATTGTTGCCATTACAGAAACATGGTGGGATGAAACCCACAAATGGAACACACAGCTAGAGGGATTTAAATTATTTAAAAGAAACAGACCAAATAAAAGAGGAGGTGGAGTTGCTCTCTATATAAGAAATAACTACATCTCTACAGAAATAGAGCACAACAATGATGAAAACTGTTTTGAATGCATTTGGGTCAATATAAAAGGGGGGGGGAAATGACATTGCCATAGGTGTATAGTATAGGCCACCCAACCAAACAGAGGAAATAGATGAACTTTTTGCTTGTCAGCTAACTAAGGTATGTAGGAAGCACATCACAATAGTAATGGAGGACTTTAACTACCCTGACATCAACTGGGAGACAAACTCTACACCAAGTGGAAGATCAAACAGATTCCTGACAAACCTAGCAGACAACTTTGTCTCCCAAAAAGTAGAGAAGGGAACTAGGGGATTAGCCATTTTGGATCTAATTCTCACTAACGAAGGCAAAATGATAGAAGGTGTTGAAGCCATAGGAACCTTGGGAGGAAGTGATCATGCAATATTGGAATTCAACATTATGGAAGCACAAGCACTAGAACACAGTCAAACTAGAGTCTTGGACTTCAAGAGAGCTAATTTCAATAAACTTAGGGTTTGGGAAGGATTCCATGGATGAGAATCCTCCAGGGGAAAACAACACAAGATGCTTGGGAAATTTTGAAAAACGAGATAATAAAAGCCCAGTCTAGCACAATACCAACAAAGAGGAAAAATTACAGCTCTCAAAAGAAACCAGCATGGCTGCACAAAGAACTCTCTGATAAATTGAAAGATAAAAAAGACAAGTATAGAAAGTGGAAAGAGGGACACATAACTAAGTCAGAATATCAGCAAATAGCCTGAGCCTGCAAAGATGAAGTGAGGAAAGCTAAGGCTCAAAATGAACTAAGGTTTGCGACCAAAGTCAAAAATAACAAAAAAAGCTGCTTTCAACATGTAAAAAACAAGAAAAAAGTGAAGGAAACGATTGGTCCATTAGTAGGTGAAAGTGGCAAGGTGACAAGCAACAGGGAGAAAGCAGAACTATTTAACTCGTTTTTCGCATCTGTCTTTACACAAAGGGAAAAAGCAGACCAACCTATCAAAAATAGTGCCATAAAAAACAGAATAGAAACACAAGTTAAGATAGGCAAGAAAATGGTAAGTGAGCACCTGTCCAGCCTAGACGAGTTCAAATCACCAGGACCAGATGGATTACATCCCAAGGTTCTCAAGGAACTGGCAGATGTGATCTCAGAACCACTGAACTATATTTTTCAAAGATCCTGGAGCACTGGGGAACTACCAGAGGACTAGAAAAGAGCTGATGTAGTTCCCATCTTCAAAAAAGGGAAAAAAATGGATCCAGGAAATTACAGACCTATCAGCCTGACTTCAATACCTGGGAAGATTCTGGAAAAGATAATCAAACAACGAATCAGCGAACACCTACAGGCAAACCAAGTCATTACTAAAAGCCAACACAGGTTTGTCAAAAACAGATCATGTCAGACAAACATTATTGCATTCTTTGACCAAGTGACAAAATTAGTGGACCAGAGGAATGCTGTGGATATAATTTACTTGGACTTCAGTAAGGCATTTGACAAAATAGATCACAACCTACTACTTGATAAGATAGAAAAATGCGGGTTAGACAGCATCACCACCAGATGGATCCATAGCTGGCTGACCGGCCGTACTCAGCGTGTGGTCCTCAATGGAACCACATCTACATAGAGGGAAGTGTGTAGTGGGGTGCCCCAGGGCTCTGTTCTGGGCCCAGTGCTCTTCAACATCTTCATCAATGATTTGGACGAGGGGATAGATGGGGAACTCATCAAATTTGCAGCCGGCAGGAATAGCCAACACTCCAGAAGACAGGCTTAGGATACAGGAGGATCTGGACAGACTTGAACACTTGGCGCTATCTAACAAAATGAAATTCAATGGTGAAACAAGCCAGGTTCTACATTTAGGCAAGAAAAACCAAATGTATAGGTATAGTATAGGGGGTACCTTGCTCAATAGTAGTAACTGTGAGAGGGATCTCGGAGTCCTAGTGGACAATCATTTAAATATGAGCCAGCAGTGTGCTGCAGCTGCCAAAAAGGCCAACACAGTGCTAGGCTGCATTAACAGAGGGATAGAATCAAGATCACGCGAAGTATTAATACCACTCTACAATGCCAAGGTAAGGCCACACTTGGAATACTGCATCCAGTTTTGGTCACCACAATGTAAAAAAGATGTTGAGACTCTAGAAAGAGTACAGAGAAGAGCAACAAAGATGATTGGAGGTTAAAACATATAAGGAAAGGTTGATGGAATTGGGTATATCTAGTTTAATGAAGAGAAGGACGAGGGGGGACATGATAGCAGTGTTCCAATATCTCAGGGGCTGCCACAGAGAAGAGGGAGTCAAGCTATTTTCCAAAGCGCCTGAAGGCAGGACAAGAAGCAACGGATGGAAACTAATCAAGGAGAGAAGCAACCTAGAACTAAGGAGAAACTTCCTGACAGTTAGCACAATTAACCAGTGGAACAACCTGCCTCCAGAAGCAGTGAATGCTCCAACACTGGAAGTTTTTAAGAAGAAACTGGACAGCCATTTGTCCAAAATGGTATAGGGTTACCTGCCTGAGCAGGGGGTTGGACTTGATGACCTCCAAGGTCCCTTCCAACTTTATTATTATTATTATTATTATTATTGTTGTTGTTGTTGTTGTTGTTATCAGAACCCTACACCACCGAGCTGAAAGTCTGCCTACCAGCAAAGATGGGAAAGAAAAAGAACTAAATCACATCAAGGAAGCCCTCAGAACATGTGGCTATCCCAAGTGGGCCTTAATCAAATCCCCCAAAAGACCCAGCAGGAGCCCCTCCATAACAGACAAAAAAGAAAACAATAAACAAAGCAACATTGTCATTCCATATGTTGCAGGAATATCGGAAAAGCTCAGGAGGATCTTCAGCCAACACAACATAAGTGCACACTTCAAACCCACAAATACATTAAGGCAGAAGCTTGTTCACCCCAAGGAGAAAACACCCAGACATAAACTGAGCAACGTGGTATATGCAGTACAATGCAGTGAGCCATATGCAGATCTGTACATTGGGGAAACAAAACAACCACTTCATAAACGCATGGCACAACATAGGAGAACAAACCCATCAGGACAAGATTCAGCAGTCCATCTGCATTTAAAAGACAAAGGCCACTCTTTTGAAGACAGCAAAGTCCACATTTTGGACAGAGAGGACTGGGATAATGATGCCAAATTGAATTTGGGTTAGTCAGCCAATTGCCATCCATCAACATACCAATCAGCCAATAGGAAGGCATCACATAAACATGACTCACAAAACAGCCCAAAGCATGTATTCCAGCAGAGAAATTCCTTATTGCAGCATAAGTCCGAAAGCTCAGAAGAGTAAATCTCTGGTCCTGGTGACTGACCCAAATTCTGTTCAGCAAGCAGATTTAGTGGTGGAGCAGATATCCATCAGAAGTCTATCTTCTCCCAAAGTAAGAACTTACTGATGGTTTGGCATCAAGTTGCAATACAGTAACTCAGTAACTAATGCCCTCCAGGCATATTGTATTATAATGACTCAAATTTCCAGCTTTTATAATTGTATTGCTAGAGATTTGAGAACTCAACTCCAACATTATTTGGAAAGAAGAATAGATTGGGGAAAATTGGCTTAGTAATCAGGTGAACTTTACATTTCAGTTCAGTGTTTTTTCCCAAAGATCCCTTGTCACTAAAACATCATGATGAATCCTCTCCTGAGTATTCAGGAGCATTTAAAGACCATTCAGCACAAAGCCTTTAATGAATTGTCTCTGTGTCCATCTTGGGCTAATGCTATGGAAAAAAAATGAATTGTATTAGTTTTGTAATGTTCATGGTAGCCCTACAAAAGCGTGCGTGCATGCACGCGCACACACACACACACACACACACACACACACACACACATGCTTATTTTCTGGCAAGACCTAAGTAGAGTAAGGGAATCCATTTTAAAATGTGCAAGTAGTCCTCAGCTTACAACCACAATTGAGCCCAAAATTTATGTTGCTAAGTGAGAAATGTATTGAGTTTTGCCCCATTTTACGACTTTTCTTGCCACATTTGTTAAGTGAATCACTGCAGTTGTTAAGTTAGTAGCATGGTTGTTAAGTGAATCTGGTTTCCCCATTGACTTTGCTTGTCAGAAGGACGTAAAAGAGGATCACATGACCCCAGGACACTGTGACCGTCATAAATATGAGTCAGTTGCCAAGCATCTGAATTTTGATCATGTGACCATGGGGATGTTGCAACGGTCATAAATGTGAAAAATGGTCATAAGTCACTTTTTTCAGTGTTGTTGTAACTTTGAACGGTCACTAAACGAACTGTTGTAAGTCAAAGACCACCTGTATTGACACTTGTGAGAACCAAGATAAATTATTCTAAAGTGGTCCCGAAGCTGCTTTTTCAAAAGGCAACTGGACTTTCTTTGTTTTTGCTTGAAGACATTTTGCTTCTCATCTAAGAAGCTTCTTTACGGGTCAGTATTTGATTTAAATACATTGGATGTTACCATAAGGCAAGGATTTACAATATAGGACACCAATAAGCTCCTTCCTCATTCATAGAATGTGCCTATATATTTTTGTCTTTGATTGTGTCTGGGAAAAAGATGTCCAGCACTTAATTGATGGGAGATGATACTTTCAACCTTCAATGTTTAGCTTTCCTCACCACCATGTCAGTCTTTCTTTCTTGTGTGATGTTTCTTGCCTTATCGCTTTCTTTCTAAGCAAAGATAATAGCACTTTGATATGTATGTTTAAGTCAGGGGTCTTCAAACTTGGCCCTTTTATGACTTGTGGACTTCAACTCCCAGAATTCCTCAGTCAGGCATGCCTGAAGAATTCTGGGAGTTGAAGTCCACAAGTCATAAAAGGGCCAAGTTTGAAGACCCCTGGTTTAAGTTGATAATGAAAGTGAATACATTTATCTTAAGACCAATGTTTCTTTAAAGAGGTACATCAGGTAAAAATGCAAAATTAGTTTTTTTCTAACAGTTAAGATTCTTAAACAGAAATGTATACATTTATAACTGTTGTTAAGATCAAGAGCCTTTTCTTTTCTTTCCCACAATTTTTCTTTAATTTCCTTACTTTTTCTCTAATATGTGTATTTTTATCTTGTTAAAATAATCTTTAATAAAATTATGTGTGTGTGTGTATATATATATATATATATATATATATATATATATATATATATATATATATCGGAAACTACTCTAAAAATTCGAGTCCCAGATACATTTATCTGTAAAAGAGGCATACTGACACACTGATCTCCGGGACAGAAAGTTTTATTAAGCACTAAGCTTTCGTTAGCCACTGCTAACATTGTCAAAATGTAAGCTAACAGCTGGAAGCCATGACGATTGAGGAGACGGGAGAACGGACCGGACCGACTACGAGATCGAGGATGAGACAACAAACTGGTGCGATTGACGCGGCGAGCATGGCTGAGAGACCACTGGCTGGAGCAAATACACAACGTGTTGACATCGTGTCAGACTGTGATGGTGGGGGGAGTGACTATGTGGCAACATCAGATGGTCTGACGCTATATGACAGGCATATTCGGCCGGCGGGGCAAGCGACGGGAGGCAGAGCGGCAAGAGCTAGGTGGATGCCGGCCAATACAATCAAACTGAGATCAATACGTCCAATCATACGTGGGCGGCGGACTGATGGACCTATTACGCGCTCAATGGCCAAATTACCGACACTTAAAGGGCTATAAAACAAAGCCTTTCCAATGTTACCTTATACTTTGACAATGTTAGCACTGGCTAACGAAAGTTTAGTGCTTAATAAAACTTTCTGTCCTGGAGATCAGTGTGTCAGTATGCCTCTTTTACAGATACACACACACACACACACACACACACACATATGTGTGTTTTCGTAGATTTTCACGGGTACAGGTATGCAGGTCTTGGCGTATTCGGGTCTTTTCCCGTGTAAGGTTGAGAGTATCTTGTCCTTTATAACACTAAAAATGTGAATCCTGGGAATACACATATTAATAAAATTTACAAGAAAAAGCGAACACCAGGATAAAAGTAAACAAGACTGTTTAATATAAACAAGCCTGTAAATAAAAAAGCACTAAGCTTTCGTCGGCCAGACTGCCGACATTGTCAGAGTTGGAATAAAATGCGATCTGGGAGCTGGCCTATATAGTCGCCTGCCTCTGCGCCTGGCTTCTCGAGCACGTCATCGGCCCATTGGTTGTATTAGTCTGCAATGCGCTGAGTTGATCCGCGCCTGGCAATCTGCCAGTGGCCCCGATGGTTGCCTTCCGATCCTCCTTCGCTTTTCTAGCACACGTATGGGCGCTCGGGGGGTGGCTGTCCAGCTGCTTTTGCTCCTTATCTCCCTCCCCTCCCGTTTTGGAGCGATCTCTCAACCTGCAATTCAGACGCCCTGTGAGGCTGTCTTGGAGGATGATGACAGCCTCACAGGGCGACTGAATTGCAGGATAAACACCTGGTGTTATCCGAACACCAGGATAAAATACAAACAAAACTGTTTAATACACTTAGCTTTCGTCGGCTAACTGCCGACGTCGTCAGAGAAAAATGCCGGTGTTTGGGGAGCTTGCCTATAAAGCCGGCTGTTTTTGTGCTCTGCTCATTGAGCGAGTCACTGGTCTGCCCACCCCAATTGGCCGTATTGTTTCTAACTGTCCCGCATCAATCTGTGTGTGCCTAGACTCGGGAATCATTTCTTCAGGAATCATTTCTTCACTCATAGTTGCTCTCTTTGTCTGCCTGGTTCGTGTCCGAGTGCCTGTTGCTGTAAGTTGGTTCCCTAACATCTCTTGTCCTGTGGTCACCCCTCCTTTTTGTTGTGCCCTAGCCCCCCTCTTCGGTTCTTGTATAGGATGTACTGGGGATTCCTCTCTTTCGGCAGTTCTGGTCCTGCCTGGTCACTGCAATTACGTTGGGGAGACGACCAAACGGCTCAGGACCAGGATTCACGAGCATGAGCTGGCCATTAGACATCAAGAACAATGTTCACAGGTATGGGCACACATACATTCGACCTTGCAGGGGCGGAGACCATTACCCAGGATACCATCAAGGGCAGACGACTACTTAAGGAGGCTTGGTTATCAGATGGACACTCAATCAACCGCCATATAGACCTGTTGCCTGCCTATCAGGCACTAAGGGAGCGGGAGGAGCAATGTAACAACTTGCAACAAGTGCGACGAGCAGGGTTGGAACTACAGACCCATGCGACAAAGAACTACAACTGCTGAAAGAGAGGAATCCTCAGTGCAACCTATACAACAACCTATACAAGAACCAAAGAGGGGGGGCAGGGCACAGCAAAAAAGGAGGGATGACCGCAGGACAGGAGGCATTAGGGAACCAACTTACAGCAACAGGCACTCGGACACGAACCAGGCAGATAAGGAGAACGATTATGAGTGAAGAAACGATTCCCGAGTCTAGGCACACACAGATTGATGCGGGACAGTTAGAAACAATACGGCCAATTGGGGCGGGTCGACCGGTGACTTGCTCAATGAGTGAAGCGCAAAAACGACTGACTTTATAGGCAAGCTCCCAAAACGCCGGCATTTTACTCTGACGACTAAGTGTATTGAACAGTTTTGTTTGTATTGCATCCTGGTGTTCGGTTGTTTCTTTTAAAGTATGAGCATACCCAGGATTCGCATTTTTAGCATAGTCAAGGATAAATATATATATATGTCTTTGATTACATTAAAAATACGAATCCTGGGTGTGTGCATGTTAGAAAAACAAAGAAAAATTCGAACACCAGGATGGAAATATAAACCTGTTTAATATAAAACCACTTAGCTTTCGTCGGCCAAACTGCCGGCGTTGTCAAAGTGAAAGTAAAGGATCAGGGAGTTTACTTATATAGCCGGTTGCTTCTGCGCCCTGCTCCTTGAGCGGGTCACCGGTCCATTTGCTTCAATCGGCCGTAGTGCTCTTAGTTGTCCCGCACCTGTCAGCATGTTGCCGGGTTCAAAAGATATTTCTCCGCTCGCAGTCGCTCTCCTAGCGCGCGTGCGGACGCCCAAAGGCTGGTTGTCCGGTCGCTTTCGCTCTTTACCTCCCTCCTCCCTCTCTTCCAGCCGAGCCTGGGCGTCCGTCTCAGAATTGAGTTCAGGGCGCACTGCAGGTTTGTTGTCCTCCCTGGGGGCCGCGATCATTTCACCTGCCACCACGTCGTTCTGATCCTGCAAAGAGCGAGCTGGTTGCATTTGTCATAAGTCCCGGCACCGTCTCTCCCACCCCCTAAGTGTCTGATAAGCTGGTAAGAGGTCTATGTGCCGATTAATCGAATTCTGGTCGGATAGCCAGGCCTCCCTGAGTAATCTGCCACCCTTGGTGGCATCACGGGATATGGTCTCAGCGTTGGCAAGATCAAACACATGGCCATGACTGGCCATATGTGCCCATAGTTGCGAGTGCTGTTCTTGTCTTCTGATTGCCAGCTCATGCTCGTGGATCCTGGTCTTGAGTCTTTTGGTTGTTTCTCCAACGTAATTGCGTGGGCAATTCTTGCACTTAATTCTGTATATAACAGAAGATCTTTCAGCGTTGGGGAGCGGATCTTTAGGGTGCATGATCATGGCACGCAGAGTCTGATCTGGTCTATGGGCTATAGATAGCTATAGATAGATAGATAGATAGATATAGATAGATAGATAGATAGATAGATAGATAGATATAGATAGCTATAGAGAGATAGAGATAGATAGATAGAAAAATAGATTTAGCTAGGAATCATACTGTACTATATTCTAAATAACAACAGTAGAAAAAGAGGGGCATATACGCCAAACACAATATCGTATGTGCTTTATTGCAATCATTTCCATTAATATTTGAATTAGTTTATCACTCTTAAATATTTCACTTGACAAAAGTGGTCTAGAAATTTTTGCTACACTGTGAGCTATCTCAAGCTCACTGTAGTGTAATTAGTTCTCTGGGTAAGTAATTATCTAATAAAACTGTAATTTTCTAGTATATTTTGTAACATAATTTATGATTTACTCTTTTTCCTTCTAATGGGGTTTTTTGGTTTTTATTTACCAAAATAAAAATAAACACTGTGTTCAACTGTAGTTAATAGAAAAGAAGTCACTTCTGTTATGATAATTCCATCATCCTCAGACAATCATGAAGAGAGTTCAAATGTATCATTTCATTGTACATAGCCTATAGCTAGACATTTAAATGAAGCACCAGGTATGTCAGGCTCTTTTCATCTGTTTGAACTTTAAGTAATTTTTTTCCAAGCATGATTCTCACAGAATCCTAATTAGCAAATTATAATAAGAATATAGGATTGCTACAAAATTTCCAGCTAGTAACAAAATACATCTCTGTGTATTAGTGTGGGGATTACCTTAAGAACACAATATATCTAGTATGATTTTGAAATATATGTGTTAAATTGTAATGTTATTTATTTTTTGATTTCCCTAGTAAGTATATTATGCATATTTTTTGTAAAAATCACAAGAAGCCGATTTATACAAACTACATATTTTGAAGCATGAGCCCTCAAAGAACAAAACGCTTATGTTCAATTTTTTTTAAATTCTCTTTTGTTTGAAGAAAGTGATAAGGAATTAATAATATATATGATTTTAAATTCTCTATCAGTGTTTAGATCAGGCTTGTCAAACTGCCGGCCTGCGGGCCGGATGTGTCACGCTGAAACTGCGCCCACCGCGTTGCCGGCAATGGGGAAAAATCGCAATACGTCACACAACGTCACGTGACTTTGCGAGTTTGACATGCCTGGTTTAGATAGAGCAGTGGCCATGCACAAAATAAATTTCTTAACAGTAGGCAAAGAAGAGGTAAGGAACAAAAATCTGAAGTGGGGATATTATAGCTTGTTTGTATGATGTTACAGTTCTTTGGTAAAGTAGTCTATGGTCTACTCCAATAGTTCTCAACCTGTGGTCCAGGAACCCATGGGGTGCCACGATGTAGTCACAGGGGTCCCTCTATATTTGATGCAGTCTAGTGCTTGAGTTAAGTCTTGGTGGTCCATGGCCATGGTTTGTAGGCACAAAAGTTATTTAAACGGGGTCTGTGGTGAAGAAAAAGTTGAGAACCACTGGTCTACTCTATAAGTAGTCCAAGATAGAAAAAAATATGTTACATTTTTTTAACCAATTCTTGGTTTGATGAAATAATTTGATTTAGATATTGTTTAAAAGAAAAAAAGAGAATTAAAGTTTGATTTGGGATGAAGAGCAGATTGTTATTCTAAATAGTGTAGTTTTGTTTTGTCTTGTTTTTTTTCTTTGACAATTTACCTTATTCAACCCACACCTCAGATTTCTGTTTGGTACTCATTTGAGATTAATCTACTTTTTCTTTCCTCCTATACTTTTTAAAAACTCTCCTTTAGTAAACACATGCAATCTTCTATTTAATTGGAAATCTAAGTTGGATATTGTACATTTTCTATTGATCTGGTGTTGAAACTTATTCTGTTGATCTACTGTTGAAATTTATTCATCTGTTGAAGGGAATTGAATGGGAAGAAGACAATACACAAATGTTACTAGGCAGATGACTAGCTTACTGATTGATTTAGCTTGTGTTTACGTCATGGCCTGTGTCTTGTTCGTCACTGACCCTCCAACAATTGAACGGATACTTTATTTTCACGATTGCTTGACTTTTTAATTAATTTCGCTAGGAATGCACTACTTTTGCTTTTATTAGACCAGGTATAAAAAGGCCTTAAGACTGTCTTGCCAGTCTTGTAGTTTCTACACAGATCCAGTCATGCATAGAGAACATTTTTGTGTGTGTGATACTTTGCAATACTGTGATCTCCTCACAGGCCAGCTATTCTGTTTAGAAGCTTTTTATGACATGGGTTATAAAAATGATGCATTGAATATCACTGTTCAATTCTCTTTCCCCCAAATCATTGTTGAAGTTAGTATACAGATGGATATGTACTATAAAAGTATAAGCTGGAAGAAAGGTTCAGAACATAACCTGAGAACATTGCTCAATAATGCATATTCTGGCTTTAGGTCAGACCATACTTGCCATTTGGCTAATTTGCTAAACTAGAAGCAATAAAAGTAGACAATTATATGTGATAATTTTTTCTGATTATATTTTCTTCCAGAATGATGATTGTGCTCACTAACGTATTTTCTGAGCTAAAATTATCTAGAGATCTAAATTTACTTACTTCCACCCACACAATTTCATGTTACTGAAGGAGCACTTCTGTTTCATTTGGGATTTTAAATGGCTCAATATTGTTTAAAGGCCACTATGCCATTTAAATAAATTAATTCATAGGATGACAGATTTCACACTATATCGGTAATATAGGCTGTAACATGTAATCTGTAATATATTAGTAAGTTTTCTAATATTTATTTACTAAATTTATATTCTGCCATAAAGTAATGATTCTTGGCGGTTTACATGATATTAGAAAAATATTAAAATATTCATGGTATGTTTAATAATTATGCGCTATTTGAATAATAATGTGCTATTTGTGCTTTTGCCTTGCTTTCTGGTTATGGAGCATTAATGTGGATAAGCTGATTTCTGATGAATACTTTAAGTAAAATACAAACTCAGGATAGTAGCTTCAAACTTTACCTGAATGATACAACTCTAGCATGTCAGATATCTCACATAGATATCTCACATAGAGATACCAGCTGAATGGACAGTTCAACCTGGGAAATGGGAAAAGGTTTTGTGTAGTTTGTCCCTTTGCTCAATCACAACATTTCTAAAAAGACTTCATGCTTCAGTAGGTTTAGATATATTATGCTGGTTTGAAGGAATTACATATTTATTTACTATTTTCATTGTTAAATATCCAGAGTTGCAGTATGAGTGGTATGAAAATGTTACAAATCAATCAATCAGTCAAATCAATCAATCACCTCTCTACCTTCATATCTGTTTATGATGAAACTGACCCTGAGAAAGAAGATTTGACAGTGACCAATAACAGTTTGTCTGCAAGCAAAAGCAGTGGTTAGGTATTTACAGATGAACGCTCAAATAAAGAAACCATTTCAAGTAATTAGAGATAGTTTCAGGACCCTGAACAGCTCCAAGCAAATGAGGTCTGTTGCTTGAATATTCATCTGAATCATTATTGTTGAATATAGAATCTGAAACAACAGCCTTTCGCCTAGACAGTGCAGCTATCAGAAGAGAATATGGATCCATTTTGTTTTGACAGGTGCATTGTCCACATTGCTAAGCAAGTTCAGTGAAGCATGAAGCCTTTTTGGAAAATATGTGATTGAGCAGAGGGCCAAACTACACAAAACCTTTCCCCATTTCCAGTGCTGAACTCTCCATTCAGCTGGTTTCTGTAAGTGAGATGAAGGGAGAAGCACCATTTTTTTTAACCTAGGACCACAAAATGTGTAAATAAATAAAACAAAGGTTGACTTGGTTGCTGTACTATCTGAAATGTCAGGTTTTTTTATGATTCAAGAAAGTGCTGGAGCTATTATTTTCAACTTGTATTATACTTTAAGAATGCATCAGAAAATCTTTCTTTTGCAATGCTTAGGCAAACCAGATACAAGTTAAGTGTCATGTCCCTCTTAACTCTGTGGTCCTGGAATTCACGTTTTCTCAGCTATAGATTATGAAAATCAGGATATGATTTTTACCACTTGAAATGTGTGTAAGCACATTCTAGTGTGTTCACTGCCAAAACAAAAACAAAAATGAAAAATTAGCAGTGATGATTATTAAAACACCAAACATATTATTTATGAACCTGAGAAGTTCTGATTGTTTATGGCTAGATTTAAGACTTGTTTCTGTTTCCTAAAGGCATAGCTTTAGTGAATATAATTGGCAAAGAATGTTAAAGAAATATTTTAAAAAAAAAAGTTTCACAAGAATGCATTTCTAAGTTTTATACTCTTCCTCTTTCTCTCTTTCCCCCATATTTCTTATGTGTGTGGTGTATATTCTAGCAAATGCTTTGGATACACAACCAATCAAATTCCATGAAACACAGTTACCTAGCAACAAGCACATAGCTTCAGAAATAAAAAAAAATACTCTTACACTTAGTCGTTTGAAATTCTTAAAATATATGAATATGGTTGGGGGGAATTTATTATTTGCAGAATGTTTTGGAATATGCTAGAAAACTTTATGAATTCTCGTTCTATTAAAGTGCATCATTACAAACATTATGAAACACCTACAACTACAGAATTTATAATGAGAAATATAATTAATTCCAAGAAAAAATTGGGACAAATTAGATAGATGTAACTTAAATCCCATGATTTGGAGTGGGACATAAACCAGATTAAATTAAATTGGATGAAATATAAGTGCTGACTGAGATACCAAAGAACCACAAAAATTCAGTTGTGCAATATTAAAGATGTAACCACTATGTTTTTAACTGGCAGGGTTAAAAGTCATAGTTTAAAAAATGACAGGTAGTTTACCTGCAGGCTCAATTCCCAGCATAAAGAGATAGAATCAGAAAGATTATCACCACTTACTGTTGAGTGCTTCTCCAAAGGCAGAGTTCAGGCATTGAAGTTTAATATATTTTGTGGGCTCAGAATTGAAAAAGATTGGTGTAAAGTAATACTGAGCAAAGAAGACAATCAGTGCATACCTTAAACCAATATTGTGTGCCTTCATAGTATATTTAGAAAAACTCGATAACTCAGTTTTGCTTGTTATACTCAATCTTCTTAGTATGTGGGGAATTCTTACCTGCCCAGATGATGCATGAAGCTTTTATATAATTTGCTGACCCCAACAAAACTATTGTAGAAGTCAAGTCATATTGACATCAATCTAAAAAGAGTTCTGTAGATTGGCATTTAATAGCTAGATGTTAGAGCTGGCCAAGTGACAGTTGTACTTATTTTGAGAGCTAATAAAATGTTATCAAACATTAAGCATTTGATACACTGAAAAAAATCTCTTTAGTGACATATATTTACAGTTTTCAGATAATTTGAACAATTAGTATATGGTGACTTTAACATAGAGAATATTTGAAGTTAATGGCATTCTAGACAATGAAGTAAAAAAGTTAAGTCTATTATTTTTAGTTATTTATTGCATTTGTAAGGCCACAAATTCAAAGATACAAGAGTCCAAAGTTAAAACATTGTAAAATTATTCTATAAAGTCAAATATATAAGTATTTACAGTGTAAAGGAGTTCACTTTGCAGTGTTTAGGTAGATAATGCATAGGTACTTCTTTGTTTTAGACTGGGGAATAACATAGAAGGGTTTTGGACTAAAGACAGAGAGAAAGAGAAAAACCTTATTCTCTAGCATGAAGAATGGAAAATCCACGAATGGGTTAACTCTGTCTTCCTGCCCAATTAGACCAAGTCACTCAAAGTTGTCACGCCCCTTCTGGACTAGGTCACTCCCCAATCTCGACTTGGTCTTCAGCCCAAACGGACGTGACAAATTTGGCTCCCAGCTAATTTTGAACAGCAGGTTGTATTTAGTTTATTCCATTCGTGGATTCTTCTTTCTCTGTTACCATCTGGTCAGCGCTGGAATCAGCGCTGTCCCAGATCAGTAGATTCTTTCCAAGCGTGCTTCTCATTCTCTAGATAGCCTTCACCTCGAGGATCACTCAGCTGATTGTCGCAGCCACTATTTTGGGCGCCGCGTGGCAAACGGCTTATTTCTCACTGTCGGACCGTTTCTTTGTATTGGTGGGCTCATAAGGGGTCAGGCAGACGGCACTTGCCTCGTGTCAGCTGGCAATCGACGGAGGACTGTTTTGTTTGGCAGAAAACAGCTAGATCCATCTCGTGTTCATTCCCAACTGGCTTGGATTAGTTGCGGCCACCATTTTGAACTGCAATAAGCAGTCAAATCCCAGAACTTCGGATGGAGGAAGGGAGGCGAGTGATCCAAGGACCAAGCAGTCGCGTTTGTTCCTTTTGGCAGGGATATTAAACACTCCTGATTGCCCCTTAGTCAATCAGTGTATCGGGGCCGTTTGTTTCTACCAAGGCAATTTGGTGGTCGCCATTTTGAACTCAACTATTGCAGGCCACAAGGGTTCTGCCCGTTCTTGCACAGCAGCCCGGATAAAGCGGTCCCTCGTAACTTGTCTAAACAAAGGGCCTGGACTTTTGCCTCACAACATAAGGAAACAACTAGGCCACATCACAGGCCTCACTCACCAACGGCAATACAGAATTGGTCCCAGGCCGCTGTTTCATCCTCTCAACTGGCAATTATCACTACTAAAAGTCTCAACCTTTTTGGGCCTTGCCAGCTATAGCCTGTTTGCCATAGTCTGCATCTAGTGGAACGGCCGTTATATCGGAGCTTGCAGCCACTAAGTGAGACATGTGTGATCCCGTCACTAAACGCGAACTTGGCCTTGACGGTAGGTCTGTTGCGCTCTGGTTCTACACCACTAAGTGACACGCACATCATCCATCGCTAAATGTGACTCCGAGCTTGCCGGTGGGCCGGACTATCACAGATCCACATGCAGGCCAGTCCCAACTCGGTGGGCCGCAGCCGTATCTCTTGCAGACCGAGATACTTCAGTACTCCACTGAAAACTCTCGGTTTATAATGGCAGATAACACTGAGCCACAGGCTTCCACCTCTGGTGGACACACAAAGCGTAAGTCCTCTAGCCAGGAGGCAGCTGCTAAGATCAAGGTCAAAGCTTAGACCAGTTTTGACAAGAGAGCCTCCATAGCGGCCGAGAAACAGGCCAGCCGCAGACATCGTGCCTTAGAGAAACAATTCTCCTGTGCACAAAAGCTGGCTGTAGGGGAGACGGACAATCCGCCCCCTACCACAGTTGCGACTCCAACTTGTGGCCCACGTCTTGAGCCTCCCGTGCCAGCATGGTCCCCAGCATGGGACCCTGACCGGGGTGTTTCACCTGGGTTTTGTCAGGAGCATCTTTCCCTCTTTGAAGAGGAACCCAGGTCTCAAGGACCCCCTCAAGCACCAGAGGCTACATTTACTCCAACTGCAGTGGGGCTTCGGCCTCAAGAGGGGCCATCCTTCGTGGGTCAACTGCAGGCTCCAACGACTACTTTTACCCCCACTGCAGCGGGGCTTCGGCCTCTGGAGGGACCATCTTTCACGGATCAACTGCAGGCCATGATTTCCCAGGCAGTTGCTCAAGCAATCTACAGTGCGTCAACAATCCACTTTCGCCCCAATGGCTTCCTTGGCTTCACCGGGCCTCTCGCGATCCGGCGTTCCTCACTACCCGGATTCCGCTTTGCCCCCTCATTCTTTTTTTTTCCATAACAAGTTTTATTAGTTTTTGTTTGTTTTACAGCCAAGTGCTTGTAACACATCGTGGAGATAGGGCACTCCATAGAACACAACAAAAAATACAATCATACATATACAATTTAAACTACTACTTTAAAAGTTCCCTCTTATGGTATACAATTCGAGCATTCCTAAAATATAAATTGTTTCTCACCTCTATCTATTATTCCAATTTCAATTTATGCTTCTCAATCAAATTATATCTCTTATTCTATTTCACATACATATTATGTAAATAAACATGAATTTATATATTTTAAAACTATTGCATTAGACATAGTAATATAATAACATTATAATAATAATAATAGGACAATAATTATTTCTATCATAAACAAGTAATATAACTATTATATCTTAATATTTCTCAACTATATTCTATTTCATATATTCTATCCAATATTTTCATAGATCAGTCCACGTCCCTAAAAGATTCCTCAATTGTTTCAGTTTAATCCATTTAATACCTCACTAATTACCATTCAATTCTTATAAATAAAAATATCAATAATATTTCACCAGTCTCAATCTCAATCTAACTCCTTTAATTATAAATTTTCCAATTATTCTTATTGCCATTCCAAATCATAATCAAATCCATAATTTAAATCTAGTGTTGACTCATACCAAAGTGACCTTAAAGATCTCAAAAATATTAGTTCAATCAACGTCCAGAAGCCCTTTTTACCCATCAAATAAAATTTTAACTCTTATTTTTAAATCTAATTCTAGCTTTCTTTTTGTGCCAGGTAGGTTTCCACAACAGGGCCTCTAAGTCCTCCCATCTTAGTAACTGGCTAAAGGCCTTTTCCCACCATTGAGTCCAATCATATTCTTTTTCTCTTTTATCCAGTGTTGTCTGTACTATCATGTTGTCAACGTTTTTTGTGCCTTGTATTTGGAAGTCCAATCCTGTTGCTTTTAAAGTTGTAAATGTTTTAGTTGAGTTCTGCCTTTGATCATCAAAGAAATCCATCATGTAGGATGTGTCCTCTTCCTCTTCAATAAATTCAGTAGATTCAATAGATTGTAAATGTATTCCATCCATCTCATTAAGTTGTAGATCTGATTGTCTATCATAGTCAATCAAAGGTTGAGCTTCAATTTTTAATTCTGAGTCCTCCTTGAAACTAAGCGATCTAATATGTTCTTTAAGTTCCAGTCTTGCTTCCAAGATTTTTTCTAATATAAGTCCATAATTAATCTGTGAGTAGGATTCCATCTTCTTCTTCTTCTTTTTTTTAAAGAAGTTCAGCTTAAAAAATAGATTGCAGCGTTATAAAATATAAAATGCAGACAGAAATATATTTCCAAAGAAAGATAGAGAAAAAAAAAAAACCAATAGTCAAGACCAGCACAGAGATAAAAACTGGCAGTCAGTTGTTATGTTGTAATCCAGTCTGGGCATCACGCCAAAATCAGGAAGTGGGAGTTCAAATGGAGCAATTTACATTGTATCAGTCAAAGTTTCTGGGCTTCATGCCAAGTCCCAGGATGCATTGTATCCAAAAGAATCTACATAAGTCCGCCCAGAGAGCAAAAAGTTTTTTAGGCAGTACTGTTCAGGAGGGGGGGGGAAAGAACATTCCACCCCCTCCCTAAGGATTTTCACCTAAACTGAAGATAAACAAGCCAAAAGAGAAAGTCACAATAACCCGGATGCTCGAGTTCCAACTGCTTATGTAGACAAAATAAAATAGTAAAAAAAAACAATAATTGTTTTTCCAAAGCCCGTTTTCCCCAGCAATCAAACGCTGCTTTCTCAAAATAGGAAAATAGTTTTTAAAGCTGTTAGCAGGGAAAAAGGTAAATTAACAAGAGGGAAGGAAAGGTCTCACCCGGATCTTCCACGGTGGTTCTTTTCGCTTAGATGTTGCTGTGACTTTCGGCTGGAGCAGCTGAGTGATCGGCCATGTTACTGGCCGATCTTTTCCCCGTCGGTCCAAAGGTGGTTTTCTCGGACCGCAGAGGGAGCCGCCGCTCCCTCCGCGATCAACGAGTGCCCTCCTCTACGGTGGTCGCCCCTACAGGGCGACTTTCGACCCTATCCAGGGTCTACCGGCGGGGGGAAACCGGACGGCCAAGAGAACGAGTTCTCTGCACGTCCGCGGGCGCTGCGACCGGAACCGGAAGTCCGCTTTGCCCCCTCATTCTATTGGGAGCGGTGTTTCTGAATATGCGGAGTATGGCCATATGGAAGGGCAGTGGTCGGACGATGAGGAACCTCCTCAGGATCCTCCTCCCCTTGTAGGTCTATTCAATCCAACGCTCTTCCCATCCCTGCTCCGCAAGGCTTGTGCTACTGGTAAGATCGGTCTGGATCAATCTTCTGCCAGGTGTTTAGCCAGGACACGAGCCCGTTGTTTTCCAAACCGGTTGTCAAACACCAACAGATCCCTTGCCCTCCTATGTTCTTGAACACTGTACAGGGGCAATGGAATTCACCGGGCACTTTTCCCTCCCTCGGGGGAATTGACCGTAAATTATTTGACACGGCACCGGCTCTGAATGAGGCGCTGGAAATGCCTGAGGTGGACGAGTCCTTAACTCCTTTGTTTTCGGCTTCCAAGGTGCCAGGGGATATGGCGGAGGCATTGAAGGCCGAGGACAAAAAATCCAAGGTTTCCTTCCGCAGGACACACCAGGCTTCGGCATGGGCAATAAGAGCGTCCACCTCAACTTCATTCTTCGCCAGAATCTCTCTCATCTGGCTCCGTCAACTCCAGACTAGAATTCCTCCAGAGGAGGTAAGAGTCCATCAGGACTTAACCAAGTTAATGGCAGCCTCGGAGTATATGGCAGACGTGTCTCTACATGCTGCCAGATTTTCGGCTTGTGCCATAGCCTCCAATGTCGCCGCACGCCGGTTATTGTGGCTCAGGAATTGGAGAGCTGATACCAAACACAAATGGCGTGTGGCTGCTGCCCCGTACCAGGGCAGGCGTCTCTTTGGGGAGGCCCTGACTCCCTATTTAATAGAAAACAGGGAGAAACAGAGGGTGCTTTCCCACCTTTCTAAGAGGTTGGGCCGACGGTTCTTCCCGTATGCCCGCCGTCCTTCCTTTCGGTCGGGACCGGATTCAGACTCGAGCCAAATATCCCGGCCCTTTCCTACTGCCCCGGACCGTTCATTTGACCGGTCCGGTTACAGGGACAGATCCAGACAACAGGTTCAAGGTAAGCGGTCCTTTCGAGGCGGGGGAGGCTGTCCCTTTCATAGATCCAAGTGACTCGGGGAAGGCCTCTCCCACTAACTTACTTTATCCACCAATGGGAGACCACAACCACGGACTCTTGGGTGCTAAACACCATCAGAGACAGCCTGTCTCTGGAGTTCATGACCAGCCTCCAAGACGATTTATTTCCTGTCCTCCATCAAGGAACCCAGTAAAAAAGGGCCTCATGAGGGAAGCCATTCAGCATTTGTTAAATATAAGAGCCATAGAGAAGGTTCCAGCCGGTCAACTAGGAAAAGGGTTTTACTCCATCCTATTCGTAGTCCTGAAGGCCTTGGGGGGATGGAGGGTGATACTCGACCTCAAAGGTCTAAACTCCCACCTTTCATACCGGAAATTCAAGATGCAAACGCTCCAGTCCATCTTGGCCAGCGTCAGACGGGGAGACTTCATGACGTTAATAGACCTTACAGAGGCGTATCTCCACATTCCCATCCTTTCAAATCACCGGAAATTTCTCAGGTTTTGCTATTCCAACATTCACTATCAGTACAAAGCCCTACCGTTCGGCCTCTTGTCGGCTCCAAAGGTTTTCACCAAGATCCTGGCAGTAATCGCTGCACATCTATGTTTGGTACCGGTACGCATTCAGTGTTACCTGGACAACATTCTCATCCAGTTGTCCTCTACTCTGACTGCCCAGGCCTTAACTATAAAGACACTTCAGGACCACGGGTTCTCAGTGAACTTTCCAAAGAGCCAGATGATTCCCTCAACCCGTCTTCTGCACCTGGGTGCTGTGATAGACACAGACCTTTGTCAGGTCTACCTGTCTCGGGAGCGTCAGGACAGCATTCAAGCTATGGTCCTCAAGGTCCGCAGGGAGCGTGTAGTGTATGCTCTCCCAACTATTGGGAAAGATGATATCATGCATAGCAATAGTGCCCTGGGCCAGACTACACTCCAGAAACCTTCAATGGTTCTTGCTCCCATTTCAAAGATTGGGCACAAGCTCCTCCAACCAAAGGGTACAGGTTCCATTCCAGACCCTAAGATCCCTTCTGTGGCGGTCCTCCCCAGCGGTAGCCAGAGGGTCGCTGTTCAAGAAACCCATCCGTCTAACCCTGACTACAGACGCCAGTCTATTTGGCTGGGGAGCGCACCTTCAGTCTCAGTTGGCTCAGGGCCAGTGGTCCCGGTTAGACCTGAAGCACAACATCAATTGGTTGGAGCTCAGAGCTATACATCTGATCCTCCGCCACTTCCACAACAAGATTGCGAGGCAGCACATGCTGGTCCTCACGGACAATGTGGCGGCGAAGGCCCATGTGAACCGTCAAGGCGGTACCTGCTCCAGGTCTCTCATGGCCGAGGCCCAGTTACTGGGATCCTGGGCAGAGGAAAATCTCCTCTCCCTAAAGGCCGAACACATCTCGGGAGAGGCGAATTGACAGGCAGACAATTTAAGCTGGTCGACAGTGGACCATTCAGAATGGAGTCTACACCCGGATCTCTTCAGGGAGATATCGGAGAGGTTCGGTCAGCCGGTCCTGGACTTGTTCGCTTCCCCGGCAAACTCTCAGCTTCCAAGATTCTTCTCCCGGTTCCCCTCTCCGGGGGCAGAGAGAGTGGATGCCCTTCGCAGTCCATGGCCAGGGGGACTACTGTACGCTTTTCCCCCTCTCCCTCTGATCCCGGCAGTCATCAGAAAAACACTGCAGGAACGGGCGGAGGTAATGTTCATTGCTCCACACTGGCCGAGACAACCGTAGTTTGCCGACCTCGTGAGCCTTTCTGTGGTCCCTCCGTGGAGGATTCCTCCAGATTGGATAATACTAATACAGGGAGTCATACAACATCCAGAGCCCCAGTGGCTCCAGTTAACTGCCTGGCACTTGAACGCCGGATCCTGACTCAGGAGTCCTACTCGTCAGGAGTAATTTCCATGATTCAGGCCTCCTGAAGGCCGGCAACGAATTGCATTTATGACTCCACGTGGAGAAATTTCTGCCAATGGTGCGAAAGGAACCACTTGGCTCTTTTGGATGTGACTATTCCACGACTCTTGGACTATTTGTTGGAAGGCGTTAATAAGGGCTTGGTGTCCAACACTATCCGCAGACAGGTGGCGGCTCTATCCACGGTGTTTACCTGTGACAATTTGGACCCATTGGCTCAGCACCCCATGGTCCGCTCCTTTATCAAGGGAGTCACCAACAGCAAAACGCCCGTGGTTCATAGGTATCCCTCTTGGGAGTTGCCGCGGGTCTTACAGGCCCTTACCGAGTCACCCTTTGAACCCATGAGAACCTGTAACCTGCGGTCCTTGTCTGTCAAGGTTGCCTTCTTGGTTGCAGTTACCTTAGCTAGACGCATCTTGGAGCTGGCGGCTCTATCAGGGAGGACTTATGCGTCTTTCACCAAGACAGAGTGGTCCTACGTTTGGACCCCTCATTCATTCCCAAGATTAACACTATGTTTCACAGAGCACAAGAGATCATGTTGCCGGACTTTTGTCCTAACCCGTCTCATGACTTGGAACGACAATGGCACACTCTGGACGTATGCAGGGCGCTACGCTATTACATCAAGTGGACGGTGGCCTTTCGCAGGTCTGAAGCCCTTTTTGTTTCATTCCAACCTGCCTCTAAAGGTCAGAAGGTGTCTTCTTCTACCATTGGCAGGTGGATCAGGGCCTGTATCTCAGAGGCATATCAGGCGCACTCCTTGTCAGTTCCAAGTCATGTAACGGCGCATTCCACTAGAAGTGCTGTTACCTCTGCAGCATGGGCTACACAGGCGACTATAGATGACATTTGCAGGGCGGCGACGTGGTCTTCGCCCTCCCCTTTTGTGAGACATTACAAACTTGATAAGTTTGCCTCTGTGGAGGCCTCCTTTGGCCGGAGAGTGTTACAGCAGATAGTGCCGACGGCTGGGACACAGGACCAGGCTGCTTCCCTCCCATAGGGACAGAAGGGCTTTGGTATGTCCCATTCGTGGATTCTCCATTCTTCATGCTGGAGAAGGGGCGTTGTCTTACCTGAACGCCTTTTCTCAGCATGATGAATGGAGAATCCACACCCATCCCTTAGGCGCAATCAGGTCCAGTGTCAGGGATCTGGGAGCCAACACGTCGTACTGTCATTAGCTTCCCCCTCGTCGAGACTGGGGAGTGGCCTAGTCCAGGAGGGGCGTGACAACTTTGACTGACTTGGTCTAATTGGGCAGGAAGACAGAGTTAACCCATTCGTGAATTCTCCATTCATCATGCTGAGAAAAGGCGTTCAGGTAAGACAACGCCCCTTTCCTTTGTAGCACTGGGATTTTTTTAGTATCTAGCTTAGTATATGGAGAAGAAAGATAAAGAGTTCCCATCCTTGGTTGTTTGACAGTGCCTTTGGCTGGATTTATTCAGTAAGCTCCTTGGTTTTCTTGATCTAAGGATTGAGAGACACTCAAATTGAGCTCCTACCGTATGTCCAGTCTGGGTTCAACCGATGACATACAGTAGAAGTGGTGGGCATAAGCTTATCCCAGCATTTTGGGAAAGCTAAACACCATCAAATCAAACCCGCACCACACAGGGTGGTTATATATATATTTTGCCTCTGGGGATCTTACATAATTTTTTTTTCTGTTGTTCAAATCCTCCCCTTGTTTTTGCAGTAGAGAAACTAATGGAGGGGAATGTTTATGAGTTTTCATATCCTGAGCCTCTCCTGTGTTCATTTTGTGTGATACAATTGATCAGATACCCAGAATTATTTATGAAAGTGTTTGAGAGATAAACTATACAAGTCAACATTAATTGTGGAGACCCTATCTAAATGACAAGCGAAGTAAGGGCAAGAATAACTTTATTGGAAGGAAATTCTATAAAAGTGAGGTCACTATAAGGAAGACCCTGGCTCTTATGCATGTCGTTTCTACTTACATTAATAGTGTACACTTGAGAATGATCCTATTATCTAGCTCATGGGTCGGCCACCCGAAACGTTGAATGAGCCGCACGGTCTCATGGCCTAAAAAAAAAAAAAACTGGGAGCCGCGCCCATTCGCGCATGCGCACGGCGCGCGTTCGCGCATGCGCACCCGTTCGTGCATGCGCATGCGTGCGCGCACCCGTTCGCGCACCCGTTCGCGCATGCGCACCCCCGCCCGCGCACCCCCCGCACCCGCCCGCGCATGCGCGCATGCGCTCCCAAAAATGGCGGAGGAGGCTCCGGAGCCGCAGGTAATGCCTCAAAGAGCCGCATGCGGCTCCGGAGCCGCGGGTTGCCGACCCGTGATCTAGCTAATTATTGGATTTGAGAAGATGAAATTAAGGGCTTTATTTCCTGATGTATAGCAATCTTTCCAAAATTATTGTTCACTTAGGCAACATTGCTGCTTAGGTCTCCCAAATTCATACCAGATACAATTTATTAGGAACACAACATTTATTTATTTACTTAATTTACCCTCCCCCCCAAAAAAGTGAAACTAAAGGCTCTTACATTGTAGGAGATATGCAGTTTTATTTTTTATTTTCCTTAGGGAGAGAGGAGGTAGTTTTTCAAGAGCTGGCAATTGACTCATATTTATGACAGTTGAAGTCATGTGATGACCTTTTGCGACCCTCTGTCACACAAAGTCAATGGGGAAGCCATATTCACTTAAGAACTTTGTTACTAACTTAACAACTGCAGTGATTCACTTAACAACTGTGGCAAGAAAGGTCGTAAAATGGGGCAAAATTCATTGAATAAATGCCTCGCTTATCAACAGAGATTTTTGGCTCAGTTGTGGTTGTAAGTCAAGGACTACCTGTATAACAAAAATTATGTAGAGATTTGAAATCTGTTTGGCCCTTCCTTTTTGTTTATGTTCCTTACCGGTCACCATGTCTAATGATGGAAGAAAATGTGAGACAGGTTGGTGCCAGTATCATTTTTTTTCTTTCTTATGTTCTGATGCTGGGAGAGTGCCAGAGATAAAGAAATTATTCTCTGCTTATGCTATGACAGACAGTCAAACAGTTCAGAGCCATAAGAAGTTTTACAAAGTCTAAATTGCTTTCTTTGTTCCACATAGTTAGGCTTTCACTGATGCCACAGCATTATGCATGTGCAAAAATACTTTACAATAAAGGGACCACTCGCTTAGATCAGGGCATTTGAAGTAGTCTAGGTATCCTTGCTATACAAATGCTAATTGGCCATGTAGAACTTCAGAAGGGGAGATTAAGTCCTGGCCCCTGAATTGAGTTCTTTTTCATTCTGTGCAAAAACAATAAAAAGAAAACATGGATTTTTCTAACTTTTCCCCACACAGGGTTTAAAGGAATCTTTGTAGTTGGAGAAATGGCTGTTATTATTCAGGGTTGTTTTTAACTTTAAAACAAGTTGACAGAATCTCAGGGATTTCATGTGATTTGCTTGAATTTATTTTTCCCCTTAGAGGAAAGTGCCACCTGTCTTTACTGAATTTCATTCCCTTTAATGCCTCGTCCCATTCCAACTTCATGAATGGGCCCAGTTAAAAGGGAGCAAACAGTTTGATTTAGCATTGTGTTTTCATTTGTTTCTTCTTTAGTTTTTACTTTATACGTTTACTCTGAGAGCACTGGAAAGTTGTTCCTTGCCCAGCACAAAACGTAATTCCAAGACTCTGGATTGAGATGTCTACACACTAAGATTTTCTGAGTAATGAAAAGAGGTAGACCTCTGGATTTAATATAAAATTAGTACCACCATGTGAAGTAATTATGTCATGATATGTTTTTTGGGAGGAGGGGAAAGAAAAAAGAGAGTAAAAACAATGTAAAAACAGCTCAAGAACATTTCACTAGATTACTCCAAAATCCTCTTTACTGCCTTTCTTTTAAAAAGAAGCTAATTCAAAAATTAAGAAACATTTTACTGTCCCACAGGAGATGAAGATTCACTCTCTTCCCATGCATGAAAAGACCTCAGTTCATGATAACTTTTTAAGGTTGAAATACTGTGAAGCATAACTTGTGTATTCTACAATCACGTTCACAATCTTGTGTATTTCAGACCAAAATATTTCACAAATAAGACAAACATATAAGATAGTAACTATAGTTTTATTGTTAGGTTTCATAGTAGCAAAATTAGTGTTTGGTACTAGTGAAGGTAATACAGTTAGGAATTGATGAGGGAAAGTGGGTTTGTTAGCTCTTTGATAACAAATTAAATTGTTAGGATAACTCACTGCAATATGTGGATGTCATGTAACCTCTTGGAGAATGAGGAAAAAAGCAACATGAATGTTTTCTTAATGAATAAACGATATAAGTCAAACACCTTGGGATGCATTGGTTTCCTGCAGCTCTAAACGTCAATATCTATTTCTTTGTTTATGCTACATTACTCTTATGGTAAAGATTAATGAATTATGATTATAAGGATACCACCACAACTAGTTTTACTGCAGTGAATGCTCCAACATTATTGCATTCATGTGGGCACTGGAAAAATTTTCCATCACTTGTTGGTTTTAATAATTGTTAAAAAGTATACAGATATTAATTATGTACAGTCTTGATTAGGCTTCCCATTCAGCTAAGGTTGAATAAGAAAAATGTTCCTTTGAAGAATTATAAGGAATTGAACAAAAGGAGAAATCCACTACCAATTATCTTTTTTGGAAAGCTCGGCATTGTGTTCTTTCTCTGTTGGCATTGGCAAAGTGTTAAGAAGTCTATTGAACTTGAATATCAAAAGAAGGTTATAAAAATGTAATACAGAACCAATTACCTATAGAACTTCTCTTCACCAGATGTCTTCAAGTTTACTGCAGTTTAGATGGCTAGACAGCCATCTCTTGGTGTCTGTGTGTGACTTTGTGTGCACACACAAAAAGAAAAACCCTTGAGGTTTCCTGGATGTTTTCACATTGCTGGAGAATCAGCAAATGACTTCTGTGTAACTAGAGGAAGTGGAGTGTATACTAAGATTTTGCAATAATTGTTTCATTTATTTTTACAAAGTATTATGATATTGTGCTTGAAATTGCGTAACTGCAGAATATTGCTGTGTCAACTTATTTGGTTTCATTAGTCAGAACCTTGACATGCTGTTTGCCAGATGTAAAGGCTTCCCATTCTATAGTTGCACACTATTGTTCTTGTTTCTACTTTTTTATTTCCTGTTTATGATTCTGTTATGAGAACATCAAACGTATTCTTATTCAGAGTTAAAGCCACTGCCTGGAGATGCCAAGCACTAACCCTAGCATGCAAGAATGTAACTCTTTTACTGATCTGTGGCCCTATCCTATGTTACCTACAATGAAAGTTCACATAATCACATTTGATGTTGCAGAGGAACAAAACTTCTGGAATTTCCTAAGATCCTTCCATTGTTATGTCTCAAATTTTAATATACATTTCAAAAGACTATATAAATTAAAAAAGAATGTTAAAGAAGGCTAATATATCTTCAGAAACAGGAAATTGGCTGCAAACAAAAGAGATCCTGTTAAGTAAGTTAGAATAGTTTAAGATGGAATGTTAGTTTGACTATAGGAGGGCTGGTGCCTGAAGACTGTCATGGATTCCCCCTCTCCCTCTCCCATGAAAGCTATCTTGTCTTCTTCCTTACTGGTGTGTGAAAAATGACAGTGTGATGACCATTTTGTGGTTAATTAGATCTTCTGTGCAGACTCTATCAGATCGTGGGATGCTAGCTGGCAAGGATGTGTTTGGATGGTGGGGGGATTTTCTCTGGCAGGAGACTAATTTACCCTTTTCAGGTGAGAGCCAGTTTGGGGAATGGGGGTGGTAATAACCTTTGGTATTGAGAGCAAAAAGGACTCAATTAGCCTTCCCTTAGAATGATATGTGAGGATCCCTTGTTCTGCAAGCCTGTGGGAAGTGCTTGAGGGAAGTTGGGTCAGATCATAATATTGTGGTGGCGATTGGTATGGGAAGGTATGATGGGAATCCAGGGGTGGGTTGCTTTCAGGGATTGCAGGCCCAGTGACTTGTACCAGTACCACATTCTAGTACCCAGAACTCAATTCCATTTCCTGGAGAGCAGGCCTTTAGAGACCCGTGCTTTTGGCTGCTACTGCTGAATATCAACTTGGCTTGTAATAAGGACTAACTATGATTCACTCACAGATGAGAAGTCAACCTGGTGTATATTATCAAGACCTGTGTGTGTATATCTCTCTCTTGTGCCTAGCTCCACTCTTATTGCATCTAAGGATGGCCACCCAATAAACCTTATTAAGGTGACTCAAGCCCTCCTGGGGAAGGAGGTTTTGGATGTTCATTTACAAGATTGTATGGAAGAATTTGCAGATGATAGTATGTATTATACCTCTGTTCCATGAACTGCATTGGCTGCCAGTTTGCTTCTGGCTACAATTCAAGTTTTTGTTTTTTGACCTTTAAAGTCCTACATGGCATGAATTCAAATTATTTGAGGGATCACCTCATCCTGATAACATCTACTAATCCCCAGCAGTCCGGAGATTAGTAGAAGTATATTGTGAGTTCCATCTGCCAATATCAATATCAATAGCACTTAGACTCCATAGTGCTTTACAACACTCTTTGGGTAGTTTGCAATGTCAGCATATTGCCCCCAACAATCTGGATTATTTTACCAACCTCGGAAGGATGGAAGGCTGAGGCAACCTAGAACCTTGAACTGGTCAGGATCTAACTCCTGTCAGCTTGCAATACTGCATTTTAACCACTGCGCCATTATGGCTCAAAGCTGCTAAAGAGCTTCATAGATTCCAGATGTGCCTCTTTTTGCTGTGGCTCCTCCCTTCTGGAAAATCAGCCTCCCCTGATGTTGGGTTTTCCAAAAACCTTGGAGATCCCATGGGGAGCCTGTGTGAGGTTGTATTGTGTTTAGATGGGTATTCTCTCGCAATCTTGTTTTTATTATTTATCTGGTTTTGATTTATTTTTAAAAGTGTTTTAACTTGTCATAATTGTTTAGCTATTGGTTGTACGCCACCATAGTCACATTCAGTGAGATGGGTAGCTATATAAATGTGTTAAATAAATAAATAGGAAGCTCAAGTCTCCGTTTTTGAGATGGGGAGGACTTTTAGGACAGAAAAAGTTTTAATTTAAAAAGTGCTATTGATTTTAGTGAATGGAAGACACTATTATTGTGAGGGAATCCTTAAGTGCCATTTTTAAGGCAATTAACATGTGGAATTCAGATCCCTCTGATTTATTAAGTAGAAGGAAATCATCTGGAGGGGAATTAGGCAAAACTTAAAATTGTAAAGATTTGTAATTTTTAGATCTGTGTGCTCGTATCCCAAGTAAATTGTTTTTCATTTTAATAATGCCCAATGCTTATTTGCTTTTCTTATTCTGACTGCTTGTTCAACCTTGGTTCCTTCGTTGTTGCCATAAAACAGGTGTTGGAGATAAATCTTCCAAATCCCAAAGATGTGGATGTATAGAGCACCTATTAGAAATAAGACATGTACGGGTAAAAAGAATTCTTTGGTGCATCAGAGCATGCACAATGCCAGCTGCCAGAACTCATATAGGGTTCCTGGTTTGTTTGTTTTCAGAATTCAGATATGGCATGGTTAGAACTAAAACAGTCTTTCAATGTTTTTTTCCGCCTGGGAAAAAAAGTTTTCTTGTAAACCACAGGAACTTTTAGAACATTAAGCTCCACTATTATATGAAGAGAGGAATAAGCTCACTTCAGTTAGTGAAATTAAATTGAAATTAAATTCACTCAGAAAAGAAAATGAATTAACTATGTCCACGTGTTAGCTATCAGCCTGCTAAAGAAAACATAAAAATATGTCAGAAAGAAGTAATGCTGAATTCTTGAGCTGTATTAAAGGAGATTGTAATATCCTGTTTAAACAATGACTCTAATTAAGCAATCTCAGGATAGATAGAAAAAGTGATAACAGAGAGTAACTTAGCAAATTATCTCTGCACATATGATGGCACCAACATATTGCTTAAAACTCACCTGCAGATTCTTGATTTTGTCGGAGGAAGAATGAATTTCTACATGAGGGGGTAAAAATAAGTCAAATTGTCATCCACAAATGAACAATAGAAGCCTTGCCCTCTTTTAATGTGGGTTGCTCATGCAATACATGCAAAAGGGGCATGGCTTTGATTTTGTCACTGTGGTGACCATATTTATCTTTTTGATTACCCTCAGGACTCCTGTAGAGGGGAAAGAAGATTCCAGTTTTCTCCCATACAGAAGATCCTGGAATTCTAGTTTGGCCTTAGTAGCATGATTGCCTAGAAACAAAAAAAAAAGTGTATTTCTACATATGCTTATTTTGGTAATAACGTCCACATTTTTTATTTCATTCAGTTGTGCACAATTCTTGATAACACCTTGGACACATTTTCTTGGCAAGGTTTTTCAGAAGTGGTTTGTCTCCTTCCGACAGCTGAGAAAGAGAATGGCCCAAGGTCACCCAGTTTGGTTCTGGTGGAAAGTAGGATTAAAACTCATGGTCTCCCAGTTTCTGGCCTAATGCCTTAACCTCTACACCAAACTGGCTCTCATAATTTTTACAAAGTGTTTCACAATAACTAATTGAACTTGATTATGATTGCTATAAGAAGTTGCTGGGTCAACTTGAGCTATGAGTGACTGTCTATAGCAGGGGTCTTCAAACTTGGCCCTTTTATGACTTGTGGACTTCAACTCCCAGAATTCCTCAGCCAGCATGCCTGCATGCCTGGCTGAGGAATTCTGGGAGTTGAAGTCCACAAGTTATAAAAGGGCCAAGTTTGAAGACCCCTGGTCTATAGGACCCCCAAACCTAGGAAAGGGTGTAATTGGCACGCCAGATGAAGTAGTGAAAAGGCCTTTTGGGCCACAGCTTCTACCTGCTCATCAAACAGCTATGAGTCTGGGAAGACACCGACATTGATACCATTTTGAATGGGAAAACCCTACTCCAGCCAAGGCTGGACATGAAATATCTCCAGATTTGAATGGTCCTAATTTCCACAGTTTCAGTCTTTTTAGAATTGAGTCAGAAAATGTTTCTTCCCATCCAGACCCGCACAGCCACCATTCACTGGGACAGGACCTTGACAGCCTCACCTGACTAGCCAGGAGTTGAAAGATATGACTGGGCATCATAAACATCTTGATGCTACTGAAGAGCAAGCTAGAAAATGACCTGACTCAGTGGCTTCATATAGGTATTGAATAAGAGGGGCAGAAAGCTAAGACTTGTGGTACTTTACTCCATAACAGAGGGGCCTAGGAAGCAACATTTCCCCTTAATCAATGCCGACTGAAACCATTCCCAGAGGAAGGAGGAGAATCATCACTTCTATGCTCCTCTCTGGAGCCAGTTCATAAAGATACATCGTTGTTGGTATCAAAAGCCACTGAGAAATAAAGGAGCACAAGGATGGATGAACCATCATCTACAAGTGTGACCAAACTGCAATCTGAAACAGATCTACCTAATTCTCCAGCATGATAGATGGAGAATCCACAAATGGGTTAGCTCTGTCTTCTTGCCCAATTAGACTGAGTCTGTCAAACTTGCCACACCTCTCCTGGGCCGGACCTCCCAGTCTTGACTCAGTCTGGCCCATTACAGACGTGTTAGTTTGGCTCCCAGCAAATTATCTTTACCAGAGCAGGTAGGATTAATCCCTTTCTTACCCATTCGTGGATTTTTTCCATTTCCAGACAGCGCTGGGACCAGCGCTGTGCCCGATCATTTTAGGGAGAGACAGACAGGATTGTCTTGCAGGGAGGCTTTGGCCTCCATCTCCCAGTGCGATCACGCGAAGCCCCTTTAGGGACAGATAGACAGGATTGTCCATCAGGGAGGCCCTAGCCTCCGTCTCTCAGTGAGATAGGCTGAAGCCTTCAAGCAGAGACAGAGGATTGCTTCTCAGGGAGGCCTTAGCCTCCATCTCTCACTGAGATCGTTGCGATCATCGCAGGTGCCATTTTGCGCACCGTGTGGCGAGCGTCCTCGCCACGACTAGCCAGGCCGCTTCTGATCCTTTCGGCCCTCATTGTAGCCTCTGACTAATAGCATCCAGCGACTCAAACGTCCCGTTTCTCTTCAGTTGTCTCTGCTTTTTAGTGAGATGAAGAATCCCCTCAGGGGCTTGTCACTGAAGCGGTGGCCATTTTAAGTGCTGCAGTCGCTCCCTCCGGCCGGGGGGGAGCAAAGAGGCAAGTTTCTGCAATAACGCATGGTAATGCAGGCCTGCCCCAGCTGCTGTATTACTCAGTAACCACTGTAGTGGTCTTGAGTCCCTTACCGGCCTACATTCACAGGATGCAACAGACCTGCCCTAGGCCACAGCCTAGGTGCCTCATTCACCGTGTCAACAGACGACGTGCACTGGCCGTGCCATCATTGGCCTTGCCGCCACCAACAAACGCTAGTGAGCTGGCCGTTACCACTTGGTCTGACCGTCACTAAGCGAACTACGTGTGCGCTGGCCGTTATCACTGAGGTGATCTTGCCGCCACCGTAGACCTAACCAGTGCACTGAGGGGGCAGTCACTGGTCCTTTCGCCATCAGGAGCGTTGCAGGTGTGCCAGCATCCATTAACTTGGTCCGGTAGCCACCATTAACCAAGAGTACTTGACTGATCTCAGGGCCGTGGCACACAGCCACAAACAGTACTCCGTTCCTCATTATCGAGATCCCTCTCAGCCCACAACTGAGATATCTCATTTTTCTGTGATGGCAGACAATACGGCACCTCAACCTCACATGGTGCCACTACCAGCACTACTGGCCAAGCAGCATAAGTTCTCCAGCTGGAGGCTGCTGGAAAAATCAAGGCCAAGGCCATTTCTGGCAAAAGGCCTGAATACGTTGTGAAAGTCTGCTAGCCATACCATTAAATTGGTCTGGCCATCGCCAATCGCTACTAATGTGCTGGCCATTATCTTTGAGTGGTCCTTGCTGTCACTAAGTGAACTACATGTGACTTAGCTGCTACCATCGAGTTGACCTTGCCATCACTAAGTGAACTACATGTGAGTTGGCTGTTACCATTGAGTTGGTATTGCCGTCACTAAGTGAACTACATGCGAGTTGGCCGTTACTATTGAGTTGGTCTTGCCATCACTAAGTGAACTACATGTGAGTTGGCTATTACCATTGAGTTGGTCCTTGCCGTCACTAAGTGAACTACATGTGAGCTGGCCGTTACCATTCAGTTGGTCTTGCCGCCACAGTTGAACTGACCAGAGCACTGACCATGCCCTTACTGGTCCTGCTGCCATCAGGAGCATTGCATGTGTGAGGGTGGTACCATTAATTTGGCCCTGCAGCCATTTTAACCCACAAGTACACCGTTTCTTACATTGAGTGGCCCTGCCACTATCAGTACTCTGCTCCTTACTATTGAGATCCCTCTCAGCACACCACTGAGATATCTCTGTTGAGACCCCTCTCAGCACACCACTGAGATATCTCTCTAATTACGATGGCAGACACCGATGCAAAACACTTGAGATCCCTCTCAGCACTCCACTGAGATGTCTCTGATTGTAATGGCAGACAACGCTGCACCTCAGACCCCTTGAAGTGAGCAGCACTCCTGGGTGCAAAAAGCCCCAAATCCTCCAATCAGGAGGGGACAAGAATCCGCCAAACTGGAGGAGAGACAGTCCAGCAGGAGGCATTATCAGGAGCAACTACCAATGATTCAGAGGGTCACTAGGCCCTCTTCAATGGCTGCCTTTTCAGCTCCTGCACAAGGACTATGACTCACAGCCTTGATTGCCTCCTCTGTTTACAATTTGTTACCATCATGCGGGCCGTTACCATTAGGTTGGTCTTACCACCACTAAGTGGATCACACGTGTACGCTAAGTGGCCTGCATGTGGACTGGCCGTGACCATTGAGTTGGCCTTGCCGCCCCAAGTGGATTGCATGTGTGATGGTCGTTAACATTTGATCTTGCCACCACTGTGAGGTTTGCCAGGACACTGGTCATGCCATTACTGGTTGTGCTGCCATCAAGAGCAGTGTAGTGAGCTGACCATACCATTAAGCTGGCCTTACAGCCACTCTTAAACTTAAGTGTGCTGGCTATTTCCATTCGATTGGCTCACAGCCGCTGTCAGAACTGTGAGCGTGCCAGCTATTGCAGCCATCAACACTATCCAGTCCTTGATCTCTTTGGTCATTCTTGATTCAAATTAAGTCTCTCTGCTCCCTCATTCAGAGCAATTCAGTCTCAAGGGTGGCTAGGCCTGCAAGCAGACAAACACCATCAGATTCGATCTGTCTCTGGGATTCATATCCTACCCCCCGAGACATTTCTTTCCCGGGCACCAGAAATTCCTCAGGTTCTGCTACGCAGGCCACTACTTTCAGTACAGGGCATTACCCTTGGCCTATCATTGGCCCCCAGGGTGTTCACAAAGGTCCTGGCAGCGCAAGCAGCGCATTTGAGCCTGTTTCCGGTGCACACTCGGTGCTACCTGGACGACATTCTCATTAAGTCGTCCTCTATTCCGGTGCCATTTTGTCTGATCGGCTGAGGCAGTAACTTTCAAATCGCCTCAACTCGATCGTCGCAGGCACCATTTTGCGTGCCGCGCGTGCCCTCCGAGGACTGTCTGATTGACAGACCTCGGGGACAACCAGGGGGGTCCAGAACTTTTGCAACAAAAACAACAGTAGGCACATCCAACAGGCCTCACTCCAGCAGACACAGAATTGGTGCTAGGCCCCAGCTTCCTTTCTCAACTGGCAAGTCATCACTACTGAAAACTACGACCTTTGGGCCTTGCCAGCTCTAGCCTGTATGCCATATTCTGCATCTAGTGGGCCGGCCGTTACCATTTGGAGTTTGCCACCGCTAAGTGAGACGTGTGATCCCATCACTAATGCGAACTCGGCTTTGACGGTAGGTCTGAGCATCGTGGAGTGTGCTGGCTGTCGCTACTCGCACCTAGGTCTGCCGCCACTAAGTGACACGCATATCATCCCGTCGCTAAGTGTGACTCTGGGCTTGCCGGTGGGCCGGACTATCACAGATCCACGTGCAGGCCAGTCCCACCTCGGTGGGCCGCAGCCATATCTCTTGCAGACCGAGATTCTTTCAGCACCCCACTGAAACTTCTCAATTTATCATGGCAGATAACACCGCACCACAGGCTTCCATCTCGGCTGGCCAAACAAAGCGTAAGTCCTCCAATCAGGAGGCTGCAATCAAGGCCAAAACTAAGGCCAGTTTTGGCAAAAGATCATCCAAGTCTGCCAAGAAACAGGCCAGCCGCAGGGATCGTGCCTTGGAGAAACAATTCTCCCGTGCACAAAAGCTGGCCGCAGGGGAGACGGACAAACCGCCCCTTACCACAAATGAGGCTTTAAATTTTGGCCCATGACTTGAGCCTCCCGCACCGGCATGGCCAATGCTTTTCACCTGGGATCTGTCAGGAGAACCTATCCCTCTTCGGCGAGGAACTCAGGCCTCAAGGACCTCTTCCGATACCAGCAGCCACGTTTACCCCTACAGCAGCTGGGCTTCGGGCCCTAGAGGGACCATCCTTCACGGATCAACTGCAGGCTATGATTTCCCAGGCGGTCGCTCAAGTGATGACATCCACAGGGCGTCAGCAATCCGCCTCCGCCTCAATGGTTTCATTGGTACCACCTGGCCTATCGCGATCCAGTGTTCTTGACTACCCGGATTCCATTTCACCCCCACAATTACTTGGGAGTGGCATATCGGACTCTGCGGAGTATGGCTACATGGAGGGGCAGTGGTCGGACGATGAGGAGCCTCCTCAGGACCCTCCTCCCCTCGTAGGACTATTCAATCCTACGCTTTTTTCATCCCTACTCCGCAAGGCCTGTGTTGCTGGTAAGATCGGTCCGGATCAGACTCCTATCCCTGAACCGTCCTCTAGCCAGGACACAGACCCGTTGTTCTCCAAACCGGTTGTCAGACACCAGCATATTCCCTGCCCCCCCTGTTCCTGAACACGGTACAGAGGCAATGGGAATCACCCGGTACTTTTCCCTCCCAGTTGGCTTCTCGACCATTACCATTCCGAGAATACTGGACTATTTATTGGAAGGGCTCAACAAGGGCTTGGCGCCCAATACTATCCGCAGACAAGTGGCGGTTCTATCCACGGTGCTTACATGTGGCAATTCGGAGCCATTGACTCAGCATCCCATGGTGCACTCGTTTGTCAAGGGAGCGAGCAACACCAAACCGCCTGTGGTTCATCGGTATCCCTCTTGGGATTTGCCGCGGGTCTTACAGGCCCTTACCTCACTGCCATTTGAACCCGTCAGAACCTGTACACTGCGGTCCTTGACAACTAAGGTAGCCTTCCTGATAGCCGTCACATCGGCTAGATGCATTTCTGAACTGGCAGCTCTCTCTATCAGAGATGACTTATGCGTCTTTCATGAGGACAGAGTGGTCCTTCGATTGGATCCATCTTTTATTCCTAAGGTCAATACCTTATTCCACAGGCGGCAGGAAGTAATACTGCCAGACTTTTGTCCTCATCCGTTCCATGACTTCCAATGGCACACCCTGGACGTTCGCAGGGCATTACACTATTACATCAAGCGGACGGCGCCTTTTCGCAAGTCGGAAGCCCTCTTCGTTTCCTTTCGGCCTTCTTCTATGGGGCAAAAGGTTTCTGCCTCCACTATTGGCAGGTGGATCAGGGCTTGCATTGCTGGGGCGTATCAGGTGCAGTCCCTGTCAGTCCCAAGTCATGTTACTGCTCATTCCACTCGCAGCGCTGCGACTTCCGCAGCATGGGCAACACAGGCGTCCATTGAGGACATATGTAGGGCGGCGACATGGTCTTCGCCTTCCCCTTTCATGAGGCATTACAAGTTAGACAGATTTGCCTCCGCAGACACCTCCTTTGGCCGGAGAGTGCTACAGCACATAGTGCCACAAGGTGGGACACAGGCCCAGACTGCTTCCCTCCCGTAGGGACAAGAGCGGCTTTGGTATGTCCCATTCGTGGATTCTCCATCTATCATGCTGGAGAAGGGGCATTGTCTTACCTGAACGCCTTTTCTCAGCATGATGATGGAGAATCCACACCCACCCCTCAGTGTCCGTCAGGTCCTGTGTTAGGGGTCTGGGAGCCAACACGTCGAACTGTCGTCAATAGCTTCACCTTCATCAAGACTGGGAGGTCCAGCCCAGGAGAGGCGTGGCAAGTTTGACAGACTCAGTCTAATTGGGCAGGAAGACAGAGCTAACCCATTCGTGGATTCTCCATCATCATGCTGAGAAAAGGCGTTCAGGTAAGACAATGCCCCTTCTTTCCAATGGTTCTCATCAACGGCAGCCTACAGATTCAATCTTTGGAGACAGGATATAGTTATCTAAATAATTTGGTTGAAAGACATCTTCAGGAGGCGGTGCAACATCACCTCCTACAAAGCAGGATGCCACAACCTCCTGAGATCCCCAGAATCAATGTTCCTATACAGCAGATTGAAATCCCCAAGTATTAATAACATTGATGAATCTATTGCTAGCTCAGCAAAGGAAGGGATGATGCAGGGCAGGGAGAGCCATGCCCAGCAGAAAGGTAATTTATTTCATTTTATTAAATTCTATTGCATTTGATATTTTGATCCTTAATATTAATTAGTAAAATAAACCAGATACTTGTTCTGCTTGTTCTTCAGTTACTTTAAGTTGTTTGTGAATAGTATTATAGATCACTTCGAAAGGACTGCAAGACCAACTTGGCCAACTACCAATCTATACAATCACTAAATCAGTGTTTCTCAACTTTGGCAATGTTAAGATAAGTGAACTTCAACTCCCAGAATTCTCCAGTCATATGGGAGTTGAAGTCCACCTTTCTTAAACTTGCCAAGGTTGGGAAACACTGCACTAAAGACTACCTGAGGCATTTTAATAGAAACTCGGAGACTTGGCTGGAACACAAAGATCTACATACAGAGGATTAAGCTGGCTGTAGGGAAAGCTGTGTTACACTCAATCAGTGTCCTATACATCAATTTCTCATTGAGAAATACAACTTCCAAAGTACCATATATCTCTACCCAGGCTTTACTGACCTTAAGGCAGCATTCAACTCCATCTCCCAGACTAAACTATGGACAAGGTAAACAACACTACTATTGATTGCTAACTATTATTCCTCATCCGTGTATTACTTGGGAAAGCATCATTAGAATACCATGTAGCCTCCAAGGGCACTTAACAGCAGCTTTTGTAATAATCCAGGCTGTAGAACAAGACTATTTATTACCACCATTCAAATTACTCCTTATCTGTATAAATGAAGTGATAAACAGGTTTAAACCAACCAAATTTGCTATCACAAAATGATAGAAAGTTATTTTTTTAAAAAAATATGACAAGTAAGTAAAAATATTGCTATACTGCTATATGCAACTAATACACTAATCTTTTTTAGGTCCCTTATAACAGGGTCCCCAACTTGGCAACTTTAAGACCCAGCATGGCTGGCTGGGGAATTCTGGGAATTGAAGTCCACAAGTCTTAAAGTTGCCAAGGTTGGGGATCCCTGCCTTATAAGACTTAAACAAGTCTTGGGCAATTTTACAGAGCACTGTGAAGAGGACCAATTGTAAATTAATTATACTAAAATTAAAACCATGGTATCTGCTAATAGTCCTCAAACATTTTCCTGTCTTTCTAGTAACAGCAGTGACATGGAACAGGTGTTATATTTTAAGTATATGGCAGAGGTCTTGCAGGCCAAAGACAATAAAATGGGTGGTGGTAGCTATGCTACTCAGAATCTGCCCAAATGTGCCAGAGCTTATGAAACAGTCTGTTGCTCTACGTGGGGGTGATATGTACCCATAGCTCTTTAGCTAATTGAAGTCAAGCCCTTAAAACAATTACTATATGGTGCATGGCTCAGATTATCTCCCAAACTTGCACTGATGGAACTTGTTCAATCCAAGTTTCTAAGAACAATCTTCAAAATCTCCCACTATGCATCTAATGCAACCTTATCAATGAAGGCAAGGATTTGAGAGTGGAGTCCTATAGGGCAAGTTTACCCCCTTAACATTGAGGATGGGATTTCAAATTATATGCAAGCAAGTAGTTATAGGATAGAGTACTTTCATTTCTAGGGCTTTCATCTTCTTGCTTGCTCTCTATGGCCTTCAAGCAAGCAACAGTGATGCTCAGATATTGCCCGCCTGATATAGAACACCAATTTGATATAGTCAATAGCCTTCAGCTCTTCATAGCTGGCAGTTTCAAATATGTCCTGGTATCAATGGCATCTCATGCAATTGGATGTCCCAAGGCATCACCTTAGTCTGATGCAGTATCCTTCCGTTAGAGCTACTACAGGTAAATACAATAATACATAATATACCATGGCTGAATATACCCCTACAGAGAACCACTCAGAGCTCTAATTATTCCACTTCTGAAGAATAATTCAAAATTCACTACCCAGTTCTTGCTATAGCAGTTCTTGCTATCTGACACCATCCCTGAGATAACATAACTTGACTAGATCTTATATGGCTGCACGTAAAATTAGGCATATATTAATGTAAAGTAGCTGAACCTGCCTGATTATTGTCTGTTGCATATCGCTTACTCCTAGCACTAAAAATAGGACTGATCTTTTTATTAGCCCCAACTGCTCATATTTTAAGTGAAACTTAAAAAACATCTCTTTTATACTTATACCCCATCATTTATTTTAATCCTTTTAGTTTTATCCTTAGGCCAACTATGAAGTGAAGCATTTTATCTTTGAAATTCTTTTAGCTAAAATTACTGTTTTATCCTCTGTCACTTATTTTAATCGTTTTAGTCTCATCTTTAGACTTACTGCTTTATTTGCTTTTCGCTGGGTAATGACCACAATATAGATTGATTTTATAGATCTCCCAAGATCTCAAAAATGAATGGAATACAAATGCTGCACTTGGGTTCATTCATGTGCTGGTTTTTTTTTTTAATCTAGATTTTGAAAGAGGTTCAGTCATATTTTCCTATGTCAGGGGTAGGCAACCTTGGCTCTTTTATGACTCGTGGACTTCAACTCCCAGAATTCCTGAGCCAGCATGGCTCAGCTTGGAAACCTTTCCCTTTCCCCTCAGCATGGCTGGCTCAGGAATTCTGGGAGTTGAAGTCCACAAGTCATAAAAGAGCCAAGATTGCCTATCCCTGCCCTATGTGAAGGTGGAGATCGATATAATTTTCTTCTGTTTTTCAGGCTGCCTGGCATGAATTTAAGGAAGAGGACAAATTGTTCAGTTGTATTTGCCAGTAGAAGCTGTCACACAGCCATAGTTTCTGGTCTAATAGCTACTTTTGCTAGAGCAATGACAAGGAAATTCACTTTTGAAGTGTTCAATTTATCCACTGACTTCATTTCTTTAGCTAATAGTGCAGAAGACTGCAATGAAACTTATCTTATTCCGTGTTTCTTTTGGAATAAATGTCAAAGAATCTCCCACTAGTTCTGCATGGCTCATTTCTCTGGCTAGCTTTAGTTTGTATAGACGTTACTGTTTTAGTTACTAAATCAGTTGGCACATTTGAGAAGAGAGATGTTCCTTGAAAGATGGGGAAATCATTATGCTTTCAATTTGTATTTGAAAATCAGTACACTACATTGTCAACTTTAACAAATTAAAGGTTTAGAAATTAATCCAAGTTTTAAAATGTAGAGAAGAAGAACCTGCGTTGCATTGTGTTTAAGGCAATAAAACTTCTGACAGTGGTGAGCTGATCCACAACGTTCTAACTGGGGAATAGAACTGTCAGAATGTTTGCAACCCAGCTTCTATGCAAGAAGAAAATTGTCAGTCAGGCTGTGTTTAAGACATCAAACACGTTTAAGAGTGGATTGGCTTTGTGGAGCAGGCAGGTCTAGAAGACAGTCTTGGAGGAGTAAGGAAATGAAGGGGAAAGAGAACATGCAGGGGTGGGGAATGAAAGAAGAGTGCAGACCAGACAGCAGGCTTACAAAAAGTTAGGGAATGAAGAATGTAGCTGTAGAAGAAGTTGTATGGATGAGATAAGGAACTGAAGGGGATGTACAGAAATGACTCTGCCCAGATGGGTGGCCATAGAAATTGAGTAAATAAATGCAGTAAGTTAAAAGTAAATAAATTACAGCACTCCTAAAACTCAGGCTGTAATATAATAAAGAGGAAAGCTATAGTGAACACTCTGGTGAAGAAGGTTAGATGTATAAAGACACAAAGTCAATTAAAAATCAGAAAGCTGCCCAAGGATCCAGTAATGTAGAGAAGAATAGCCAAAGAATCAGTAAGCAAAATTTCACGTACTAGGATTTATTTGATTATACTTATATACCACCTGTGTCACATTAATCCTGGAGATGTACAGTAATAAGATCTAAAACACAGAAATTATTTAACAGCAGCTGGAATAGAGCCAAAACTTATGGCATCCCTATAATCACTCTCTAGAAATTGAACAAAGGTAATCTTTAAGTTGGTAAAGGCAGTAGGGGATATTTCTCTTGGCTGGTTGGAATATTTTCCACCAAATGGTATAATATGATCAAGTTTTAACTTTTTATCTTGGAAGCCAGCTTGTTCCTCAGACAGCACCTTCTGTTGACTAGCCAAATAAATACATTAAAAAAAAAAGATGTCTAGCAAACTGTTTAATAGTTTTCTTGATTAGCTGATAACTGGCATATAATTGTATCAGTATAGAAGGATAATTGCGTTATACTTTTCACCTTCTCACCTATTAGTGATGGGCTTCACCTTTTAGGGACTGGCAAAAATTTATCAGTCAGCATAAATAAGAAGATCAAGACAAGAACCTATCAGTCTTTATTAGATTTCAAAAGTACCAGATCAGATGTCCAACAATTGCTTTACCACTTTGTAAGAAGAGACTAATTGGGGAGAGCATCCAAAATTGTGGGCAGAAGTGTAAGATCACTGGGGATGGTGCTAAATGGGTTGTAAATGTATTTGTACCATATCTTGGGTGAAATTAAACACCCTATTCCAGAAACAATTATTGGAACTGAATTGACAAGAAAAATCCCAAAATGAATCGTTTTAATCTTTGATAGCTTGTGCCAAGTTCTGCCAATTGGCCTATTGCTCCCTGTACTGCCCCCCATTTCAGGGCTCTACAAACTGCTGTCAATTTTTATTTGTTCTATTCAGAGTGATAGATTTAGTGGTGTTCATTTTTAAAGTAGAATAATAAGTCTGCCTGATTAGAGTTAAGCAGCATTTAATTATGCATGCAAATAATTATATAAACATACACATAGGCAATTTCCTAGACTTAGTGTATTATTATACAGTTAAATGATATAAATAGTAATAGGGAAGTTTAAAATTAACATATTTCTGAAATGTTATTGATATGATAATTTGTTGGTGATTATTTTAAAATTAGCCTAATTACAAAGAATGGTGGGTATAATTTACTAGTTAGGCATACATATAATATTGATGGATGTCTTAAAATATATCCAGATCACTACTGTCTGATGTCATAATTCCATTTTTTTAAAAAAGTTCATTTGCCTGTTGAAACATAGAACAAAGAAATGCTAATGAATTTTCTTTCTTGAAATAGATTCTGTTTGATAAAAACATCAATGGGACCCCTAGAAGAATGATAGCTTGACAGATCGTATTATTATTTTTTCTGTCTTCAAAAGAGCATCTTGGAAGGGCAGCCATTCTGAATTAAGATCGGATGTACTCTTAAGTATGCTAAATGAAACTTCTTCCCCAGTTAGCTTAGTTCAATGAGAGAACTGATTTATAAGCAACAACTGCAAAAAATATGCATTCTTTCTGCTACCAGTCCATTTGCAAAAGAGATTTTTAGGAAAGGTATGTTTAATTTTATGGTAATATGACTTTATTTTAACCTAGTGGTTTGTTTTTCATTTTAATGTGAAGATTAGAAAATGGTGTTTGACAGGAAAACGTGAAAAACTGTGTATTTAGCTGTGGAAATATTTCATTTTTGGCTTGCTTAAATAGCAGGAAAGAGCTAAGTGGAAAAATACTTTTCATCTTAAAATACTATACATATTTAAATATAGGAAAAAGGCTCCATACATACGATTTACAGCTATGTCTGTCCAATATTAAGCTATTTCCCCATTTTCAGAAGTTCTGTTTGATGTCAAAGGTTTATGAACGTCTGTATCGCATTGATACATAGAACTTTGCTTTCCATTTTAAGGCAAAGGACAGAAAATGGTGTTTGATGGGAAAAGGTGAAAAATGTGTATTTCATTCTATCAGCTTTACTACTGATGACCATTTCATTGAACAACTTCTTTTGATTACTAATTTGGGAACATTTAATTGTATACTCTGGCCCCACACCCCTGATACCCTGCTAGTGCGTTAAAGCAGGGGTCTCCAACCTTGGCAACTTTAAGACTTGTGGACTTCAACTCCCAGAATTCCTCAGCCAGTTTGAATTAGGAAGTTTGAGGAAGTCTGAGTTTTGCCTATATTATGAATTTAGCAGTAGTGCAGCCCTTTTAATATCTGTGCTGAAGTAAGTTTCACAGAATTTGTTATCTTGGTTATATGTAGGATTACAGCCTAGGAAAGCTTGGAAACCTTTCTCACCTACCATTTTCAGTATGACTTATTTTACAAAAGCAGTTTATCACTATTATTTTATTCATCCCTATTTTATTGAGCTGCTAGTTGACTGGGCAGATGATGTTGAATAAATAAATATAGTAAAAAACAAATCATATTTTACTGTTTGGTTTTATGCGTATATCTTATATTTTATTTTATTGACCCATTACATTGCATCTCCTGAAAAGAGGCTGAAACTCCTCAGTGTCATATTTTCTCATCTCTCATCTCTCTGGATTTTTTTTTTATTCAGCATAAAATAACTGTTAAACTAGAGCTTGGTGCAAAATAAAACAAAACAAAGAAAATTATGCCATTGAATGTTGGCAGCACACGCCAGTAAGCCACATGGACTGTGTGTGAACTTTTCCTGCTGTATATTGTTATGTGCTACTTATTTTATTTCATCCATCTATATTTGCCTTTTGGCTAAAACATATGAACCAATTAACAATAACATTATAACAGAAAATAAATAATATTAATATAACTGTGTAAAACTCCCAGTAAGCATTTAAATAGTCAAAAGAAATGGCAACCAGATAAAAAATGTAATTAAAACAACATTGCAATGAAGGGTACCCGATATGTTTAGATTTTTTTTAAAAAAAATACTTTTATCCATTGAGTGAAGGGTATCAAATCCTGGAAAGAGTGAATTTCAAAGTCAGTCTCTAAGACTTTCTTCACATACATTTCTGATGATTTTGGATCAAGGAAAGAGTCTCTGAAAAACTTTGACACCTGGGCAAAGTTTTCCCTAAGTCAAAATAATCATTGTACATTATACCTGAAAATAAACCAGAAGAGAGAAGCGTTGCTGTTTCCTAGGTTGTTAATAGGAGTCCATCCAAATTATACCTGAAACCTAATTTGAAAACTCGCAAATATTATGTGAAATACAAAATATTATTATAACCTTTTGGATCCCTGGTTAAATCTGCTCCATTTGCCTGAATACTTCAATAGCGACATTCTGTTCAAAAGAGAACTGCAGTTCATTTCCCTAGTTAATTTATTCTGAGACAGTTCCTTATTTCTTTGCTGTGTTTCTCAATTTTGTTTTAATGGATGCTGTTGTAATGCAAAAGGAAGGCATATAAGTTTTTAAATTAATGCACCATAAATATGAAATATGTCTGCTGGGGTCTGTCGTATTTTTTAGTGGCCTTGTCTCCAGTAGTGACTTCTTATTTAGGTGCCACTGATTAAAATGGCTGACGTGTAAGATAAACTGGATTGCTTGCTCATATTTGCCCATGTGCCTCATAAAAGCAATCAGTATTTAATGATGGTCACCTCGTTGCCCTCCTAGGGCAAGGAGTGAGTACTAAAGTCCCACTAGAGCCTGGATTATTGGCACAATGAATCAAATCTGCATGTATCCTCCTCCATTACAGGACTATGAAATATGTTCCACTGCCAATTCTATTCCAGAATTTCTGCTGAGGATATGCTTAACTTGGCCTGATCGAACATTAGAATGATCATTTTTCTCAATTTTTGGAAAACAGAACGACATAATCATTCTTGTCCCCTTAAGATGCATAGAGAAGTAAGTCATTGACTTCTCATATATACTAGTAACTAGTATATACTTGCAGCCCTAGATAATCCTTTTAAAACAAGATTAGACTGAGGCATAACCTTTGTTGGGTTTTTCCCTCCCTTCCCTTCACATCCCTTCACGTTGTGTGTCATGATATCTGAGGATAGGGCCTGTTTCATTACTGATATCAGTAAGCTGCTATGAAAAGCTTTGTGGTTAAAGAGAAGGATGGATTGGTCTTATCTCTTCACAGGTAACGGTGGGTGATACGGTTAATTATCATAACTGCATTGCCAAGTCTTGAAATTCTGCATTCCCAAAACCACTTTGCAAGTCTTAGACACACTATTTCTAAAAAGTATGACTATATTTACTTTTACAGAACTATCAAACCATATTTGCACAATTTCAGTTTATATTTTGAAATGACGCCATAAGCTGCGATCACTAATATCTTGCTATTTGATACTTCAGGACCAGGCATGGTGAACTCCGCCAATTCACACATTTTTAAAAACAGCTGTAATAGAAATAGTTTGGGGAGATGTCTCCAGATTTTTTTCTTTTCTTTTCTTTATCATAGCCATCTGCTGTATTAAATAAATTAAACATTAATTAGTTTAAAGAACAAGACATCTCTTTATGCTATTTTGAAGCATATTTCCTAAATAAATATCGGAAGCTTTTGAAAGCAAGTGAAACATATTCAGTCAGCTGCTTTTGCCTAAAGTGTCTTCGTGCTAAAAAATAGTGCTTCATTGCAATAGAGAAAGTGTTATTGGTTATTACTGTTTGAGAAAAAGCAAGGTTTATAGGGTTTGTCCACATGAGCTGAATTATTAAGCATATATGATATCATTTCATGACTGACTGTGTGAATATTTACAGATGCTACATAGTATATAGAGCACCAATGATGCCTTAATATAATTATTTTCAGTTGAATAACATTAAGTGACAATCTTCAAGAGCTGAATTATAATCAGCATCTTTCGTAGATTAACAGCTGCTGGATGGGGAACTCTTGCAATATTTTTCATATACCACCAGCATCAAAGAGCCATGGGAATGGGGTAGCAGCTGGGATGCAGTTACTTTTCCTTCCAGTGTTTTCTGTTCCTGGACCAGGAGTGACACTCACATAGGAAAAACCCAAACTGTGATTCTTCCTAAGCTTCTTTCTTTCTTTCTTTCTTTCTTTCTTTCTTTCTTTCTTTCTTTCTTTCTTTCTTTCTTTCTTTCTTTCTTTCTTTCTTTCTTTCTTTCTTTCTTTCTTTCTTTCTTTCGTTTGTTTCATCTGCATTTAAAAAGCAACAAGTTTAATTCATATCACTTGGACTAATTTATAGGTTGAAATGCAATTATCCTTTATTTAAATTTTACTCAGCAATTCTCAGCTCAAAAATGTATAAACAGGGTGTTTATTAGCTGAAAACATGTGAATGCAAACTTAATTTGAATGCAGGTTTCTGTGCATTAAACATGCAGAAAAAGGGGTGGAACACTTAGGATAGTTTCAGTTGCAAAAATTACAGAGAAATAGACTCCTTTTCCCTATGACTTCGTGGCTTTCAGCATTCGCAAAAGCTATAGGTAAGAGGGTATGTCACAATAATTCCCACAATGCTTGAATGAGCACCAGTATTGAGAAATCAGAAGGTGTTTATGCATATGTGATTTTATCAACAAGTTGTTAAAATAGATATATTTATTATTCAGGCAATGCATGTTTAAAGAATTATTGGAATAAATATGCAGAGGTGATGCCAGTATAAAAGGAGGCAAAGATGCCAAAAACCTGATGATGGCTAGATGACAATTCAGGGTTGGTTTAACCACTTATCTCTGGGGAAGATAAATGGGATGATCAGCTAGCCCAGGGATGTCAAACTACTGGCCCGCGGGCCGGATGCGTCATGCCGAAACCGCACCCACCCCATTGCCGGCAATGAGGAAAAAGTTGCGATATATCGCGACACGTCACGTGATGAGGCGAGTTTGACACCCCTGAGCTAGCCTAAGAGTATAATCTCTAAAGTAGGGATATGCAGCTTTTTTGAGAAGAGGGCTCTTCTTAGCCTTTGAATGATATAGGTTGGATAAGAATGAAACTCAAGCAACTTTCATTTTATTCACATCAAATTTAAAGTAAATACTAGGACTATACAGGACTACTTGAAGGAGTACTTTGTATTTTGTTTTCATTAGAAGAAACTAAATAGGCACATTCAAGCAGTCCTCATTTAGCAAGCATGATTGGGATCAGCATCTCAATTGTTAAGCAAAGTGGTTGCTAAGGAAACCATAACTGCTTATGAATTTACTTCAGCTTTCCTTTGCTTTAGAGGTAATCCTTGACTTGCAACTGGTTGTTTAATGAAATTACAACAGCCTTGGACATGGTGCTTTGTGGCCCATAAAGCACTTCTGGATGTCATAAAATGTTGTGCTGCTCCTTCCACAATCATCTCACAGTATCTTGGGGGGGGGGGAGTTGCATATATGGCCTTTATGTCTGGTTATCAAGTGCCCTGTGATGGTGTGGTGATCACTATTTGCAATCTTCTCTGCTGGCTTTCTCAGAAAGTCAATGAGGAAGCTGTCAGGGAAGGTTGCAAGTGAAAAGGGAGCTGAGAATTGCTGAGTAAAATTTTGAGGCAAGCATGAACTGAGGGATAATTGCATTTCAACCTATAAATTAGTTGAAGTGATATGAATTAAACTTATTGCTTTTTAAATGCAGATGAAACAAAAACAAACAAACAACCTGAGGAATATCATGAACAAAAAACCCGAAATGAAAACCCTTTGATAGAGTTCATGGAAAAGATGTTCCAGAACGGGCATGCAGAGCCTGCCCCGCCAATGAAGGAAAATGAAGAATGCTGGTACCTGCCATTCTTCGGAGTGTACCACCCACAGAAGCCAGGACAGATAAGAGTGGTCTTCGATGCTAGCGCACAGCACCAAGGCATTTCTCTGAACAAGGTCCTTCTTACAGGACCTGACCTTATCAATAGTCTGCTTGGAGTGCTCATTCGCTTCAGAAAGGAAGCTGTGGCAGTCATGGCTGACATCCAGCAGATGTTCTACTCGTTCTATGTCAGGGAAGACCATCGCAACTACCTGCGCTTCCTGTGGTTCAGCGATGACCAACACAACCAGCAGGTAACAGAGTATAGAATGCGAGTACACATCTTTGGAAATGGTTCTTCCCCCGCAATCGCAAATTACGGCCTGCAACGCACCGCCCGTATAGGTGAAGCCGAATACGGTACCGATGCCAGATGCTTCATAGAACGGGACTTCTACGTCGATGACGGCTTGAAATCTGTACCCACCCACGCGGAAGCCATAGACCTAATAACAAGGACACGCCAGATGTTAGCTAAGAAGACAACTCTTGGAACGTTTCTTCCAACAGGAATCTTTATTAAGAAAAACTGACTGAAGGCATGCTAGACAGGATCTGGGGGACCCCCCTGATCATTCAATGTTTTAAAGTGTTCCCAAGCAGTCCCACCCCACATTCCTTCCGGTCAATCCAAGTTGGCAGATGGCTGGGTGTTAAATCCATCGGATCCCAAACGTTGCAATCTTCCCCCCCTTTTTCCTTGCTGCTGGTAAAAGGAGGCTTCATGGGGAGTGAGATCAAAGGCTGATTGCCGTATTGTTATGGTTAGTACTCTCAAAGGGAATACACAGAGGATGTTACTTTGTAGTTGATAGGAGGAATGCCAGTCATAAACACCCGTGTTTACTCCCCCCCCCTTTGTAGTATGACAGAATCCAAAAGAGAGTAAGAAATGGGTTTTCTCAGAGTAGATAGCTAGAAATAAATTATAATTGGATTCTGACATCCGGCTCCCCTTAAAAATAAGAGAGGTCCACCTGTAGAGAAAACAAAACAGGTATAAAAGTTAGTCTGACTTGTTAGGATACTCTGTATGAAACTTCTTTAAAAGCTTCGGGGCTTTGACATGATGTTTATGGACCCACTCGTTTTGAGAGGCGGGGAGGTGCTTCCATGCTACTAGGTATTGAGTTTCCCCACAATATTTTCTAGAGTCCAGGATTTCCCTTATTTCGAAGTGTTGTTCGCCTTCTATCGTGATTGGTGTTGGTGGGGGGGGATTTTTGGCCGTAAGGGTGACTGTTGTTCTCTTTTCAGCAAACTGCAGTGGAAAATTGGGTGTATTTGCCTAAGATTCTTGGGTAATTCTAATTCTACTGTTACTGGGTTTATGATTCTTTTAATTGGAAAAGGCCCTATATATTTTGGTCCAAGTTTTTTACAGGGTTGTATGGATTGTAAGTATTTTGTAGACAAGTACACCATTTCTCCTATAATGAATGGTGTGGGCTCCACCCTTTTCTTATCTGCTTGTGCTTTGTATGCTTGCCTAGCTTCCTCTAGAGCTTTTCTAACTATTGGCCAGGTGTTTTGTAATTGTTCCATCCATTCTTTCAGTGATGGGATTGCCGGTTCGTTTGGGGTTAGTTCTGGCATGGGGTTGAAACTTTGGCCGGTAGCTATTTGAAAAGGAGTGTAACCTGTGCTGGAGTGGACTGCATTATTGTAGGCAACCTCTGCGAAAGGCAACAAGTCCGTCCAATCTGACTGCTGGAAATTTAGAAAACATCTTAAATATTGCTCAAGTACTGCGTTACATTTTTCTGATTGACCATTTCCCTGAGGATGATGGCTAGACGTCAGTCCCTGGGTGGTCCCTAAAAGGGATAGAAATTCCTTCCAAAATGCAGATGTAAATTGCACTCCCCTATCAGATATGATGCGTTGGGGTGCCCCATGCAATCTGTAAATATGTTGCACGAAAAGTTTCCCTAAAGCATTTGTGGTGGGGATCTTTTGGCAAGGAATAAAGTGAACCTGTTTGGAAAATAGGTCCGTGACCGTCCAAATGACAGTATTCCCATTGCTTTCTGGTAATTCCACTATAAAATCCATGGCTACTTCCCTCCAGGGGGCTGAGGGATTTGCCACTGTTTGTAACAGTCCTGGCGATTTCCCTTGCAACCTTTTTGCCTTTGCACACTTTGGGCAGCTGGCCACGTAACTTTCTATGTCTTTTTTCATGGATGGCCATCAAAATTGCCGTTTAATTAAGTGCAATGTTTTTACAAATCCAAAATGCCCTGCTGATTTTGTGTCGTGACAAAGTTGCATGAATGTGATCCTTTGGGTGGTCGGTATATATAACTTCTCCCCCACCCAAGGCAGTCCGTCTTTCATTGTGCACACGTGTTTATTTTTCTGGAACCATTCATCTGTTTCCAAACTTTTCCAGAATTCAATTCCGGTCTGGCTATCCAGCTGTGGTTTCAATTTAACTTGGGCTCTGGTAGTCACTGGCGCTGCCAGTTGTGATTCTCCCATGATCGGTTTAGAGTCAGTGGCTCGCGTGCTGTTATATTGGGGCATGCGAGATAATGCATCTGCCAGAAAGTTCTTTCCCCCCAGCAAATGCTTGAGCTTAAAATTGAATTGGTGAAAATGCTGAGACCAGCGGGCTTGCTTGGGGTTGAGTTTTCTGTGTGTTTTCAAGGCTTCCAAATTTTTGTCGTCTGTCCACACCTGGAAAGGGATTTTATTGCCTTCAAGGAATTGGCGTCATGTAAGTAATGACTAACGTATCCCATATGCCTCTTTCTCACACACGGGCCAGCGCTGTTCCGTTTCAGTGAGTTTCCTGGATGTATACGTGCAGGGTTGCAACATTCCTTCATCATTTTCTTGTAATAGTACAGCCCCCACTGCCACATCACTTGCATCTGTCTGTATTACGAAGGGTTTGTCCATGTCTGGGTGCCTCAGACTGGTTCGGCAGAAAAAAGCCTCTTTAATCTCTCAAATGCCGCTTGGCATTCCATTGTCCATTTTAGTGGCTGGCTAGGTTTCACTGAGGATTCTCCCTTCGTTTTTAGTAAGCTCGTGAGGGGCAGGGCTATCTGGGCAAATGAGGGGATGAATTGGCGGTAAAAGTTTGCGAAACCCAGGAAACTTTGCAGTTGCTTTCTTGTGCAAGGTGGTGCCCATTCTAATACTGCCCTGACCTTTTCTGGGTCCATTTCAATGCCTTGTGGGGATATGCGGTAACCTAGGTAGTCTATTCTTTCCTGGTGAAATTCGCATTTTGATAATTTGGCATATAGGTGGGCGGCTCACAGTTTCTTTAAAACCGCTCTGACTAGGTTGACATGTTCCTCTTTTGATTCGGTGAAGATAAGGATGTCGTCTAGATAAATCAGGACCCCCTTATATAGGTGCTCCCTTAGTACCTCATTGATTAATTGCATAAATACTGCGGGGGCCCCTTGTAATCCAAAAGGCAAAACTTTGAATTTGTAGCACCCCATTGGGCAATTAAATGCGGTTTTCCATTCATCTCCTTCCCTAATTCTCACGTGGTAATACGCTTCCTTAGATCTAGTTTAGTAAAAATCTTTCCTTTCGAGAGGTGTGATAATATGTCCTTCATGAGGGGTAGGGTGTATAGGTTGCTTTCACTGATTGCATTAAGAAGCCGGTAGTCCATGCATAAGCGTAGAGAGCCGTCCTTCTCTCTAAAGAGGACCGGAGCGGCCACCTTAGGTTTGGCTGGTTCAATGAACCCCCTTTCTAGGTTTTTCTTTATAAATCTCTCCATTTCCTCCTTCTCCTTTGGGCTCATGGAGTATAATCTGGGCTTTGGGAGTTTTGCCCCGGGCTTGAATTCTATGGCACAGTCCGTGGGTTGGTGGGGGGGAAGCTCATCCGCCCTCTCCTTGCTGAAAACTTCAGCCAGGTCTCTGTATTCCTCTGGTATTTCTGGTAGCCCCTTTTCTTCACCCATGGACGCTATTTCCGTTTTTAATTTTGATAGATCCCCTTGGGGTTTTAAGTCTGTAGGGTCCTCTTTCAGGAAATTGATTTCTTTCGTCCTCCAATTTACCCAGGGGTTCCATTTTGTTAACCATTCCAGCCCTAGGATCATCAGGCATTCCATACCTGGGGTCACTACAAACGTTATGTCTTCCTCATGATTTCCCAGGGATAGGTGGATTGGTAACGTGGCTAGGGTAGCTGGCACCCCCCCTGCTATGGACCCATCTAACTGGCCAAATGAGATTGGTTGTTCCAGCCTCCTCACTGGGATGCCCAGATTTCCCACTAGGGTCGGGCTAATTAGGCAGCGGGTGCAGCCAGAGTCTATTAAGGCTTTCACTTTGACAGCTTCGGGCATGGAGGGGGCTAATATAGTCACTGTCTTGAGGATGGGTGGGATGGATCCACTTACCAGTGGTTCGCCCTACGAGCTGTCATCTGTGACGTCCACCGGCCCTGCGGTGTAGGCTGGGGCTCTTTCCCCATGATGGGCGGAGGTAGGGGATTCCACAGCCTCTATCCCTCTCATGGCAGATTCTTTTGACTTAGCTGGGGACTTCCCAGATTTGCTGGCCAGTGGTCTGTCTGGGTTGTGCTGGGGGGCTTTCGAGTGGCATTCTACAGCCCGATGCCCCTCTCTCCCGCATTTGAAACAGCCCATTGGTTTTTTGGCCATAGCCGATGGCTTCGCTCGTTCGCGCATCGGTTCAGGCGGTGAGCGGCTCCATTGTTTTCCTCGGCGGTGCCTCTTCAGTAGGTCGATCTCTGCTTCCTCTGCCAGGACGTACCATTCGTCGAGTTGGTGTGGGTCCCCCCGGGGCAGGCAAGCGTCATATAGGTTGTGATTCAGACCGTCTTTGAAATGGCTAAGGAGGATGTCTTCCGGCCAGTTCAGCTTGCTGGCAATGGTTCGGAATTCTTGCGTATATTCGGCTACTGGCCGTCTGCCTTGCCTCATCGTTTTGATTCTTTCGCGTGCTTTGCAATCAGCCAGGGGGTCTTCAAATCGCCTTCTCAGAGAGGACATGAAACGGTTGAAGTCGTTGAGCTCTGGGGCATTGGAATCATGCAAATTCACCACCCAATCGGTGGCCGGTCCATCCAGAGCAGATTGTACGATCCGGATACGGGCTTTGTCGCTAGGGATGTGTCGCCCATGTTCCTCCATGTAGCCAAGGACTTGGGTTAGGAAAAACCCCAATCGTGTTGGCTCCCCCTTGAATTTCGCGTCCAACGGCGGAAGTCTTTGAATGGATCGGTGCCTTCTTCGTTGGTATTGTCTTCCATCCGGATCGCCATCTGCAGGTCGGCGGGGGGTGGGGACTACTGGATCAGCGGATGTCCCCAGGGCTGTAGGTTCCAATTCCCCCTCCGTGTCTCTCCAGTTGCGGTTCCAGGAGTTGGTGTGGCCGTGGGGCTCGGGATCCTCCTCTCCTAGGGAGCTGAGGGTTCTCTTCATCAAGTCGATAGCTTTCTCTAGGATCCAGTTCAAGTGCTGTGCCCAGCTTCCTTCATCTTCACTTGTGTGCAGGGATCTCTCCATCTCCTGCTTCCATCCTGGTTGGTTGGCCCCCCGTCTCAGGGTCACCTTTCTTGATTTCTTTCCCACTCGCCTTTCTTTCCAACGCCCATTGACCACCGAGGCTTGTGGTTACGCGTCTCCATCACCTCTTCTCCTGAGGAATCTGACCCTTCAGATCCGGATATTTGGCAGGTTTCCAGTCGGGGCAACGGCTCCCTCTCCGGAGGGCTTTCCCCCTTCCCTGCTTCGTCGTCTGACATGGTAATTTTTGCAAAGTCCCCCGGCAAAGTTCTTCCTTCCAGGTTGACTAATTTTGCAGATCCTGTCTAATGTAAGGACCCACCTCAATTTACATCTTAAGAAGACAGAACTCTTGGAACGTTTCTTCCAACAGGAATCTTTATTAAGAAAAACTGACTGAAGGCACGCTGGACAGAATCTGGGGGACCCCCCTGATCATTCAATGTTTTAAAGTGTTCCCAAGCAGTCCCACCCCACATTCCTTCCGGTCAATCCAAGTTGGCAGACGGCTGGGTGTTAAATCCATCGGATCCCAAACGTTGCAATCTCCCCCCCCCCTTTTTTTCCTTGCTGCCGGTAAAAGGAGGCTTCATAGGGAGTGAGATCAAAGGCTGATTGCCGTATTGTTATGGTTAGTACTCTCAAAGGGAATACACAGAGGATGTTACTTTGTAGTTGATAGGAGGAATGCCAGTCATAAACACCTGTGTTTACTCCCCCCCCTTTGTAGTATGACAGAATCCAAAAGAGAGTAAAAATTGGGTTTTCCCAGAGTAGATTAGCTAGAAATAAAATATAATTGGATTCTGACACTTAGGAAAAATCACAGTTTGGGTTTTTCCTATGTGGGTGTCACTTCTGTTCCAGGAACTGAAAACGCTGGAGGGAAAAGTAACTGCATCGCCAGCTGTTGCCCCATTCCCATGGCTCTCTGATTCTGGTGGTATATGAAAAGCTAAAAATGTGCAGAAATTGTTATATATCCTTTAATATTTTGTACCCGCACAAGCACATTGGGTGTTCTATAAGCTAAGGTCCATCCTATTGTACTCTACTCTGTTACTTTGCAAAGAAACATTTATTTTTTTCTATAATGGAAGTAAAAGGAACAATAAGAAGCTTCAACTAGTCCCTCTAGTCTAGAATTGTTTCAATCTTTCTAGCCCATCTGGGCATACCAGGAATTGAATGCATTTTTGTATGCAAACTGTGTTTGCTGCTTCCATAAAATTATATGGGCATTGCAACAATTTCTTATGAGTACTATCAAATCCTCTTAGGTTATTTCTGGAGTTTCCTAACTCCCATTGTTTACTAGAGATCCTTTGTTCTCTTTTAGCCTTTGCTTATCTTTTGTGACTGCATCCTTACCTAACTGATAGGCTGTGTGAGTGAAATTAATCATTGTTGTATTTTCTATAGATTTTTTCTTCCTCTCTTTCCCTAATATCTCATATAAAACTTACTTTCCTCTCCCAGCTTTTATTATGATGGTAATTTACAGTTTTGGGATGTCTTAATATATTGTTCACGAATGTGCTTGAATACTTCCTTGATAGTTTTTGTGTCCTGAAAGCAGTTGGTGGGGTGTGTACATGTGTGGCTGGGTTTAAAATGTGGCAGAAATTAATTATTCCCATCTCATATTGATTCACTAAGGCAAATCCCTCATCTCTCCACTGCCTTTGGCTGTTTTTAGGCAACAACTGAGAAAACATACTGCTGCTTTCCAACTTTAGAGGTGATTTACATGAGGGAATTACTGTATGTGTTCTCTGGTATTCACATAATTATTTGGTGTTAAGAAATATTTCTAGGAGTCATTGAACCTCTGTATACAATGGTGTTGTCCTGACTAATAAGGCTTTTAATAGATGTATATAGTTCTAAAGCCTTTATAGTCAGACTCCCTCTCTTAGTGAGATGGGCAGTTCAAAAATGTGAAAAATAAACAAACTAAAACAAATAAATAGTCATGCCATGGGTTCTTGTTACCAGAAATGCTTACTTTTTTAATACAGTCAAAACATTCTGACAATTCAAAATTCAACAATTATCAGATGATATGCATATACAGGTAGTTCTCTACTTACAACAGTTCATTTAGTGAACGTTCAGAGTTACAACGGCACTGAAAAAGTGACTTATGACCGTGTTTCACACTTTTAACAAACTGCATCACTGTTTGGTTTGGTGGTAGCAGTGCCTCAGATAGAAGGTCCATACAGAGAGAGTGGTAAGGACAGCTGAGAAGATTATAGGACATTCGCTTCCTGTTATTCAGGATACTGCTTACAAGCGCTTTGTGCTTAGAGCTCGGAGCATTGTTAGAGATCCCACACACCCACTTCATGGTCTCTTTCTGTTGCTCCCCTCTAGGAGGAGGTTTCAAAGTATTTATAGCAGAACCACTAGATTCTGTAACGGCTTTGTTCCTTATGCCATCCGTCTTGTATATTCACAGGATTCTTTTTTTCCCACCATGTACATTTGAACTAGACTGTGATGTTTCTCTGTGTCATAAATGTGTGTGTATGTGGATATATACATAATGGTATTTTTTTTGAGAGCTGATGCAACAAAATTTCATTTTTAATTTAATGCTGATTAGTGTACATTTAAAGTGACAATAAAGATTCTATTCTATTCTATTCTATTCTATTCTATTCTATTCTATTCTATTCTATTCTATTCTATTCTATTCTATTCTATTCTATTCTATTCTATTCTATTCTATTCTATTCCCGTTGCAGTATCCCCATGTTCACTTGATCAAAATTTAGATGCTTGGCAACTGACTCATATTTATATTTGCAGTGTCCTGGGATTATGTGACCATCTTTTGCAACCTTCTTATGAGCAAAGTCAATGGGGAAGCCAGGTTCACTTAACAACTGTGTCCATAACTTAACAACTGTGGTGAGTCACTTAACAACTGTGGCAAGAAGAGTTGCAAAATCGGCCAAATTCACTTAACAAATGTTTCACTTACGAACAAAAGTGGGCTCTATTGTGATCGTAAGTCGAGGACTACTGTGTATAGTTTTAACTTTTTTGATAGTGTATGAGAATGTATATTTCTTTTAGGTTTCTGGGAAATGTACTGAAACAAGCAAGAGCATTTACTCCCTATTTTGGCCTCTCACATGAGATTTCAGCTTTCTTGAAAATATGCTGTAACATCTTCCAGCTTCTGTTGATTTGTTTTAATCATGGGAATAGTATGGAGGGAGGGAGGGAGGGAGAGGGAGGGAGGGATAGACAACTAGAAAAAAACTAACACATATGGGTTTCCAGTCTTTGGAATGATAGAATCAATATGAAAGAGTTGTTTCCTTTCATGTGAGAACGCATGGCCAAGAAGAACTTTTTTCCAGATTCATGGAGTCTTGGACGGGATTTCCTTTCTGTCTTTGGTACTCCTTCCCAAGTACAGCAAATGTTCCTGTTGGTTCCAGGTTCTGAAATTATCCTTAAAACATGTATGTGTGAGGACACACAACACCAGGGGTCTTCAAACTTGGCCCTTTTATGACTTGTGGACTTCAACTCCCAGAATTCCTCAGCGAGGCACACTGGCTGAGGAATTCTGGGAGTTGAAGTCCACAAGTCATAAAAGGGCCAAGTTTGAAGACTCCTGATATACAGACTCACCCAAAACAGGAATAAGAAAATGCAAGAAAAACATGAGGGGAAAATTCAAAGCTTGCTCAATTCCAGTGCTATGAAGAAAGAGGTCCCGACTTCCGATTTTGTGCAGTAGCAACCGGTCGCGGGCTTGTGGATTCTCTGCACCCCCCGGCTAATTTCGCCCTGCCTGGGGACCCTAAATGGGTCTAAGTCGCCCTGGAGAGGCAACGAAGAAAGAAGGGTGCTCGAGTGATTCTGGAATGGCGGCGGCCGTTCCGTTCAACTTGGGGAAAGCCTTCTAACCCGACAGGAGAAAGGCTGGCCATATTGCATCGACCAGCCCAAGCTACTAGCAACCGAAGTCCAAAAGCACTAACCAGCACAACTGTGAACAGAGTGCTTGAAACTGGGTGACGAATTCGATCTTCTCTTTTCTATTCTACATTTAACTTCCTGGAAAAGATCCCCAAGAAGCAAAATACCTCCGAAAGGGAAGAATGGGGATTTCCGCCCCACCCTTATACTAACGGAAGCGGCGAATTAATCTTTTTATGGAGGATCAAAATATATGGAAGTGAAATAAATATAAAACCTAAAATTTAAAACTTAAATCTCGATAAATCTAAAATTGTTTGAATGGTTAAGACTTATTTTAAAGATAATTGTTCATTTTGGAAATTGAAAAACAAATAGTTGCTGACACCTAGTGGTGGATGAAGACTATGACAGCTATGACTTTAATATAAGACTTGGCAAAACCTGGGAAAAGCTAATCTGTGTTTGTGACCTTCAAAGTTTTAACAACAAAGAACAGCTGTGACAAAAAAAGCGACAATAATCTGGGCTGTAGACAAAGACAATTATAAATTTCAGGAAAAAAATCTTTTTTGAACTATTTGGATTACAAATATCTATTTAATTGGGACTCTAAAGTTAGGAGAAAAGAAAGGAAGAGAAAAACTCAAATTCTTCGCCATCATGGATCAGAGACATGTAGAAAGAACATATCAAGAAAACATAAATACTTCACAGGAGGAGATATATAGTATATTGCAACTAATTCAAACAACAATGACTTTAAACCACAAAGAAATCCAAAATAACTTTGAAAATATAAATCAATCTATTTCTAAATTAACTTTACAACAAAAAAATTCCCAGAAAACAACAGAGAAGGAGCAGATAAAACAGATAAATAGATATAGAATTGAGAATAGAGACTTAAAGATGGAACTTAACAAAACAAGGAAACATGATTTAATCCTAGTGGGAAAAAAATCACAAGAATTGGAAAAAAACAACTTATCCCTTAAGACTACAAAATAAATCTGAGGACAAGAAAACAGATTGGATAAAATGGACTGTAGAGATGTCAGGAACATCGGAGAGAAAGGAAATGATAAGAGAAGCAGAGTGAAAGAAAAAGAAAAAGATTTTCAACAAACATGGAAAGGCAGAAGCCCGTACAAAGACACTTCACCTGATTTACTTTTTATATCTACAGCAACATTTACGAACATACGGAAACACTTTTTGATTTAGCAAAATACATTGATTAAGAAAGATACTGGGCAAATGAAAAAGACTAAAGTGGAAACCAAGAAAATAGATGATGGGACTTATCAGAGAGAATACTTAAAAAAGAAACATTTGTTTGAATATGGTTAAAGAAATAGAAAAGTTTTGGAATATATATATCATTCTAAGAGGGATGAATTCCCTAAATAATATAGTATGCTTTTTTCCCTTTTTTGTTCTCTTTCTTGATATGAGTAATATAAAAAAGTTGAAATGACTTAGATAAAGGAAATGTTTTAGATACTTAAATGTGATTGGATTTAAGAAAATTATAATGGATAAAAAATGTTTTGAATAAGAGTTAAAGGACTAGATGACTAGATGTATTAAATGGAATGTTTAAAGATTAAACATATTTTTAATTATGGTTAAAAAGAATAAGAAATTTAGGAAATAAATATATATTAGCTTAGGAGGGATATATATTTTAAGTAGTATGTTGTTTTTTATGTTTCTTTACTCTTGCTCTCTTTTCTTTTCTTTTCATTGTTTTATCTATTCCTTAAGAAATGTAAAAGTATGAATGGTTCATATGGAAAAATAGAGTTAAATTTTTAAATGTAATTAATTTTTGAGAAAATCTTAACCAGTAAGAATACCTAGAATTTGGTGGGAGAAACGAACTAAAATAAGGACTGTAACAGGATCTATGATAAGGCAACCAGAATGATTGGATAGAAAAGAAATATTATATTGATGTGATTATTATTTTTAGGAATATTGGGAAAAATTATATATTTAATTGTTATCTATCAAAACAATAAGAATTGTATTAACTCAATGTTTGCAAAAGAGGATATTTTGGGAAAAGAGGAAATCAACTAAAACCATTATATGGATTATGGATTATAGAAATTAATTGTTAATGATTGTTTTACAAATGTAACCCAGACAACACACTGTTCACCAATTATTAAGTGATTTATATTTTTTAAAAAATCAATAAAATATATTACAAAAAAAGAAGAAGAAAGAAGTCCCCTTTTACATTTTGTAGTTGGTGAGTTAGGAAATGCAAGGAGAAGATTTAAAATCCCTCAAGCAATGGATAGGTGGCACTATCAACCAGTGCTTTAGGAGATGCCATGTGGTGGAAAGCTCTTCTCGCAACATGCTTGCTATGGCTATTGAGATATGGCTCCTGGAATATTAGTGCTTTTCTGGCAAGTCACAATTCAAACGTGGTGGAGGAAGAACAGGGCCAAAATGTCTGTTCCTGAAACTCAAGTATCTCAAATTTCATCTAAAATCTGAACTTTAATAGTAGAAAAATCACTGTTCTCTTGGGGATGCAAAAGTAGAAGGTCAGGCTTCTAATGTTTACGGGAAGTCTTTTTTCCCTTCCTTCCTGAAGAAGAGTCTGAAACACACATATATCATAGCAACTCATTTTGTTCAGAACTAACCCGAAAAGCAGACTCTTTTTGTAGTCGAAATTCATCAGCAAGCTGCTACATAACAGTAGTGCAATTTCCCCAAATTTGGGGGAAGAATGAAATAAAATTTAACACTTACCACAGCATCCCTGATGGGAGAAAACTCAGCTGTCAGCCACAAAGTGGTTGCTGAACTTGTTCAACTTGTCCTATCATCTATTGGCCACCAGAAAGAGATATTTTGTGTATTGGGGAAGTGGTCCTTCTTGACATTTTATTTTCTAACTTTAGTAGCTGTAATGGCAGAATATTGAGTAGGGCTCTGCAGATTATTTCACTGGGTTAATAAGAGCAAAACATTTGTCTTTGAAGGGTAAAAGCAGGGGTCTTCAAACTTGGCCCTTTATGACTTGTGGACTTCAACTCCCAGAATTCCTCAGCCAGGCATGCTGGCTGAGGAATTCTGGGAGTTGAAGTCCACAAGTCATCAAAGGGCCAAGTTTGAAGACCCCTGGGTTAAAGCAATTGTAACTTCTGGAACACAGCTACTTCAAAGGTTCCCTGACTGCCTTCATGTGTGTTTCCAACCACAGAGATCATTTTCACAGCATGATTCTTCTCTCTGCAAACACATTTAATTTATATCCTACTTTTTATAGAAGGAAGTCAAGATCATAAGCACAGCACTCTCTCCACATTATCTGGAGAACCACTTAAACACCATCGGCATTGACAAAATCATTAAACCAACATCTGCCTGTCCCAGGTCCTTGGAAAGGACTTGATAGATAAAAATGCCAGATCCACTCTGAACATCTGACTGCCCAACCATAATATATAAATGTATATGCTGACTGGCGCCTAGCAATTCTGGGTGATTATGGCCTTGGTTAGAGCAATCTGATTGGCATTTAATCTGTTTATCGTGGAATATGAATTTATTTTGCCTTGAAGGGAGGTACTTTCCATTTGGAGAGTTAGTTTATATTCAGTGTACTCCTGGGTTCTGCAATCAATGTGGATGCTGAAGTTTCAGCAATAGCCAGGGATTCATTTAAATAGTTAAGGTAATTTAGGACAGGGCTTTTCAACCAGTGGTACGGGTACCACCTGTGGTACATTGGCACCTGGCAGGTGGTACGCGACCATCCTAGAAAAGTGGTAGTGGGGGAGGGGAATGAGCTGAACCGGTGGCAGCACCGCACAAGCCTCAGTGGAAGCGCCAGGATCAGTGCCGCTTTCCAGCTGATCAGCGCTTCTTCGGGGCTGTCAGGGCTCAGTGGAAGTGCCAGGCTCCAGCTCGAGCTTGGCGCTGATCCTGGTGCTTCCACTGAGCCCTGACAGCCCCGAAGAAGCGCCGATCAGCTGGAATGTTGCAGCATCTCCAGGGTCTTGTGATTTATACTCAGATGCTTGGCAACTGATTCATATTTATGATGGTCACAGTGTCCCAGGGTCATGTGAAGTGACCAAAACCTGCTGCAACCACCCAGCAGACGGGGGGAATAAAAACCAAACACCCCCCACCCCATCCCCGCTGCCAATCCTCAACAGAAATGCTCACAACAATGAAAACCTTGGACAGGAGAAAGAGCGCCGCTGGGCGCTGTCTTGCTCGGCTGTGGCTTGGGCACTTTTTTCAGTGCCATTGTAACTTCGAACAGTCACTAAGCGAACTGTTGTAAGTCGAGGATTACCTGCACTTTATCACTTTTTTCCGTTGTTTTTTTTTTGGTCATCAAGTTTTTGACACCTTGCTAGGCAACTGGTGGTACTCGGATGTTGCCATATCCTAAAAGTGGTTCAATGGGTGAAAAGCTTGAAAAGCCCTGATTTAGGATACAACTTGTGTCTCAGGAATGATAGTTTTGGCCAGATGTAATTCTGTTCTGTCCTGAGTACTATTATGGCTTTCCATTTTTAAAAAGTGTAGAAATCATCTGATTTGGCATACTGCAATATGGATTGAAGAGATGAGTTGTAAGTACTTCCTTTTCATATTAACTTCGTTTTTTTGGGGGTGTGTGTTACAGTTCAAAAAGCTTGCTGTAACTTATAAGGCTTTTCAAAATTTGGACCAGAGGATTTGAAATACCACATTTTCCAAAAGAAATGTATGTGCTTTTCAGAGTTTGGATAGCTTTTTTTGTCACACCTTTCACAATCAGTTTTGTTGATCGCTACAACCAAAGTCTGGCTATCCTTGCCAAGGAAGGCCAAACAAACTTCAGATTGGTTAACTTTCCTCTGATAAGCAAGTCCATTTTATTCAAAGAGTTTTAAGCTGACTTCTTGGTTCTGAAGTAGATTTTAATTAGCAGAAACTTTCATTTTTTTTAGCTGTGGGCTTTTTATTAGTTGAGGTGCTTTTATGGTTTAATTATCTTATACTTTATTGTTAATTCCCTCGATCCCTATTTGTAGTGAAAAGGGATTTGTAATGGAAAGATAGGATATTAAATAAAAACATTGAGCTTAAATGTTTATTCAGTACAATGTTGCACGTCAAGTTATAATGTGCAACTGGAAACTTGCTAGATTACTTCTGTTGATCAGGGTTTCTGTTATATTATTAATGCTGTCCCATATAAAAACACCAAACTTCTGCCAAGTGAGGAATAGCAATGTATAGGTGTATAGCAGGGGTCTGTTATTATTTTGATAGTGGGGCATTTGGTTGGTGTGGGTAGTTTTTTCGATAAACTTGTGTTTCTGGCTTGCCATCACAACGTCTATTGATAAGGATATCCAGGAAGGGTAGTGTGCTGTTGTTTTCTTCTTCCCTTGTGTCTTTGATTCTTTTGAAGATGTTGCTGATGGTTTTCTGTGTATTCTCTAGTTGATCATTTTTCATTAGGGTAAAGGTGTCATCTACATACCTGATCCATATTTTGGGTTGTATCTGTAGGAGTGTTATCAACTCCAGACATTGCATTACAACCTTCGTCCTGAAAGCTGTGATCCCATGGGTTACCTTAGATTTGTGGATAGGTTTGTTTGTCAAATTGTAAGTATGTGGTTAAGCAAAGGTTGATCAGATCTATGAATCTGGGTGTTTCAATTTTGGTGTATTTGGTTAGGCTGGGTGGAACAGTGTCATGGATTCTTTGGGCAATTTTGAGTCTATGGATGTGAAAATTATCAAATTATACTAAATATAAAAATATATATAATAAATAGTTGTTGTTGTTAATTGCGAAGTCGTGTCCGACCCATCGCGACCCCATGGACAACGTTCCTCCAGGCCTTCCTGTCCTCTGCCATCTTCTGGAGTCCATTTAAGCTCACGCCTACTGCTTCAGTGACTCCATCCAGCCACCTCATTCTCCCCTTCTTCTATTGCCCTCTATCTTTCCCAGCATTAGGCTCTTCTCCAGTGAGTCCTTCCTTCTCATCAGGTGGCCAAAGTATTTGAGTTTCAACTTCAGGTTCTGGCCTTCTAAAGAGCAGTCAGGGTTGATCTCCTCTAGGTTTGATCGCCTTGCAGTCCAGGGGACTCGCAGGAGCCTTCTCCAGCACCATAGTTCAAAGGCCTCAATTCTTTGGCGCTCAGCCTTTCTTATGGTCCAACTTTCACAGCCATACATTGCAACTGGGAAAACCATAGCCTTGACTATACACACTTTTGTTGGCAGGGTGACGTCTCTGCTTTTTAGTATGCTGTCTAGATTTGCCATAGCTTTCCTCCCCAGCGTCTTTTAATTTTTTTTTTTAAATTTTATTGATTTTCTAATATAACATTCACATATTTGAAAAGCAACGTGGCGGCTGGGTTGTAATAAGTCAATTACATACAGATATCATTAGTACAGATTTAAAACTACTACCGTAAACATTTCCTCTCCCTTAATATATACTGTCCATATGTAAATTAAGACAATTCTTATTCTATCAATCACATAAAACATAACTTTCTTACATATATCAATAGTTTTAGTTTATATATATTCTAATTGTTTTAACATACAATCTTTTAGACAATGACCTAATAAAGTTTTCCAATTTTAATTTCCACTAATATTTAAATTTAACGTTTGATATTTATCATTCCCAAGATTTTAAATACTCCCAATTCCTCTATCACCATTCCTCACAAAATCTAATATTCAGAATACACATCTTATCTATTTAATTTCTCACCCTCTATATCGACAAATTAATAATACAATATGATATCCTTATTTTCTGCTATTTTTCGAATTTCTTAAATTAATGATCAAAATTTCTTTTTATTTCAATATTTAATACATCCTCTCTCTTCCTCTTTGTATCTGCTATCTCATGTCTGAACTAATAATTTTTGTTTTTAACATTCCATATAGACCTATTACTTTCATCAATAGGTTTTTAGCTTATCTATATCTTATTCACCTTTACATGACCTTTATACACAAATTTCTTTCTTTATACACAAATCAATATTCAAATTTAGCTATTAGTATTTATGCTACTAAGTTTTAATGGCCAAAAACTTTTCTTTATCTCAATTCATAGCAATGTCTTATATTCAACATACATGTCTTATCTATTTAAATATATTCTATTTTAAATTTTCATAAGACGGTCAAAACTCCATTCTTCTTCAGTCTTATTCTAGCTTTTTTTCTTTGCCAAGTCACCTTCGATGTCCTTGTTTTTGGGTCATCAAACCAATCTTCTTGTATTGTCATATATGTTATTTGGCGTTGACAAAACCATCCGGTCACCATTTTTTTGAGAGGACTGATAGATCTGGCAGGTCGTCTCTTTATTTTCCTGTATCGACGTGGTTGTTCTGAATTGTTTATCTTCTCTTCCAACTGTTCTTTTTCTGGATCCTCCAATTCCTTCTGATTTACATAGGAAACCTTTTCCTTTTTCCATGTTATCGGTGTCTTTTCTGGATTTTCAAATGTCAGTATTTGTTGAGCAGTTAATTCTTCTGTCATGGTATTTAAATGTTCCACTTTTTCTATTGTATTTTGTATAGATGGTTCTTTAGTTGTGGTCAAAGTTTGGGCTTTCATATCCAGGCTGCCTTTTTGTTCTTTTCTGTAGCCTCTTAATTTCTCATCGGCTGTGATAAGAGTTTGAATAATTGTTTTCAACATTAAAAGAATTTGTTGATCTTTATCTATGAGAAGATTCTGTTCCTGATCTTCTTCCATATTGGTATTTTAAACTAGAGGCTTTACAATTAGGAAATCCAAGAGAAAGAAAAAGTTTTTTTTTTTTTGAGTAAGAAGCACAGCAAAGCTTTTCACAGCTGTTGTTTCAAAATTTTCAAGGTTACATATGTCTTATCTGTCTTCTGGGCTGTCAGCCAAGCCCCTGAAGAATAACAAATTGAGATACCAAGTTTGACCACACGGTGTCGCCTCTACCCTTTAAAGTTTCCCTTTGAGTCCCAGAATTTTTTTAATTTTTTCAGTTTTTCTTCTTATTTGTAAGAAAAAAACCAAATTTTCAACAGAAATCGATAGTAAAAGATAAAGAGTAAAAAATCTTTCAGTCCACAAGCTTTAGGAAATAAAATTCCAATTGGGATCCAGTTATTTTTTCAACGTTTTAAACTCCCCTGGGTAGTCGGTCACCGCTCTTTCTAGGGGGAGGGCTAAAATCTCCCTTCCTTCACCACAGGGGGAAAAATGCTTAGCAGCTTATGCAGGTACAGAAAGTAATTAGGGTGTAAAAGAGGTAAATCTCACCCAGTCTCTTCCACGCTGCTTTAAGGTTGCCTGATGGAAAGTGTGACTTCGGCTGTCTGCAGCCTAGGGACGAGCCATATTTCTATGCTGCTCTCCCGCGATCCAGCGAGAGCCCTCCTTGCTGGTCACCTCTTCGGGGCGACTTTCGGCCTTTTTCAGGGCCCCCCAGCGATGCGAAACTGAACGGGGGAGAGAGAGCAAGTCTCCCAGCCGTCCATGGCTGTGCGGCGAACCGGAAGTCCCCCATCTTTTAATTTCTTGGCTGCAGTCCCCATCTGCGGTGATCTTGGAGCCCAGGAAAATAAAATCTGTCACTATCTCCATTTCTTCCCCATCTATTTGCCAGGAATTGAGATGGCCGGATGCCATTATCTTGGTTTTCTTAATGTTGAGTTTCAAATAATAAATAGTATAAAATACTATTTCCTGTGTAATTGTCTGTTTGCAGGGGAATCTTTTCATACATGGAACGTTATTGAGCTCCATCTATAAGCAACCACATTTGTGTGCAAAGGGGATTTGGGCTTGAATCAATCATTTGAAAGGGTACATTAAAGTTCAGGAGTATGTTTAAGATTAATGCCTACATGACATTTCCTAGTCATATCAGTGGGATATGTTTTCAGTATCCATGGCCATCACCCTGGGAAATGTTATGGAAATGCTATTTTTTGTTTCAAATCTATCAATGCCATCACATTTACGGTTTCACCTGAGCTCCTTTTTAAAGATCAGAGTCACTGAAGATGGTAAGAGCCCTTTAAAAGAAATTGTGAAAAGGAGGAGTGGGCCCATTCTGCCTTTTTTCTTTCATGATTAGACCTGCAGGTTTTCCATCGAAGGTTTTAAAATTTTAAATGGTTTCATAACAATTACTGTTCCATTCCAATCTGGAAGCTGGCTGCACAGTTGCTTTCAAATGAAACTCAATAGCATTGTACAATTTTCTATGATATTTATGTATTGTACTGCTCAATAACTGAAATAATAATTATTACAATGAAACTCAAAATGTCAAGAGTTCGAATATTATATTGCTCACGTAAGATACAAAGTGCATAAATCTCTATCCATTTATTGGAAAAGACAATTAATTTTGCTTTTGGGAGCAAAAATGGACAAAACGTTTTTTCTTCAGGAAATTAGGTAGGCCTGAACTATATCTTCTATCAGCTCTAAAAACTAATTTGGCCAATGGTAAGGAATTAAAATAAGTAACATTAGGAAGAAACTGAGCTGCTTCATGTAATACCCCAGTTTTATATTTAAATCAAAGACAAAAAGGAATATAAACATAAACTAAAGATTTTAGGCCTATGTATCACTACTTATATCCCTATATCTCTCCAAGATCAATAAATAAGCACAAGTAAGTTGTACTGAAATAAAATCTAATAATAAAATAGACACAAAATAAAATGCCAATTATAAAGTTGTGGAAAGAAGGACAGTAGTCTTTTTTCAACAGAGAAAGATAAAAAACAAAAGGAACTTTATTGTCACAAGTGAATGTCCTGATTCATAAAGATATCCATCAGGAGATTCCACCAAAGTTTTGAACGTGATTTTAATTTTTAAGCAAACAGACAAAAAATGCAATAAATCTTAGTGGTACATGATATTACAATTGTTAAAATTCTGAGAGACTATACAACATAACAGAAATTATAGAGTAAGATCTTTGTTAGTTTTCCTGAATAGCTAAGTTGTTCAGTGACATTTATGTGCCAAGGTGTATAGACTAACATTTTATCTAATATATTTTTATAACATATAGCTATTTTTGACAATAACATTGAGTCATGCATGCTGTTGATTTTTCTTTGATTCTTGTCTGTTGCTACACCTTTGTTCTATAAATATGTTTGCCAAACTTAGTATTTCTTTTCTTTTATTAATATAATGCAAAATATGAAAACAAGCTCAGATTTTTGAAAATAATCTCAAATTTTAGGGAGGTATACACTGACAACCATTTGCATTCCATTTTTTATTTTGTCAGCAGATTAGAAATGTCACAGCAACTAGTGTGCAAATGTTCATCAAAGGTTTAAACATGCCTTATCCTTTCAGCTATCGCACACTGCTTCAATTTTCTGTCAATGTTAACAAGTTACTGGTTCTTTGGACAGCTATTTAAAGAAATTGGATATGCATAAACAAATCAACACCAAGTCATTATGGAATTAGGGTGCTCAACCAGCAATATGTCCCACAGAAATCAACAGAATATGCTTCCAAATTATAAATTTACCTTTTTAAAGTGATTTAATACTGAAGGATGTTAATCCTTCAAGAATTTTTGTGCATCAAACTTGCAGAAATAGTGCACAGGAAATTTGCCTTTATTTTATTTTATTTTATTTTTTTGTCCAGCACTCAATCCCAGGCAAATGGCATGTATTTCAACATCTGCTGTACCATTTTGGCACCTGTGTTGCAGCATTACATGTAAGCGTAGATTATTCTCACATTTTGTAAGAAATTGTGGTGAAGTTGGGAGGTAATTGCTGAAAATATATACCCCTAAAACGCAGTGTGGTCCAGGTGCTCAGAAGTCTGGCAGAAAGGGCTTCAAATACAGTAATTCCCTATACTGAGGTTGGAAAATTCAGGTTTCCAAGATTCTCTAATTACCTCAGACTAACATTAAAAATCCTTTACTGGAATTTGTATTTTCTTGTTTACCTGATCTTACCATAGATTAATGTACAGTGATCAGTTCTGAAACCAGCATGCTCAAGGGCCAAGAAGTTCTCAAGAGCTTAAAGTATTAATTCTGGCAAATAATTTATTGATTATGGGCAAAGAACTTTACTCTGGATTTGCTTTGCATTCCAGCAAGTCAGAGATAGAATGCAGAATTAAGACTAGGTAAATGCAAGTACTCATCATCACTCAAATTTCATTGGGGACAGTGACTATCTTTGAGCCAGACTTAAACCAGAGAGTTGCTGAGAAATATTAATGTGTTATATTACATAATTTTGCTAAGAGATATTATAACTTGCCCAAAGGAAACCCATATTTTGGTCTTATAGACTTAGGGGCAAACTTTGATTCAATGTTTAATGAAAGGTTCTAGAGGGAAATTAGCTGTTACTTTGATTGATCAGCATCTCTTGAAACAAATATCATGTCACTATCATCCAAGTCAAGGCTGACAGCCTGGGGCATTTTTCTGAACCTGTCTCTACCTGTAATGTTGCAATAAAGAAGGTTGTATTATTGCTCCAATATTGTTTAATTTTAAAATTTATGGCATTTTTGAGGTTTTTGCCAAACCTGAATTCTATCTTCCATTGCTTGCTCATCATTCCATTTCTATTCTTATAAGATAAAATAACCTTTATTGTCACTTTTTTCTGTGAACACACTGGCATACATTAAAAAATGAAATTCTGATGCCCGCTCTCAAAATAAAATACATAACCATACACATACATGTACATATATACATGTACATATACATGTACATGTACATATACCTATACATATACATATACATATACATATACATATACATACAACTGGCAAAAGAAAACTCAATATCGTGTTGATTGGAAACATGCAGAAGAGGCCTTCATCCTGCAGTGGATAAACAATGGCTAGAATGATGATGGTGATGATGATACACACACACACACATATATTAATCACAGTCCATTTTGAATACGTAGCAGAAAAAAGGGACTTGAGAGTTAACAAGGTTGATACTATAGGGTACAAAGTATCTTGTTGATATAGGCATTCTGTTACCCAGGTAGCCTCCAATATTGCTTTAAAGTTTGTACTAAAGAACATATTGAAATTAACTACTCCAAAATGAAGGTCCTCTTATTTTCTAGGAAGCACTTTAAGTCTCCAATTATATGACTAATCAATGGTAAGCCTGCTGAGCAAGTTAAATCTTTTAAATATTTCAGTGTTCAATTACAGTTTTCTTACCAATTGGTCAATTTAAACGAGAGAGCTGCTTATAAGAGCCCCAAAAACATCTCTTGCTGTTGCTAAATTTGCAAGTCAATTTGGAAATAACTATGCCCTGGCCACCATTAAGTTATTTGAAGCTAGAGAAGTTGTTATGAAATGAATGGCAACCATTGGATTTCTTTCTTTCCAGATTCCTGCTCATTAACAATGTAATGTGGCATTTTGAATACAATTTCAGCTTACAGCACAAAAGCTTCTTGAAAACAGTTAAATTGCCAGCAATCACTTTTCTTTTCATGGTTAGAAACCATGGTTGGCATCATTTTAGAAAGACAGATTCTGAGCTCTGTCTGGCCCACCTCCAGTCCAGCTTCATATCAATCTTAACATTTGAGTGTTATTATCCTCCTTGTGTTCAAAACATGTTCTTTTTGGAGGAAGAATTTTCTTTCTATAAAGAATGTAAGGAATAATTCTTACATTATTATTTCATACAAAAATTGTATTTAGTCCTGTCTTGCTGCTCTTGAAATAAAAGTTTCATCTAGGAGTGAATGCCCAGGTGATAATGGAACATGTAAAACCAGTGTTTTGGATTCTAGTTAGTTTTCCACTTCAGGGGCTAAGTTTTGGACTTCAGAGGACTGTGGATTAAGGACTGCTTTTCTAAGAAAGCAGGACAGTTAGTTTAAGAAGGAATCTGGGCTTCTTTAGACAATCTGAAGGTAAAAATGTGGAATCTCACAGAATCTGACATGACTGTAGCTTTTCTGAGGAAATTGCTTCTGGAAGCACAGCGATTTACATCTGGTGACAAATGAAAAGTTTTTTTTTTAATTATTGTAGCTTAAGGCTTTGGAATAATTTTTTTTTGAGAAACAGTAACAGTGTGCTTTCCTTATATGTTTTAAGATAAAAGAGAAAATATTTTAATTGGTGTTTGGAAATAAATGTTGGTTTTAGTCATTTTTGTACGTCTGGTAGCTCAAATTATTTTTCTGCTTCCTGGGTGTTTTGTGTTTATTTTTAATATTACAATGCTTTAATCTTTGTAGTGCTGTAAATATTATAAATCACTGCAGCAAGGTAACAACTTAATAGAAACGATCACATTAGCTAGAGGGTTTTTGTTGCATAATCTCAAAATAGATGAAATATAGAGATAGCAAGTCAAGCTACTAAAATTAGATAATGTCCTCCAGTAAAGATTAACTCAATTGAACCATAATAAATGATAATTGGTCATTTACTAATGCATTATTATTTGAGAAGTTTATAACGGGGTGTCCTTTTCCCCCCCTCTTCCAATGAAAGTAATTTGCTCCTATTTAAGTGGAACAAAATAGGTAAGAAAAATGAAAGATGGTATGTTTTGTGGGTAGAAAAGAAAAGTAGTCAGGAAATCTAACTTGCATATTAGCTAAAGAGTAGAAAAGCTCAAATGTAAGCAAATTAACAATAGTGCTAACTATTTTGAGGATGTGGAGCATCTATCTATCTCTATCTATCTATCTATCTATCTATCTATCTATCTATCTATCTATCTATCTATCTATCTATCTATCTATCTATCTACCTACCTACCTACCTACCTACCTACCTACCTACCTACCTACCTACCTACCTACCAAACAGCAGGATCATAGACTTTCTCCCTTCCTCCTTCCCATCTCAGATGTATCATCAGGATCAGAGGCTTTTGTCCAAATATTAAAAGCAGATATTTTACCCAAATATTAATCACAGTCATGTTACAAACTCTCTTCAGAAATGTATACATTTCTCCATTTTAATAGAAGCAGATCTTATGTAGGTCATTTAGTGGGGCGAGACTTCTTCCTTGAAAGCAGTCTCTCAGAGTGACTTTGCTCTATTCTCTTTTCAGTTTGCTGACTTTTTGTGTTGGGAGGGTGTGGGGTAACGCTGCATCCTCATCATCAGAGAGGAAAGGCAGCTGAGTCTGCTAGTTGCTGGCTGGGCCCAACTCATTTCCTTGCTCAGATGGCAATCTGGTGACTCTGGGTCTGACTGGTCATTGTCTGTTGGCACTTCTGGAGCCTGCTACTCGTCCTTAGTCTCCTCCTCTGACTCTGACTCTGAGTCCACCATGGCATGGACCTTTTTTGACATAATGACATCCAGCCAAGTAATCACTCCCCTTTCTTCCTCTGCACCACAATAAATCTTAATGCATTGTAATGCCTATTTTGAGTGCATAATTCTGAACATGGACTTCTGCTATCATTCATGAAGCTTTGCTTGTTCACAGTTTTTATAGGAAAAGAAGCAATTGTATATATGGGTGAGTTCAATCACTGATTTTTTTTTAGAAGTTCTGATGGTTTTATTCATGACAGCACAGTGGAAACAATATGAGAGATTTTAACTATATGTTTTATTTATTGGAAAATGTAGAACTATTCCAGTTTTTCCCTCCATAAAAATGTATTGGAGTGCTCATTTTCCTCAAACAGGTATTTTATTCTATATGCAGTATAGTCCTATAATTATAGTCCTATAATTATATAAATTGAAAACCCACGGAGGGCCATAATACAGTTTTTTTTAAGTATCCATTTAGGGCCATTGTTTTTCAGGATTTATTGTCTTCTTATCTGAAAAGTTATGCAACAGAACAATAGAATTCATGTCTGCTGCAAGACAAAATATACTCATTGTTCTGCCAATATAACTGCCAGGAATGTGAGGAAGATGTCTATTGTCCTTGTCAAACAGATAATCACAACCTTTGGACATATTTCACTGTCTGCCATAATGAATGACTGCATTCTTGTTCAGTAGGTTTCATACCAAACATATGTTTCATTGTGACAAAATACATTAATTAAAACTGTTTAGGGCAGGTGAATAAAATGTGCCACATCTTTCTATTTATTATTAGATGGACTACCAGAAGTGTTAAGAAATGAATAAAAAGTCCTCAATGACACAGACATTGTGGATACCTCTAAAATAACTCAGCACATGCCTTTAGTTATTGCTTTTACAGTGTATTTATTTTCCTTCAAATTAGATGTAGAGGTAATGAAATGTGTTCTCTAAATAGATGAATCAAGGTTTTCATTCAAGGACAGATCAAGCTGATAAGATGAATTGTAGACCTCAACTTGTGTAGAATCCAGGTTACCAGTTGTGCAAACATTGCAATATTTATTCTGATAAATTGTTATGTCATAATGGCAACAGCCTTTAAAAAGATGGACTGAGTTATGAATTAAATATTTAAAATAAATATTTAAACTGAACTGGTTGACTATAGATTTAATATTTAATGACATTATGAATTAGAATAGGCAGTGTGATTAAGTTTTCCATTAGGAAAAAACCAAGCTGACAGTCACCACCTGTCAGCTTTAATTTTCATGTGAAATGGGAATAATAATAACAGTTTTATTTTGACATATATACCCATATTTTCTTTTCAATTAGAATTCAACATCTGAAAGTGGTGAGAGGATTCTCCCTTTTGATATTTTTTGTACCAGAATGTCACCTTAATGTATATGAATTACTTCCCATAAGTTGTAATTCTATATTATTAGGGTTCTAGCTCATGAAAACAGTAAATTCTAGGCTATAATGGAGACTGGGACTTTTGTGACATCATCAATATGACTTGGAAATGGAAAAGATTCCTTGCCATTCCTCACATGCTGAATGAGAACATGCTGCCTAAATGGGACTATTTTTGTTTGAGTTTCACAAGCTTAGAGTTTAAATCTTATGTTACTCAAGAAAGGAACCCATCACACACTTTTTGTGGAGGACTGGGCCTACTTAGAAATCTGTTATGGATTTCTTATATCTCCAAATACTGTGGTACAGTAAGCTACAGAAAAACAACAGAAAATGTGCTGTCCCCTGTAATAAGTTGCGTTTAAATAAGATATGGGAAATAGTTGTGAAAAAAGAATATATACTGAGATAGTATTATACTTTAAAAAAAAATCCAAAATATGACAGCTAAAGTGCTCTCTCTCTGGTTCATTTCACAAGGTTGTTGGGCAGGAGGAATGGGCAGAGGAAACATTATGTCTGCCATATGAAATGGTTTAGGGCAGGGGTCCCCAACCCCCAGTCCGTGGACCGGTACCAGGCAACCTGCAGGATGCAGGCAACACACAAAACCATACACCTTCCAGTCCATGGAAAAACTTCTCTCCACGGAACTGGTCCCTGATGCCAAAAAGGTTGGGGACCTCTGGTATAGGGTTTCCTGCCTAAGCAGGGGGTTGGACTAGAAGACCTCCAAGGTCCCTTCCAACTCTGTTATTCTAATGTCTCATTCTAATATCTTGAGCTTCTGAAAGAAATATTGAATAGAAATCTTAGCAAATAAATAAGATAGGCAAGTTTTTGGCAAGCAGCATGTTTGGAATCATATCATAGAATTTGAAATGATCATTTAAGCTTGTGCAGAAATCCAGAGGAAAACATATCCGGCATGTCCAGCTCAGCTTTAATGCATGAAAAGCATCGACCAGCTCTTTTGAGTAATTAGTGACACAGTCTCCTTTTGGCAACTTCAGTTTGATTAAAATGCGGAAAAGGAGTCTGTTTGCTCAAGTGAGTAAGGTGTCAGACTAACAGCAAAGAAACCTCTGTATAGTCTTGCCTTAAGTACAGAAGGCAGTTGATGTTTCTTTCTCACCTCTAGAAGATGACATGACAATGGAAGTGTTGCCTAGAAAATTCACCAAGATTCAAATCTGACTTGAAGGGGGGAAATAAAGTTTAAATATCCTTACAATGATTAATTGGACTCTGTGTTTATACATCTCTTTCTGTGTTTATACATCTCTCTCGCGCACGTGACTTTTTTTCCATTGCTGGCAATGGGGTGGGCATGGTTTTGGCATGATGCATCCGGCCCATGGGCTGGCAGTTTGACATCCCTGGCCTAGAGATAAAGACACATGCCTCCCCGCTCGGAAGATTGAAAGTTCAGTGCTACAGGATTGATATAGGATTTGCATTTCAATCAGGAGTCAAAGAGAAAATATCTGCTGCAAACACTGCATAGGCATCAGGAAGGACATCCGGCCAGTAACGCTCAGCTCCATTCAGTCACCTTGATTCTACCCCAAATAAAGGGATTACAGGGTCGTAAGAAGAAGAAAAAATTCAACCAGAAATGTCCCTTCCTGTAATTTAAGTCTATTATTCCATGTCTTACGCTCTAATGCAATGTCCTTCAGATTATTTGGAAATATTCCCTCCATTACTTTCAGTCTCCCTTTCTCTTGCAAGAAATAGTGTTCAATCATTCTTAGTTGTGTGTGGGTTTTGTGATTGTTGTTTTTACCCTTGTTCTAATATGACACAAAAACTAGACACAATGCAATAGACGATTAGTGCAGAATGAATTAGTTATGCTGCATCACATAATTTGGAAATGCTACAATTGATGCATTTTAAAACTGCATTTGCCTTTTTAGCAGAGCCGTAGTGGCGCAGTAGTTAGAATTTAGTATTGCAGGCTAACTCTGCCCCCAGCCAGGAGTTCAATCCTGACCAGCTCAAGGTTGACTCATCCTTCCAAGGTTGGTAAAATGAGGACCCTGATTGTTGGGGCCAATATGCTGACTCTGTAAACTGCTTAGAATTGTAAAGCACTACGGGGTCTAAGCGCTATTGCTCACGGGTGTCAACCTTGCCGCGTCACGTGACGTATTGCGACCTATCACGACTTTTTTTGCATTGCCGGAACGGGTGGGCGCGGCCTCTGTATGATGCAACCGGCCCATGGGCCAGCAGTTTGACACCCCTGCTATTGCTAGTAGCCATGCCACACTACTGGTTGTTATTCAGTTTGGGATCAGTTATGAAACCCATGACTTTTTCTCATGTATTGTCACAAAGCCAAGTATAATCTATCTTGTATCTATGGTTTTCACCTTTTTCATAAGTGAAGAATTTGTGTTTTGTCTGCATTTATTTTCATTCTGTTAATTCAAACTCTGTATCTTATCTTTAGGTTTCTTGCTGCTTCAGTTAGTCATGGAGCAGCTGTACTGCTATTTCTGATTCGCAGAGCCGAAAGGCTGAAACAGAAACCTTGCTAATGTATTGGGGGCAAACAGCTATTGTATATTAACTTCATTAAGAATTTTAAAACAGACCGTTATATTTTGTGACTACAGATTCTAAAAAACCCAACTGGAATGCACAGACCATGCTGGGCACTAGACTGAAGATGTCTGCTTGAAGCTTTCAGCTTTATTTGATTAAAGCAATGGGATTCTTTTTTCTGCTGGTTTGTTCAAATACAAAATGCCCATTTAATATGGATACGGGGCTAAGGAAGCACACACGTTCTCTTACCCTGCAAAACAAATTAAAGGCTGTTTTTTGTCAGCATACATTCAGCATATTGAGACCAACCAATTAAAAAATAAGTAACATATTTAGCTGAATGCCATTTTGGTTTCTCCAGTAAATTGGGCTATAAATGAAATGACGTTCTCAGTTTTTATGAGGCACATTTTCCCCTCCCAATAATTAAATGGTCATTTTCCCTGAAGAGAGGAAAGAAAAACAAATTAGCTTGATTCTAAGGACGTCAATCTCCATGTAATTCTTGTAATAATGAATAATAACCTAATGGTTTATTTCTAACTTTCACCATTGCTCTTTATAGTTAATAGAGCTTTATGAAACTAAAAACCTCTTGAGGTAATTTTAATTTAGAGGAACCTATGAATATGCTTGGATTTGGAAGCTTCTGTGTCTGGCTGTGTCAATTTTTTCAGGATACTTGTTTATTAATTTAATGCCTTTGGCATTAAAGCAGACCTAACACGGGTCCTCAGAATTAGATATCATTTCCTATCTGTGTATTCCTCCGATTTATGACTGATGTTCCTCTTGCTTCTCATCCAGATTTAAAATCTGAACATAGCGTGACAAAGAAAGGATTGCTGCAAATATTGCATCCTATTTTAGACTAGCAAATTCAAGGAACATATTCCTTTCAGCAACAGCATCGGTTCCTACAGAAGTTCATCAGTTGTTTAACATTTAAGAAACTAGCTAACAAAGCAGTTATTTTAAGAGAAATTTAGCTAAAAGTATTTTGATAATATATTCTAGTTATTTTTACACCATTTCATAGCTCCTAGCTGATTTCCAAAAGCTATCAAGGTTGCATCTGATTAATATAAGAGTCATATGGAAAGGCATATGGTGAAATTAACATTGTGTCATTCCAATGCGATCTTAAGCAGTTTTGTACTTATATTGTGATTTTGCACATGGATATGGAAGGAGCAAAGCTTGCATGGTAACAGCACCGTGCCTGTTCTATCACTTTAATGAAAACATAGGATCCTTCAGATGCTTTTACTAATTAATACTTAAATGGAAGAATAGGATTGCCAATTAGATTGGGAACTCAAAAGTATCCTGAAAGAAAACTGATAAACCACAAAACTACATGGATGTGTCCATTACGTTCCTGGGGTTGAGCTCAATTCAAATCATTTTCATTATTTTAATGCACACCGTATGGACTTATTTTTATTTTTATTATATGCTAGGGTTCCAATGTATGTCCATGAAATATATATACTCAAGGCAAGAGACTTGTCACTTGTGTGCTTCCCACAAATCATGATTTTGGAGCTAAGCATGAATATTGGTTGCACACAAATTATGCACAGCCTCTATCCAGCTAGTTGTAAATTAGAATATAAGCACCCAACACTGCAATGCTACATTAGACAACTCTGTTTCTCTGATAAATGATTATGTTTTATTTAGATCAGTTTAAGGTGTTATCAAATTCATTCATGCACTAAAACCTCTCTGAATTGCAAACCAAGACACCTTGCTTCAATTTCTTTGCCTGAGTAGAAGTAATTATGTTCTACAGATCATGTAGATTCTGCTCAGCTACTCATGCTCCACTGGATTTTTAAAATATGGAATAAAATAAATAACAGAGTTATGTGCAATATTTGGGTTTAGAGCTCCAAGGTCCCTTCCAACTTTATTATTATTATTATTATTATTATTATTATTATTATTATTATTATTATTATTATTATTATTATTATTATTATTATTATTATTATTATTATTATTATTATTATTATTATGAGCATTCTCTCTATACCTGTCAGTTCAGATAATCCTTGACTTACAACAGTTCGTTTAGTGACTGTTCAAAGTTACAACAACACTGAAAAATGTGACTTATGACCGTTTTTCATAGTTAAGACCTTTGTAGTATCCCCCATGGTCATGTGATCAAAATTCAGATGATTGGCAACTGGTTCATATTTATGACCATTGCTGTGTCCCAAGGTCATGTGATTACCTTTTGTGACCAAGCAAAGTCAATGAGGAAGCCAGATTCACTTAACAACTATGTCAAGGAAGGTCATATAATGGGACAAAACTCACTTAACATATGTCTCACTGAACAACAGAAATTTTCAATCAGTTATGGTCGTAAGGCGAGGACTACCTGTAGTTCCTTAAGGAGCTGAATCTTTTACAATTGCTATGTAGACTTAGAAGAATATGTGCTTGAGGAATGACACCTACCTATCATAAATAAAATAAACCAGAAAATGTTTCTTTTCAAACGTATGATGGTTGCCAGAATAATTTTATAAGTTTGTGCAAAAACCTTCTATGAGTGCAACTGGTCTCCAAGCCAGAGCTGAGAGTCTAAGTCTGCATCACCTTTGTTTGAGATAATGCTGCCCTATCCAGAACTTATTCTAGAACTAAATGTCATGATTTATTGGGGGGTTCCTCCATGTTGCTGACTAGACTAGTATCAGACTAGACTAGTATCAGACTAGACTAGTATCAAGCTCCAAGAATTTTATGTACACATACCTACAAACCACACCCAATCATTTCCATACTGCTTTCTCATTTCTTCAACCTACCAGTTCCAGCAATCTAAATTACTTGAGTCCTATGACAGTCAATACTTTTTAGGGAAGGAGATCCCTGCTGGAAAGAATTAGTCTGATGCTGAGCAAGCTTTGCAAAAATATAGCACATTGACTGCCTTTAAAATCATGGGAATGTTAAAGAACAGCCTGAAACAGACTATGTTCAAAAGAAAATGGTATTGTAATTCCAGTTAATATTTGACTATAGCATAATCTTTTATTTGTGTTGAAATTTTCAAATACTCATTGGCCAGTAAAGTAAATGGGGGGAAAAACCCAACTTTAAGCAAGATCACCCATGTAAGCTTTGGAGATAATACGTTTGAATATGGTCTCAATTTAAAAGAAAAAATTGGCATTAGAGCCGTGGTGGCGCAGTGGTTAGAATGCAGTATTGGCAGTTCAGTTTTCACCGGCTCAAGGTTGGCTCCGCCTTCCATCCTTCTGAGGTCAGTAAAATGAGGACCCAGATTGTTGGGGGCAATAGGCTGACTCTGTAAACTGCTTAGAGAGGGCTGTAAAGCACAGTGAAGTGGTATATAAGTCAGAGTGCTATTGCTATTATTGTATAGTATATTCTTAAAACATTCCTGGTAGGCTTTCTAGTTCTGCTAGAAGAGGCTGAGAGCAATACCATGAATATATTTCTAGACTGCCTTTATGAAATGTCTGTCACTCTTTATTTTTAAATGTTTGTCCATTAAAAACTAATCCGAACCGTAGTGATGTTTCAAAACTTTTACATACATGGCATATTGATAAGGAGTGAATTCAGTTATGAAAGCTTAATGATGCCCAAACTCTTTAAGGTATAAAACTTTGAAACAACAACAATTTCTGAATTTGGGGCCCAGAGCTATATTCTTGAAGGTACACAAAGCTGAGATACACTCTTGTGAAGTCTAGAGGGGGAAAAGGATTAAAAATATATAAAGGCAATAGGGAAGTTGAGCCTCAAAATTTGCAAGTGGCTGCCTGGAGGCACAAGGCAAAGGACTAGTAGCATTTGGGAATATAAATGAGAGAGACAGAGAGAGGTTGAGAAATCTTACTGCTGAAAATTCTAGTGAAAAACGTAAGTCAGAAAAGGAAAATTAAAGTATTTGGGTGACCTCAAATTGCCCAAGATGCTTTGAGTAAGTGTACTATTCTACCTTTTGTAAATTAAAAGCAACCTAAGTGCAGATAAGAATGCTTTGATTGGAGGTGGTGTGGGATTGAATGGCCAAAGCAAGCATTCTCGTAAGAATTTAAGATCTGATTTCATTTGTATTGTTTCACATATTATTTTATTTGTTGTAAGTTGCCCAGGGTTTGGCTTTAGTTAGGTGGCTATACAAATGTTTTTTTAAAAAAGAAATAAATAAACACAGAAAGTATTACACTAACAAATGAAAAGAGTAAAAAGGGAAAATAGAGACTATATTACAGATTTGCAAAATATAAAATTATGTAAGAATTTATCAACTATTAGAAAAAGGAAAGACATTCCATTGCTATTCTTGCATGTCATATTAAATTGGAATGTATGTAAAGAGAAACATACTACAATTTAGCATTTTAAGACTAAAGGTTAGAATCGGATCAGAAGTTGACCAAAACAGTGAAAAGAATAAGAATTAACAAGAATTTCTAACTAATCTGAAGGAATCCATCCTTAACGTTATTGCCAGGCAGACAAAATCTAATGTTTTAACATTTTACATTAACGGAATCTCAATGTTAGATGCAGCAAAAGGTTATGTTCAAAATTATAGTACTGTTTTCCCAATTAAATTAAAGTTAGTATCGGGATATTTTTTATATTACATTATTTTTTTACATGAATGCATATGCTCAAAGCTTAAGCTGCCAATTTTCTAATCAAGTTTGAATATAAATTGCAGTGAGAAGCATAGCAACTTAGTAGTTGTTATAATATGCAAAGCCAACTTAATACACTTTGTAGAATATATACCTCGGTGATACTTAATAGAGTACCAACTACCAAAAAAAGAATAGTCAACATTTACAACTGGTTTCTTCCTAAATTCTTGCAAAATATTTTTTAAAATTGTGAAATTTATGATGTTACCAGTATATATGGAAGAGCAATCCATTTTGTTTGTTACAATTCTAACAGTTTTTTGAGTATGATTTATTTTAGCAATAAGCACTTGTGTAACATACCAATGAAAAACAATCCTCAGCTTTTTCTAAGTGTAATAGTCAATAGAAATGTAATATTTAATCTCTATTGATATTCTTATTATTACATTATCAAGTGTGTTGTTTAAATTCTCCATCTGTTAATTGATATAGTCTTTGACTTGCTTGGTTCTGAATCATAAATAAATGACCCCTTATTGCATTTGCAATATACTTTTCAGTATTTTGATTATCGCTGTTATTTTGTAGTGGCACAAGTTCAAAATTCACAATACAATGTACTGTTTTGCCTCTAAAATTATGTAATCCAAATAACATGTAAAGAGATTTTCTATAAAATGATTAGGTTTATGCTAGGTATATATTAATAGTGGAACAATAGGAAGGAAGACACACAAACGAAATCAGAAACTAAAATATTTTTTGTGTATTATGACTCCCAAAAGTTGTCTTATTTGATAAAGTATTATGCCTGATTAATACAATAGTTATATATTAAGAAAATATGTTTATGCTTAAGTAGCTATTTCAGTATGATAGTAACATTTTAAAATTTGAGACTCTAAAATATTTAAACATATTGATTGATAACCTATCAAATTCTTCATTAAGATTGCAGGACAGTGCCAGTAATCAATTTCCATGTGTTTAGTAAAATACTATAATAAAAATCTAAAATATTTATTTAACTAGATTTGATTCTTTTTAAGGGATCTCCATATTCAGCATCTGCAACTATCAGTGTATAGTGATAATGCAGAATATAATGGGGACATTTTTTAATGTTTTGTCCATGTGGGGAGAGTCCTTCTGTTTGTGGAATTGTCTTTATATCTGCCTTCAAGGATTGCAGATGGTAAAATATCGGCAATAACTTATAGATAAGACTTTACAGGGTTTTATATTTACCAGATCTAGGCAGCAAACCTGCAGATAGTCACTATAAAGAAGCAAAGAGGTGCAGAATATTCTTTCCTACCCTCAGTAAAGGTTTTTATTTATTTATTTTGCAGTCAACACCTAGTACTCCTAATATTAGATTACTGAGTAAATGTTACAAATGTTTTCTTCCTTTAATAAAGATAGATAGATTGGAAAGAAAAGGAAGAGAGAGAAAAGGTTGGATATAGCAGAGAAATGTATGCCACAATAGCATTATGAGATAGAATGCTACAATTTTGTTCAAACATATTATGGGAATGAACCAAGATATTTATGAATATTTTGCTTGTGGACATATATAAGTAACCTCTTATGTAGGCTGACATAGCCTCTCCTGTTTGCTTTGTGACCTAACCATCTCATTCATTTTAGAAAAAAGCGAGCTTATTCCTTAAGGCAGCCATTTTGTGAGTTTGCCACAATATGTATGCTACATTGGAATTTTATGATGGGTTGGAAGACAGAAACCTGAAATAAGCATCAAAGATAAAGGCTTGTGCTCTGTAGGAGTGCAACTGTAATGGATCCTAATAATCAAGGAAAAGAAAGCTCGTAAAGTTCATTACTTTCACTGTCTGAACACTTGATGTGTAGAAATACACATTATCTAGGAAATTATCAACTGAGCTCAAACTTTGAGTACAGGAAGACAAAAATGATTCTAGGAAGAGTAAGTGTCTGACTCAAAAGACAAAAATAAATTCTACATTGGAGATCACTGGGGGGGGGGAAGAAAATCACCTTTGTTGTTATGTTTGTTACAAAAGAATAGTGTGTCTTCACACAGCTATAAACATTTTTGATCATAGCATTCCCCAAAAGGTATTTAAAGATGAAAATCTATCAAAAACATGCATAACAATAATTCCAATTAATTTTTCTGATCAAGGACATCAGTAGTAGTTTTAACTACTGATGTCCTTGATCAAAATATTTGTCACATTGTTATCATTAGTTGACTTTAACTGCATGCACAGAGTTTAATTTATTACAGTACCATTCATTTGTCTTAATTACATGCAGGCAATGCATCTAGTGTATTTGTGACACATATTGCATTTTATACATCTCAGCCGTATCCATTTATCAACTGGAAAAGAGGTTTAGCTACGTGGTAGATCATATTCTTTATATGAAAAAGTTGCCAGTATCACACCATGGCAGATATTGTGGAAATCTTTTGGAAACTGTTGATAATTATTGCTCTTGGCAGTGATTCCACTAAATTGCAGGGAGCTGTGGTCAGAGTTGATGGGAAGTTCTTTCAAATGTTCATAAGAAATACAAAGCAGCCATAAAGAAGAAATCTACTATTGCAGACTACAGTATTTCTTTAGAGAAATCAATAATTCCGAAGGTTACAATTTATAACAGATTTCTCACTTTTTCAGGATGCCTTTTGATCATATTCTGAAAGTTAGTTTTTTTTAGCTGTATCTATTGTTCAAGTACATTATGGTTTTAGATTAAACCTAATATCAGCTTTAAACCATATTTCAACCTGAGTGCATACAACAGAGTTTGTTGAATTTTACTGTAGATTGTTAGTGTACCACATCTCTTTTTCTGAAGCTTTAAAAAGCCTCACAAAAGATTTTCAATTTTGTAAACAAAATTCCGTCCCCTGCCCCTCTAACTTCACTCTTGCTATCAAAGGAGTGGTTGAATCTAATATTAAAAATAAAAAGGAAACCATAAAATACGTACTTGGAAGTAATTGACCATCATTATAGTAAAGTCCAATTTAGGATATATGCTCCTTTATTAAGCTTGTGGTAGCACCGTAGTTAGAATACAGTATTGCAGGCTAACACTACCCACAGCCAGGAGTGTGATCCTGACTGGCTCAAGGTTGACTCAGTCTTCCATCCTGCCGAGGTCAGTAAAATAAGGACCCAGATTGTTGGGGCCAACATGCTGACTCTGTAAACTGCTTAGAAAGAGCTGTAAAGCACCATGAAGTGGTATATAAGTCTAAGTGCTGTGGCTGAGTGCTATTAAGGATATATCTGTCTTGGCTTCCGGTTCCGGATCGCCGCAGATGCAGTCGCATGGAGAGCCTCGTCTCTCCATCGGCTGTTTTTCCCTCCGCCAGTAGACCCTTAATCGGGTCGAAAAGTTGCCCTGGAGAGGCGACCACCATTGAGGAGGCCCTCGTCGATGGAAGGGTGGTAGCTCCTTCCTCGGTCCAAGCCAGCTCCTTGGGGCCGTCGGAGAAAAGATCGCCCAGTAAAATGGATGATCATTTCGCAGCGCCAGCCGAAAGCCAGAAGAACAGCTAAGCACAAAGAACCCCCGTGGAGAATCCGGGTGAGACCTTTCCTTCCCCCTCTTTCCCTAATTACTCTCCTGTAAAAAGTTTTGAATTTGAATTACTTCCCTGCTGTGAGAGAGCAGCGTTTTGACACTGTGGGAAAACCAGCTTTGGGAACTGAAAAAAATAAAACAGCTAATTTTTTATTGACTATTCAACTCTTGGAATACTGAGGGACCCTGAAAATATTTCTACTTTTGATCATTACTATTATAACTACACTATTTACTATCCTGGAGAGGACTTTCTTTTTTATTTGTTTAATGTGAAAAACAAAAAATCTATTAACTTGGAAAGAAAGACTTTATAGCCTACTGAGGACATCTTGTGACGAAAAGTGTTACTGCAACTGTATATTTTTTTTGCTGGAGGATGGCTCTGACCTTCAAAGGATGATAAGGGTAAAGATAACTTGAAACAGCTGGGTAGTGATTTTGTCTACTAGGAATTGGAGGTGAATATTTGTTGACTTTTACTAAATATAGCCTTCACTAAAAGATTAAAAGATCCTTTCACCACTGAGATGGAGGAATCTTGCCCACAGCTTGATTATGAGCTTATACTGGAAAAAATCTTGGAAGCTACGGAGTACACGAAATCTTACTCTCAAATTTTGACGGATCAAGTTATAGGCCGAAGAACAGTGGAGAGGGAGCAGAGTGGCTCCAAGAGGCCTTTGAGCAACATATACAACCTAAAGAGAAACCATACTTACAACTCAAACATGAACTTATACCGGGAGAAATTGTGGAAACCATTGAACAAATCAACTTTACACAACCCCATATACAATTTATGGAGAAGCCTGATGATCAAAGAATAACTTTAACTGAGATGCCTGAATTGTCAAAACCAACAGAGACTGACACCCAGATACAAGTTACTGAAAATTGTGATAACGTGGATAATCAACTAGCAATTGCAACATGGAATAAAACTGCCTACACCATTCAAAGGCCACTAGAAGAAAGGGAAGAGAACTTTGACCAATCTGAAGTGCTGAGAAATACCTTTTTTCAAATATTGGGATTTGTAGGAACCTTACTATGGAAACCGGTGTGGCACAGAAAGAAACCTAGAGTTAGATTTAAAAATGTGTTTTAAAATTTCATTCAATGGGTTAAAAAGGCTTTAGAGATTTTGACTGATTCAATAACTAACGGAGTACGTGAATTCTGTAAGAGGATATCCTTTGTAATAATATTTTGTTTCAGATATGATAATTATCTGAAGGGGTAAACTTTACCTACTGGGTTAAAAAGACTTTTTATAGATATAGATTGATTGATAGAATATATATTTAAAACAGATAGAAATGTATCTTTTGGACTGATATTTTTATTTCAAATAAGATAATTATTTTGTAATGGAAGGAGAATAAGAGGGATTGGTGACAAGAGAAGAAATGGTATTAATGAATAAAATATAAGAATGTTATTGTGGGAATAATATATTCATTTCAGATATAATTATTATGTTAGGGAAAAGGGAAATGAGGGATACCCGAAGTGTTAATAATATGTTTATTTAAGGCTAATTGGAATATGGTAACTGTAAATTAGTAAAGCCTAAAAACAGGATTTGGATCTTTATAACTGAAACGTGATTGATGTTTGATAGGATTGCTTGAATTCTATTTAGAAATGTATTAATTTGAATATGTAATATTATATGAGGGAAATAGAGAGGGAACTTATAATGAATTAATTTGAGCTATATATTTATGATTTTTCTTTTGGATGTTTGATGTATCCATCTCCACGTTGTTTCCTAAGCACCTTGATGTAACCTTCCCACCCCTATAAAAATCCAATAATATATGTATGTATATATATAAAGGATATATCTGTCTTTCCTAGAAAACATCATTCTATCAGTATCATTCTCTATAAGAAAAGAAGGAAGGGAGGAGGAAGAGAATGGGTAATTAAAAGAAACCTAAATGATTTAATAAATAATTAATGTGAATATATGACTGCACCTTCACTCACATATATACACATGCAGACAAGTAAATAATATATAGTCAGTGTAAAGAACCACTTCAATCCACATCTTAAGAAAGCAGAACTCTTGGAAACAATCTCTTCCAACAGGAACATTTATTAGGAGAAATTGATAATAGGTATAATAGACAGGATCTGGGGAATTCCCTTATACATCGATGTTTTAAAGTGTCCCTAAGCAAACTCCTCCCCACATTCCTTCCAGCCGATTCAGGCCGGCAATTCTCTAGGTGTTAAACCCAGGAAAGATAACATCAATCTGGCTCCACGATCATTCACCAGCTCTTCAGAGTTTATTTTGATGACGGAGAAATAATCCAGATTCCGGAGGTCTGTGTCTTTTCACCTCCACCCCTTTTCTAGTTGCCCGGTAAGGAAAAGAATTTCAGAGGGATAAGAGTCAAATGGTTCCATTGTAATGGTTAGTAGAGGTGAATAAACAAAAGGTTACTGTGTAGTGAATGGAGGAAGAGAAAGTAATAAAACCCCTCTGCATATCCCCCCTCCCATTTGGAAGTATGGCAGGATCCAGGAAAGAATAATAATTGGTTTTAGATTAGAGGAGATAGATAGAAAGGAAATATAACTGGATTCTGACATCCTGCCCCCCTTAAAAATAAGAGAGATCCACCTGTAGAAAAAACAAAACAGGTATAAAAGTTAGTCTGGCTTGTTAGGATACTCTGTATGAAACTTTTTTAACAGTTTCGGGGCTCTGACATGACGTTTATGAACCAACTCGTTTTGTGAGGAGGGGAGGTGTTTCCATGCTACTAGATATTGAGTTGTCCCATGATATTTCCTAGAGTTCAGGATTTCCTTTATTTCGAAGTGTTGTTCTCCTTCCACCATGATTGGAGGTGGTGGTGGGGATTTTTGGCCGTAAGGGTGACTGTTGTTCTCTTTTCAGCAGACTGCAGTGAAAGATTGGGTGTATTTGCCTGAGATTTTTGGGTAATTCTAATTCTACTGTTACTGGGTTTATGATTCTTTTAATTGGAAAAGGTCCTATATATTTTGGTCCAAGTTTTTTACAAGGTTGTAGGGATTTTAAGTATTTTGTAGACAAATATACCATTTCTCCTACAATGAATGGTGTGGGTTCAATCCTTTTTTATCTGCTTGTATTTTGTATGCTTGCCTAGTTTCGTCTAAGGCTTTTCTAACTATTGGTCAGGTGTTTTGTAACTGTTCTATCCATTCTTTCAGTGATGGGATTGCTTGTTCGTTTGTGATTAATTCTGGCATGGGATTGAAACTTTGACCATTGGCTATTTGAAAAGGAGTGTAACCTGTGCTGGAGTGGACTGCGTTATTGTAAGCGACTTCTGCGAAAGGGAGTAGGTCCATCCAATTCGACTGCTGGAAATTAATAAAGCATCTTAAATATTGCTCAAGTACTGAGTTAGATTTCTCTCCTTGACCGTTCCCTTGAGGATGATGACTAGATGTCAGTCCCTGAGTGGTCCCTAAAAGGGATAAAAATTCCTTCCAAAATGCAGATGTAAATTGCACTCCCCTATCAGATATGATGCGTTGGGGTGCCCCATGCAATCTGTAAATATGCTGCACGAAAAGTTTCGCTAAAGCTTTTGCGGTGGGAATCTTTTGGCAAGGGATAAAATGCACCTGTTTGGAAAACAAGTCCGTGACCATCCAGATGACAGTATTCCCATTGCTTTCTGGTAATTCCACTATAAAATCCATGGCTATTTCCCTCCAGGGTGCTGAGGGAGTCGTCACTGGTTGTAACAGTCCGGGCGATTTCCCTTGCAACCTCTTAGCAGTCGCGCACATTGGGCAGCTGGCCACATAATTTTCTATGTCCTTTTTCATGGATGGCCACCAAAATTGCCGTTTAATTAAGTGTAATGTTTTTACAAATCCAAAATGCCCTGCTGATTTTGTGTCATGGCACAGCTGCATGAATGTGCCCCTCTGAGTGGTTGGTATATATAATTTTCCCCCCACCCAAGGCAGATTTGTGCACACGTGTCTATTTTTCTGGAACCATTCATCTGTTTCCAAAGTTTTCCGGAATTCGATTCTGGTTTGGCTACCCAGCTGCGGTTTTAATTTAGCTTGAGCTCTGGTGGTTACTGGTGCTGCCAGTTGTGGTTCTGCCATAAGCGGTTTAGAATCGGTGGCTTGCATGCTGTTATATTGGGGCATGTGAGACATTGCATCTGCCAAGAAGTTCTTCCCGCCCGGCAAGCGTAAAGTGGAATTGGTGAAAATGCTGGGACCAGCGGGCTTGCTTGGGGTTGAGCTTCCTGGGTGTTTTTAAGGCTTCCAGGTTTTTGTGGTCTGTCCACACCTGAAAAGGAATTTTATTTCCTTCCAGGAATTGGTGCCACGTAAGTAATGACCAACGTATCCCATATGCCTCTTTCTCCCACACGGGCCAGTGCTCTTCCGTTTTGGTGAGTTTCTTGGATGTATACACGCAGGGTTGCAATACCCCTTCATCATTTTCTTGTAATAGTACAGACCCCACTGCCACATCACTGGCATCCACCTGTATGATGAAAGGCTTATCCATGTCTGGATGCCTCAGTACTGGTTCGACAGAAAAAAGTCTCTTTAATCTCTCAAATGCCGCTTGGCATTCCATTGTCCATTTTAATGGTTGGCTAGGTTTCACTGAGGATTCTCCCTTCATTTTTAGTAAGTTTGTGAGGGGCAGGGCTATCTGGGCAAATGAGGGAATGAATTGGCGGTAAAAGTTTGCGAAACCCAAGAAACTTTGCAGCTGCTTCCTTGTGCGAGGTGCTGCCCATTCTAATACTGCTCTGACTTTCTCTGGGTCCATTTCAATGACCTGTGGAGATATGCGATAGCCCAGGTAGTCTATTCTTTCTTGGTGGAATTCGCACTTCGATAATTTGGCATATAGGTGGGCAGCTCGCAGTTTCTTTAAAACTGCTCTGACTAGGTTGACATGTTCCTCTTTAGATTCGGTGAAGATAAGGATGTTGTCTAAATAAACCAGGACCCCCTTAAATAGGTGCTCCCTTAGTACCTCATTGATTAATTGCATAAATACTGCGGGGGGTCCTTGTAATCCAAATGGCAAAACTTTGAATTTGTAGCACCCCATTGGGCAATTAAATGCAGTTTTCCATTCATCCCCTTCCTTAATTCTAATCTGGTAATATGCTTCTCTTAGATCTAGTTTAGTGAAAATTCTTCCTTTCGAGAGGTGGGATAACATGTCCTTCATGAGGGGCAAGGGGTATAGGTTGCTTTCACTGATTGCATTCAATAGGCGATAATCTACGGATAAGCGTAAAGTGCCATCCTTTTTTTCTCTAAAGAGGACTGGGGCGGTCACCTTAGGCTTGGCAGGTTCGATGGATCCCCTTTCTAGGTTTTTATTTATGAAACTTTCCATTTCCTCCTTCTCCTTAGGGCTCATGGAGTATAGTCTGGGCTTCAGAAGTTTTGCCCCGGGCTTAAATTCTATAGCGCAGTCTGTGGGTCGGTGAGGGGGGAGCTCATCCGCCCTCTCCTCACTGAAAACTTCAGCAAGGTCTCTGTATTCTTCTGGGATCTCGGGTAGCCCCTTTTCTTCTCCTATTGACGCTTTTTCCGTTCTTAACTTTGGTAGGACTCCTTGGGGTTTTAAGTCCGTAGGGTCCTCTTTCGGGAGTTTGATTTCTACCGTCCTCCAATTTACCCAGGGGTTCCATTTCTTTAACCATTCCAGCCCTAGGATCATCGGGCATTCCATGCCTGGGGTCACTACAAACGTTATGTCTTCCTCATGATTTCCCAGGGATAGGTGGACTGGTAACGTGGCTAGGGTAGCTGGCACCCCCCCCTGCTATGGACCCATCTAACTGGCCAAATGAGATTGGTTGTTCCAGCCTCCTCACCGGAATGCCCAAATTTTCCACTAGCGTCGGGCTAATGAGGCAGTGGGTGCAGTCAGAGTCTATTAAGGCTTTCACTTTTACAGCTTCGGGCATGGAGTGGGCTAATATAGTCACTGTCTTGAGGATGGGTGGGATGGATCCACTTACCAGGGGTTCACCCTCCGAACTGTCGCCTGAGGTGTCCACCTGCCCAGCGGTGTAGGCTGGAGTTCCTGCCCCACATTGGGCAGAGGTTGTGCACTCCACAGCCTCTATCGCTCTCATGGTGGGTTCTTTGGGTTTGGCTGAGGACTTCCTGGCTGGTGATCGGTCTGGGTTGTGTTGAGGGGCTTTCAAGCGGCATTCTACGGCCCGATGCCCCTCTCTCCTGCATTTGAAACAGCCCGTTGGCTTCTTGGCCATAGCCGGTGGTTTCGCTGGCTCACGCGTTGGCTCAGGCGGTGAGTGGCCCCATGGTTTTCCTCGGCGGTGCCTCTTCAGTAGATCGATCTCTGCTTTCTCTGCAGGACATACCATTTGTCGAGTTGGTGTGGGTCCCCCTGGGGCAGGCAAGCATCATATAGGTCGTAATTTAGGCCATCTTTGAAATGGCTAAGGAGGATATCTTCTGGCCAGTTCAGTTTGCTGGCAATGATCTGGAATTCTTGTGTATATTCGGCTACTGGGCGTCTGCCCTGCCTCACCATTTTGATTCTTTCGCGGGCTTTGCGATCAGCTAGGGAGTCCTCGAATCGCCTTCTCAGAGAGGACATGAAATGGTTGAAGTCATTGAGCTCTGGGGCGTTGGAATCATGTAAGTTCACCACCCAATCTGCGGCCAGTCCGTCCAGAGTGGATTGCACGATACGGATGCGGGCTTTGTCGCTGGGGATGTGCTGCCCGTATTCTTCCATGTAGCTGAGGACTTGGGTTAGGAAAAACCCCAAGCGTGTCGGCTCCCCCTTGAATTTTGCGTCCAGTGGCGGGAATCTTTGCATGGATCGGTGTCTTCGCCATCGGTGGTATTGTCTTCCATCCTGGTCGCCATCTGCGGGTCGGTAGGGGGTGGGGGCTGCTGAAGTGGTTGCTGCTGGTTCAGCAGACGTCCCCGGGACTACAGGTTCCGATTCCCCCTCAGCATCTCTCCAGCTATAGCTCCAGATACTGGTGCGGTCGCGGGGCTCAGATTTCTCCTCCCCTAGAGAGCCGAGGGTTCTTTTCATCAGGATCCAGTTCGAGTGTTGTGCACTGCTTCCTTCATCTTCGCTAACATGCAGGGATTTCTCCATCTCCTGCTTCTATTCTGGTCGGTGGCTGCCCTGTCTCAGGGTCACCTTTCTCGATCTCTTTTCCCAGTCGCCTTTTTTTCCGACTGCCATTGACCACCGAGATTTGTGGTTACGTGTCTCCCCCACCTCCTCTCCAGAGGAGTCTGACGTTTCGGATCCCGACAGCCGGCAGGTTCTCGGTCGGGGGTAAGGCTCCCTCTCCGTGGGGTTTTCTCCCTTCCCTGCCTCGTCGTCTGACATTGTATTTTTTGCAAAGTCCCCCAGCAAGGTTCTTCCTTCCAGGTTGACTATTACTGCAGATCCTGTCTAATGTAAAGAACCACTTCAATCCACATTTTAAGAAAGCAGAACTCTTGGAAACAATCTCTTCCAACAGGAACTTTTATTAGGATAAATTGATAATAGGTATAATAGACAGGATCTGGGGAATTCCCTTATACATCGATGTTTTAAAGTGTCCCTAAGCAAACTCCTCCCCACATTCCTTCCGGCCGATTCAGGCCAGCAATTCTCTAGGTGTTAAACCCAGGAACGATAACATCAATCCGGCTCCACGATCATTCACCAGCTCTTCAGAGTTTATTTTGATGACGGAGAAATAAACCAGATTCCGGAGGTCTGTGTCTTTTCACCTCCACCCCTTTTCTAGTTGCCCGGTAAGGAAAAGAAGTTCAGAGGGATAAGAGTCAAATGGTTCCATTGTAATGGTTAGTAGAGGTGAATAAACAAAAGGTTACTGTGTAGTGAATGGAGGAAGTGAAAGTAATAAAACCCCTCTGCATATCCCCCCTCCCATTTGGAAGTATGGCAGGATCCAGGAAAGAATAATAATTGGTTTTAGATTAGAGGAGATAGATAGAAAGGAAATATAACTGTATTCTGACAGTCAGTGAAAATTATATTACCGCTTTTCAGATTTCTTGGTGACCTTCACAAAGGACAAATGTTCAAGACTGTATGCTTTCTTGGAATCTGGTGCAAGATTCTCTTCCAGAGTGGCATAATTATGTATTTTTCACCAAAAATGGTACAGTAATTTCCTTTAAGAAATTAAAAAAGAAAAAAAATGAATAAATTAGATCTTGAAAATCTTTACCTTTAATCCTCATCATTAGCAGTGTATACAATATATGGATCTCATAGTTTCTGAAAATAAATTGTTCATGTTTTCTTACCATTTTAATTCTAAACAGTATATAGCAAGCAGTCTTTTCTAGACATTCTTATATGTAAGATCTTGAGTAATTATATATATATATATAATGTGTGTGTGTGTGTGTGTATATATGTATGTATATTGTGGAATGCAAATATACTCTAAAATGTAAGTTGTTTAAAGGCAGTGAAAAACATTTTCTTTTAATATCCATTTTCGTATTTCTTGAAAATGAGTAAAAAATTCCTTTCAAAATTTTATATTACAGTTCCTACACAATCTCAGAACAGTTGATATGTTTTATTACTGCTTAATGCTGCTTGCAGCGAAAGGTGTCCAATCTATGAATATGCCATTCCAAATTCATTTCTGAGATAGCTATACATAATATGGATGATACACCTCTTAAATACAGCAGTGCCTCAGCAGTGAAATGTTTATTTCTAGATGTCATAGGAACGTTTTGCTTTTATAAAGAAAAACATATGGAAGATCTGATAGTCTTGTGATAATAATCTCTGTTCTTTGTTGACAGATGGAAAGGTTGAGGTGACAAAAGAAGGAGTAAAGCTGTGTACTATGGGGCCTGGGAAGGTGTTTGGAGAACTGGCTATCCTATACAACTGCACCCGGACAGCTACCGTCAAAAGTAAGATTATTTGAAATATTTAATATTTAATCCCAAATAATTGTTGACAAACCCTGATAAGTCAGTCCAGATATCTTCCAGTTATTTATCAGTGTTCCTATCTTTGAAAAGAAACAAGAGGTTTTATACAGTTTGTCATTCATGGGTTTTTCCCCCTTTCAATCTTGTAAACAGCATATGAGGATTGTGCTGTATAAATTAATGCTTTGCATGTCAGACTTATTTATTTGCTCATTAATTCAATTTATATGGCTGTTAGATGATTCTGAATGGATAATATAAGTTTAAAACGCCAAATACAAAGGAAAGTGATAAAATAATAAATCATAACAAAATAAAACATACTGTATTGGAAATTAGAATACTATTTGTATAGTTACAGCGGACTAGCACTTAAGTGAAGAACAGTTTTTAGGCCTTTTTAAAGGCCAGCAGGTTTGAGGCCAACCAAATTTCAAACAATATTTAATAGAATATAATTTAGACTAGCTATATTCTGTTGCATAGTTCAAGATCACCCAATAAAATTTCCATGCTTCTATTGTCTCAAAAACGTCCGCCGCTAAAATTGTTGTTTTCTATACAGAATAGGACAAATAGGAAAATAAAACAGGTTTACTGTAGTAGATGAAATCAAGGAGCTTGGTAGAAAACAGAAGCTTAAGTGCAGTTGAAATTGTTGATTAGCTTGTCATTTCTTATATTACCTTCACTTTAGTAGCCCATTCTCTTTCTTGTACTTAGGGCAAACAATCTTTCCAGCAACTGTTCACATTTATTGTCTGTTATTGTTCCATATGTAGTATTTCTCATACCAAGTGCCTTCATGCTTGGTGTTTTTTGTAGGATGTTTTCCTGTGCATAATTTTAGAAGCACACTATTCTTTCCTTATCAAAGTGGTGAGGTCAGAAATAGTATTTTCTTGAAAATGAAAAATTCTGGAATGAAAATAGGCAGTTTTTAATTTGTGACCTTCCCCACTCCCTGCCTTGTGGGGATTTTAAACCCTCGACCATTATTTGTTTTCTACTGTAAGCAGTGCCTTCGTGTGTAATGTGGTTTGGAATGTTAACAAGTGACTTCAGTGTAATTTCTCCTGCTCATTAATGCATAAATAAGTGAATGGTAGTCATGATTATAATTAGTTTTATTTCCTTTCCAAAGTGCTTTGAAAGGGAAGGTCACTTAGTTAGCGCTTGGAGCAGTTTCAGCAAAATCTAGATGAAGAAACTCAGTTCTTTGAAGTACCGACTGCTATTTAAGAAAGATTATTGACTCATAAATTTCAGTTATTACTGTTACTTCTGAAGCTCTGATTGGAACATCTGCTTGTACTTCTGTCCGCATGATAATTCAATTTACTTGTTGGAGCTCTGGAAAGACAGATGTTGGGAGGAGTGATAATGGTATAAAAATAAGGATAATGTGAAGTGTTCGCTTTTAAAAAGAAAAGTTGAATATACAGTACTTGAAAAAGAGCATTAGTTCTTTTTTTTTAAAAAAAATATATTTTATTGGATTTTTATGGGGGTGGGAAGGTTACATCAAGGTGCTTAGGAAACACCGTGGAGATGGGTATATCAAACATCCAAAAGAAAAATCAGATATATAGCTCAAATTGATTCATTGAAAATTCCCTCTCTAATTCCCTCATATAGTATTACATATTCAAATTAATACATTTCTAAATAAACTTCAAACAATCCTATCAAACATCAATCACATTTCAATTATAAAAATCCAAATCCTGTTTTTAGGCTTTACTAATTTACAGTTACCATATTCCAATTAGCCTTAAATAGACATATTATTAACACTTCAGGTGTCCTTCATTTCCCTTTTTAACAATAATTATATCTAAAATGAGTATATTATTCCCACAATAACATTCTTATGTTTTCTTCATTAATACCATTTCTTCTCTTGTCACCAATCCCTCTTATTCTTCTTCTATTACAAAATAATTATTTTATTTAAAATAAAAATATCAGTCCAATAGATACATTTCTATCTGTTTTAAATATATATTCTATCAATTCATCTATGTCTATAAAAAGTCTTTTTAGCCCAGTAGATAAAGTTTACCTCTCCAAATAATTATCATATCTAAAACAAAATATTATTACAAAGGATATCCTCTTACAGAATTCACATACTCCGTTAGTTATTAAATCAGTCAAAATCTCTAAAGCCTTTTTAACCCATTAAATGAAATTTTAAAACACATTTTTAAATCTAACTCTAGGTTTCTTTCTGTGCCACACCGGTTTCCATAATAAAGTTCCTGCATCATCAAACCACAATATTAGAAAGTCAGTATTTCTCAGCACTTCAGATTGGTCAAAGTTCTCTTCCCTTTCTTCTAGTAGCCTTTGGATGGTGGAAGCCGTTTTATTCCATGTTGTAGTTACTAGTTGGTTATCCACATTATCACAATTTTCAATAACTTGTATCTGGGTGTCAGTCTCTATTGGTGTTGATGCTTCAGGCATCTCAGTTAAAGTTATTCTTTGATCATCAAGCTTCTCCATAAATTGTATTTGGGGTTGTATAAAGTTGATTTGTTCCTTAGTTTCCACAATTTCTCCCGGTATAATTTCATAGTTGAGTTGTAGGTATGGTTTCTCTTTAGGTTGTATATTCTCTTTAGGTTGTATAGTCTCTTTAGCGCCACTCTGCTCCTTCTCCACTGTTCTTCGACCTATAACTTGATCCGTCAAAATTTGGAAGTAAGAGTTCATATCCTCCGTGGCTTCCAAGATTTTTTCCAGTATAAGCTCATAAATACCTCCATGTCAGTGGTGAAAGGATCTTTTAATCTTTTAGTGAAGGCTATATTTCGTAAAAGTCAACAAATATTCACCTCCATTTCTTAGTAGACCAAATCACCACAGCTGTTTCAGTTATCTTACTCTTATCATCCTTTGAAGGTTAGAGCCATCCTCCAGCAATGAAAAAAATATACAGTTGCAGTAACACTTTTCGTCACAAGATGTCCTCAGCAGGCTATAAGGTCTTTCTTTCCAAGTTAATAGATTTTTTGTTTTTCACATTAAAAAATAAAAAATAAAGAAGAAAGGCCTCTCCAAAATAGTAAATAGCGTAGTTATAATAGTAATAATCAAAAATAGAAATGTTTTCAGGCTCCCTCAGTATTCCAGGAGTTGAATAGTCAATAAAAAATTAACTGGTTTATTTTTTTTTTCAATTCCCAAAGCTGTTTTTCCCAAGTGCCCAAACGCTGCTCTCTCACAGCAGGGAAGTAATTCAAATACAAAAGCTTTTTACAGGAGAGTAATTAGGGAAAGAAGGGGGAGGAAAGGTCTCACCCGGATTCTCCATGGGGGTTCTTTATGCTTAGTTGTTCTTCTGGCTTTCGGCTGGTGCAGCAAAGTGATCGTCCATTTTACTGGCCGATCTTTTCTCCGACGGCCCTAAGGAGCTGGCTCGGACTGAGGAAGGAGCTGCTGCCCTTCCCCTGTCGACGAGGGCCTCCTCAATGGTGGCCGCCCCTCCAGGGCGACGTTCGACCCGATTAAGGGTCTACCGGCGGAGGGAAAACAGCTGGTGGGAGAGACGGATCTCTCCATGCGACTGCGTGTGCCGCGATCCGGAACCGGAAGCCAAGAGCATTAGTTCTGATGGAGCCCTTTCCCTCTTTAAGGCTTATTTAAGCCTTTGATAGGATAGGATAGGATAGGATAGGATAGGATAGGATAGGATAGGATAGGATAGGACAGCGCAGAGCTGGAAGGGACCTTGGAGGTCTTCTAGTCCAGCCCCCTGCTCAAGCAGGAGAACCTATATCATCTCAGACAGGTGAATGTCCAGTCTCTCCTTAAAAATTTCCAGTGATGGAGCGCCCACGATTTCTGGGGGTAAGCTGTTCCACCGGTTGATTGTCTTCACTGTTAGGAAGTTTCTCCTAATTCCAGGTTGCTTCTCTCTTTGATTAGTTTCCAACCATTGTTTCTCGTCCTCCCCAATTTGTGAAGAACTGATTCTTTTTCAGTTTGAGGTTTTAGCTTTGGGGTATGCAGTTCAGGAATCATGAAAACATTATATCATGATCCAAAAGTATACACGTAAAAAACAGCCTTATATAAAACACTTTAAATAAGAGAACACTATTCAAAATAGCACCCCCCAAAAAACCACCTCAGAAATTATCATCTCAGTATGTCAAACTAAATGAGTTTCAAAGCCCTTTTAAACCCTAAAATTAATGGAGTTAAATTTATATGTCTGAACAGATATTTCTAGAAAATTCTATATTAGTGACTGTTCCATCTTGAAAACGGAAATTTTGGGTTCAGTTGTCATCATAAGTCAAGACTACCTGTACTATATATGAAATAGTATATATTTCTCTTTCATTTGGGCTAAGGATGATGACCCTAGTTTATATCTCTACATTTCATCCTACTTTTAATTCTTAATTTTTTGTTGGAATTTTTCCCCCCAAAGCCATTTTCAAACCAATTAGACGTGGATGTGTTTGTTTTGTGATAATATTATATAATTTGGAGATAAGTCAAAAATGTTAGCTGGCTCTAAAAGATTCAATGCCAGTTCTTCAAAGTTATGAGCCTTTTATTTCTAAATTAGGAAGATGGGATCTAAAACTGTAATTGAAATAGCCAAGCGCATTTTGAACAAGTTAAAACTCATTAATTCTGAACTCTAAATTAATTGTGGAATGATAGAAATCATTTAATCTGTATAATTTCTGATGAACCTTTGGTTTATAAAATGTAGTAACAGATATACTGTAGGGAATTTAGCCTGGGTAAAAATAGAAATAAAAGGAGGGGAAAAAAGAGAGATAACCAGATTTTGAAATTAGCACTCCAAAAAGGATTGTTATAGGTTTTAAATCTTTAAACAATGTCTGGTAGGAATCAGGAGTGTTGAGTATTTAAGAGTAGTCTTCTGACTTTTCTCAGCCTTGCCAATAGACCAGACAGAAACATGTCAAGACACATGTTTCTTAAATTCAGTTTTTGTTCATGAAGAGGCTTCCGATAAGCTGTTTACATCTAATAGCTTGGCCTAGAATGTCAGTGGGCTCCCAAACCCCCAGAGGGCTCACAGCAGTCTATCTGGCCTTTAGGCAATCCCTCCGCCCTATACAGGTAGACTTCTCTCATTTTTTACTATGTTTGCCATGGCCCCATTCCTTCTGTGTGCTCAGTTGCCTCTTATCTGATTGTTATATAGTCAGTGGCTCTTCTTTCTGCTTCCTAAGATCATTCCCACATCACCATTACAGATGCCTCCATCTCAGGACTGCCAAATTTCCTAGAGATGTAGGTCAGCAGTATCTCAGTACTATAATAAGGTCTGAATCACCAAGGTCCAGATAATCTGCTTTCTCCAAGGCCCTTGGGAACTGCAAGCTGATCATATTCTCTACAACTTTCCCTAAAAAGGGAAGATTGGGAATTCAATGGAAATTGCGCTGTTCTTTTGAGTCCAGCCAATGTGTTGATAAGTATATACGTTCTGGGAGGATCAAAGGAGAAGTCTGCAAAATAGATGAAAATTAGTATAATTTTTCATGGCGGACTTTTTAAAAAATACTCAAAGCAGTGCAGAATTGGAACAAAACCTGAGTCTGAAAAATGAGAAGCTGTGTGAAACTAAACTTGAAAGATGTAATTTTGCTTAGGTTGGGATGCGTGACCTTGGCACGTCTTTATCTCAAATCCTAGTCAGTTGACAACGATTGGTTGCATTTCTCATGCTTTGGTCAACATTGCCCAAACCTGATTGCAATGACATTTACAATGGGAGCAATCTAAATTTTGCCCCAGAGGTATTCATTGACTGAACTTTGATTTTTAAAGGCCAGTGCACACAAGAAATGTTTTTACTTTTGGCATTCTGCACTTTGGAAAACACACTGATGTTTCAAATCATGTCTTTCCTGCTGACACATCTGTAGAACATGGAAACTTCTTTGATATTGTTGGCTTTGCATGCTTTCCCTTTCTGACCTTCTTTGGTGGATCAAATAGTGGCCTTTGTCAATTTTGTTCCTTTGCACCGTTTTCTACCCTCACCAAATAAATGGAATGCCAAAAAAGCATGCTTGTTTGTAGAAAGCACTACTATTGTGAATTTCAGTAATTAGTTTCTTTTTTTACACTTGACATCTCCATTAATTCTTATTTAATTACTAGTCACTAATTCAGATGAAGAAGCTGATGCATAAAAATACCATTTTGATAGATATTAGTTTCTTGTTAGCAGTAAATAGGTATACTATTAGGAAGAGGCTCCAGTGTCATCAGAACTATTAATCATGTCAAATACAGCAAGACTTATACATAAAGATTAGGATGGATATATATATATATATATATATATATATGTAGGTCTTTGGTAATTCGGGTTTTCTCCCGCGTAAAATTGAAAGTGTCTTGGCGACGTTTCGACGAAGTCTCATTCGTCATCTTCAGGCTGGTGTCTCTTCGGCTTCGTGCTTCTAGGAGCAATGTGTGATCGCGGCTGTTTCTTCCTTTTAACTGCCAGTGGAGGTATGAACTGATTGGATGGGAGCTTGGCTGTGTTCTGATTGGGTGGAGGTGTGTTCTGATTGGTTAGGGGCTTGGCTGTGCTCTGATTGGATGGGGGGTTGGCTGTGCTCTGATTGGCGGGGTGTGTGCTCTGCTTGGGTGGGGGCCCTGTTGTGCTCAGATTAGTCTGAGTTGCAGGGGGATTTGATATGGAGAGCTGCATTGCTGTTGTTTGGCTTCGCGTTCGTGGTCGTGCCACATCTTCAAGGTGGGTGTCAGTTTGCTTCACGTATGAAATGGAGGGGTTTAAAATGGCCAATGATGCAGCTGTGGTCTGGTTTCTGGTCCGCGGTCATGCCTCATCATCAGTGCGGGTTTGAGTCTGCTTTTTGCGTGGATGTGTGGTAGTGACATCCTGTGTGGTTTTCGTGAGTGTGGGTCTAGTGTCATTCTTTGTGTTAGGGACTCGTTTGTCAATAAGGGTGGGTTTCCAAATGGCTGGTAGGCGGGAGGTATCATCGCGTTTATTCATGCTGTGTGGGCGTTTTTCTATCTCGATGGCTTCTCTGATTATTCTGTTGTTAAAGTGTTCAGTTTTGGCGATAGTTCTGGTATTTTTAAAGTCAATTTTATGTCCTGGGGCTTTAAGGTGTTGGACCAGGGAAGAAGTTGGTTCCTCTTTTCTGACTGAGTTCTTGTGTTCTTCAATGCGTGCACTTATTCTTCTGTTGGTTTGTCCGATGTATGTGGTGGAGCAGGCGGTGCATGGGATTTCATATACTCCTTGATTTTCTAACTCAATTTTGTCCTTGGGGTTTCTTAGGATGGTGGATATTTTTCGGTTGGTGCAGAATGCTGTCTTGATGTTGTGTTTGTGGAGGATCTTGCTGATTTTGTCTGTGGTGCCTTTTATGTATGGGAGGAGGGCTTTGCCGTTTTCTTGTTCTATGTCTTGGATTTTAGTGGGGGTTTCTTTTTGGATTAAGTTGGTAATCTTATTTCTTTGGAATCCGTTGGATGTTAGTACATTAGTGAGAGTGTGTAGTTCGGTTTTTAGGTGTTGTTCGTCAGCTAAGCGTTTTGTTCTCGAGATGAGTGTCTTGGCTACGGAGTTGATCTGTGCTGGGTGGTGGTGTGAGAGTGCGTGCAGATAGCGGTTTGTGTGTGTTTTCTTCTGGTAGATGGTGTGTCCTAGGGAGCCATTGGATTTCTTGTAGACTAAGACATCCAGGAAGGGAAGTTGCTTGTTAGCTTCTGTGTCCATGGTGAACTGTATTTTGGGGTGTAGGCTGTTGAGGTGTGTGAGGAAGTTGTCTAGTTTTTCTTTCCCATGTGGCCAGATTATGAAGGTGTCGTCTACGTATCTGAGCCAGAGTTTGGGTTTATGATCAGATTTTTCTAGAGCTTGGGTTTCAAAGTGTTCCATGTAGAGGTTTGCAATGACAGGTGAGAGGGGTGACCCCATGGGTGCTCCTTCTATTTGTTTGTATTTTTGTCCGTTATAGATGAAGTATGTGTTGGATAGGCAATGGTTGGTCAGATCTAGGATGTGCTTGGGTGGGTTATATTTGTTTTGGATAGCTGTCAAGGCTTCTTGGATTGGCACTTGGGTGAAGAGGGAAATGACATCAAAGCTCACGAGTAGGTCGCTGGGCTGTAAGTTTTGTTTCTTTATGATCTCTATGAATTGGAATGAATTTTTTACGTGTGAGGTGATGGATTCTGAATAGGGCTGTAGTTGTTTGGCGAGAAATTTGGCTAGGTTTTGTAGAGGTGAGCCTATGGAGCTGACTATGGGTCTGAGTGGGGTTCCTTCTTTGTGTATCTTGGGGAGACCATAGAGCTTAGGGCATCTGGATGATTTTTCTCTGGGAATGATTCTTTGCTGGATCTCTTCGCTGATGGGGGAGGCTTTTATTTTGGATCTAGTGGTTTTTTCCAGGTAGGTGGTGGGATCTGTGATTAGGGGTTTGTATGTGGAGTCCTGGAGCAGGTTGGTTAATTTGGTTTGGTAGTCAGATGTGTTCATAACCACCGTGGCATGGTTGAACACATCTGACTACCAAACCAAATTAATATAACCCCCCCAAGCACATCCTAGATCTGACCAACCATTGCCTATTTATTTGCTTTATGACATATATATATATATATATATATATATATATATATATATATATATATATATATATATATATATATATATATATATATATATATATATATATATATATATATTAAGCTATTTATCTCTGCATATCAATTTCATGCCTTTGCCTTAACCAGTGGGAAATACAGAATTTATTTTACTTTTTTATTATATATTTCTAGACATACTGAAATTGCTGTGCCACTTAAAGTTAGTGAGTCATGCCCACTTATTGAAGTTACTCATTTCCATTTCTTTTCCTTTCTAATTTCTTATTTCCCAACAGATAACTCAGCAATTTGTGACCAGTGTCTATGACAATCCTTATTAAGTTGTTCAGAGAGGCAACTGTTTCTGTAAGATGTTCATAAAATAGTTACTTCTATGGAAACCTATTCTGAGATCTGAAAATCTTCAGCATATGTTTTTCTGTAAATTTAGGCGCTGGAATGTGATATGTTTTACAAATTTTTTCATGCTTGTCTTTCAGACACACAGAGAATAGTTGTGTTCCTGTGCAATGCAAGTTTTTCTACAATGCAGTTCTTCCTTTCCATCACCTTGTTTTCATCCAAAAGCCATATATCAGAGGTCCCCAACCTTTTGGGCATCAGGGACCGGTTCCCTTGGGGAGAGGTTTTTCCATGGACCGGAGAGTGCGTGCTTTTGTGTGCTGCCTGCATCTCGCAGATGGGGCTTTGCTTCTTTGTGCGAACCGGTTGCTGGCATGCCGCGGATCGGTACTGGTCCACGGACCAGGGGTTGGGGACCCCTGCCATATATGATGGTGCCTACCTTTTCTACCTCAACTCTCTGGCTCTCAACATCTTGGGTCTCTTATTTTTGGAGAAGTTTACATTCTCCAACTCACTGCCTTCCTCCTTTTGCTTTTATTGTTCAGCTGTTCTACTGGTTTCTAACTGATAACATGAACTTATTTTGGATCCAGGTATGGGGAGAATGGACAAGTGGGAAGGAGAGTAGCTTATCAAGTGATATCTGCACTCTTGGATTTGATACATCTCAGATGGCATAATTTTTTTTAACTCAGACGCAAAGGTTACAGATAGTCCTTGATGTACGATCGCATTTGGGACTAGAATTTCAGTTGTAAACCATGTCGATCTTGCGACTGCACTTCATATGACCAGTTCTGGTTTTATGACCATTTTTATGAAGGTTGTTAATTGACTTGCAAAGTTGAATGGGCTTTTTTTTTTTGCTACACTATTAAAAAATGCTGGAAACTGACAAAAAACATTGCAAGCCACAACCGTGTGACTGTGGGATACCGCAACCAGTTAGAAATGCTCGAAATGATGTCATGTGATCAGAGAGGGAATGTGACATTTTATGATGACAGGAAGGAACATTCGTCATAAGTAAGACAATCATAAGTAAGACAAGGACTATCTGTAAAACATTTGCTTTTGAGTTTCAGCCCTACTACTGCCAATAGACCTCACCCTAATCACCCTAATTTTCTCTTTATGAGAAACACAGTCACTCTGCTATTTCCATTTTCATACAGTCCTGCCAATTGCTTCCACTGTTTTATGGAATAATATGTAATTTTTTTCTTCCTTCCTTCTTCAAGAATGAAATATTACTCTTACTGCTCATTTAAGGCTGAAGACCCAACTTATCACCTTACACATGCAGTCTATAGACTGCAAATGGGCTCTACTTTTTCCTGCAGATTTCATTTTGGGGGGAAAAAAAGAAAACCTTTTTCTCCTTCCCACTTTATAATCTAATATAAACACAGGCATAGCAAAAATTATCCTTGAGTTGCAAGCAGCTTTTCTTTCTTCTGTGGCTCCACTTAAATAGTACCAATGGTTACTTTATCCTTCAAGTGTCTATAACTATAATAACTATTAGACCTATTATCTCTTTCCTGGACTAAAGGAACTGTGCACAATAGGCTGCAAATAGCTTCTCCTTTTGGGTGCTCTTAAGTGGTCAGCATTTAGTCCCTGGGGATTTTAATTCACTAGATGAATGTAACTTTTTTTTTTGTTGACAAGTGACTGAGTGCCTTTTTGAAAGGTGAACAGGATAATAGTTTATATTTCAGAACAAGTCTGTGTAAAAATATCAAGAGAGGTCGTAAGAATAGAACTGTAAACGTTTTCCATTAGTGGTGATTTCCAAGCAAACACACGGATATCCTTTTTCATTTATTCCAGCTTTATAATCGTAGAGCATTAGATTTGTTATAATCTAGAAAAATTAAACATACTGATATGATGTGATGAACTAAAATTCCTCAGTTAAAATGAATCTTAATTCTTCACTTCAAAGATTTTCTTATGCAATTTAATATTTATCTTGTCTGGCTTTTTCTATTATTTTGCTCAATGAGTATCTAAATGTATCAGTAATAAGTACACTATATTCTCACACAACCTCACCCCTTAAAAATGACGTTTTCAAAAAAAAAGTGACTATGACCATCTCTCTTCTCACATTAAAGCCATGCATTTTACAGGAAAGTTAAAAAAACTATTTTAAATTGATAGGTGATGGTATTATTAAAGACAACTCTGCTCTGAACTGGTAAAGGTTTTGAACTTATTTACTTCACTATAGTAAAGTGCTTACAGTAAAGAAGAGAAGCTATATGAAAGAATGAGCAGGTTAACAGATGGGAATTTAAAAATGTGTTGAACATCTGGGCTGATCATTTACAAATTATAGTTAATAAATTATTGAGTGTGATAGCATGGGGATTAAATTTTGACTGTAGTTCATGAAAATCAGTGGGAATGATTGTGAATGAAAGGGAATAGTAGTAATACTATTTAAGTATGTATTTATAACTAAGTGCAATAGTATAAAAACAGCAATTATACTATGTCATACTACAATCAGTTCTAAAAGCATAATATAAAATAAGGAGTTTCTAGTGCAGTCTTTGTCATTTGCGGTCCTGTGGAAATCTAAGGTCTTGTGAGAGAGTTTCATGAGAAATTGTGATTAAAAAAACAAGCACACACTTTTAATTTAATGTGTTAGGCAATGGCAGCACTCAGGTGGGGATTTTTACACACCGCAAATCAGTTGTTGGCTGCCACTTTTCTTTTGCTATAATTATTGTAAAATGAGGATTGGGTAGTTTAGGAATGAACTGTACTCTGATATTTTCAGAGTTTTTGTTATTTTTTCCGGAGACTTCAAAATTATTTCAAGGGTTCCTACAGAGGAAAGAGGTTGAGAAAAGGTGCTATAGTATCTGTGCGTCGAAATGTCAAAACACATGCATTTTAGTGCTTTTTTTAAAAAAAAATTAAATAATCTAACAGTAAGCATAATTGCAGGGCTCCAAAGAACTGGAGCCAGATATGAAAAAGATGTCAACCACAACTTGGCTGTTTTCGTCTGTGGGAAATCCAATATACTGTGTACGGTTCGAGATCTTTCAAATAGCTGGCATTAGCCAAATGCAAGGCACCTGCAATTTTTAATGGCATCTTTCCTGAATGCCCAGCCAGCGTACAGTAATGATTGTTGATGAAAAGAGGTAGGGGTAAAATAAAGAGATAACAAGAACACAACCTAAAGTGCAGAGTGAGGAGTCAGATAACTTGGAATGTAGCCTACTACAATAATCTAAGCCAGGGGTGTCAAACTCCGGCCCATGGGCCAGATGCGTCATGCCGAAATCGCGCACACCCCATTGCCGGCAATGGAAAAAAAGTCACGATATGTTACGACACGTTACGTGATGTTGCAAGTTTGACACCCCTGATCTAAGCAAAATATCCCTGCTTTGACATTTTGGTAGTGAGGAATCAATGGAACTTAAGACTATATTCATTTAATTACAAGGTATTAACAGTTGGGGGACGGTTATTGAAAGTGTCATTCTTGTTTCATAAGCTGTTATTGGAAACCATCTGAACTTTTCCAATCACTTTTCTGAAAGTTTTCAGAATGTGCACATTCATTCCTTAGGTTAAATTTACAAAGTGTTTTGTATGGAATAGCAACTAAGTATGTGTCTTTTATTCAGCATTTTTATAAAGGGCAGTTGTAGGGAATACTAACAGCTTTCTGAATTCCATCAGAAAAGGAGGGGGGGACAATATTTTCCCTCCTGCCAGGGAAACTTGAGGACATCTTTTCCTTTCAAAACGGAAAAGTTGCTGATTAAAAAAATAGATCAGTACTCATTTAAATACAGGTAGTCCTCAACTTACGACCACAATTGAGGCTAAAATTTCCATTGCTAAAAGGCAAGGCGGTTATTAACAGAATTTTGCCCAGTTTTGTAACCATTTTTTTGCCACAGTTGTTAAGTGAATCACTGCAGTTAAGTGAATCTTGCAGACTTTAAACCACTCTGGCTTCCCTCATTGATTTTGCTTGTCAGAAGCCAGCTACGAAGGTTATAAATGGTGATCACATGACCCCTGGACAGTTCAACTGTCATAAGTACATACCAGTTGCCAAGCGTCTGAATTTTGATCATGTGACCAAGAATTGGTGCAACAGTCATAAGTGTGCGTACTGGTCTTAAGTCAGTTTTTTCAGTTCTGTTGTAAGTTCGAATGGTCACTAAATGAATGGATGTAAGCCGAGGACCACCTGGTGCCCTTCAAATGTGTTAAAATAATCACTAACACTTGGACCTAATTGGACATTACAGAAGTTTTAATCCTGGCACATCTTAATCTTCACGTTTTAAAGGTTATATGAATAGAAGTGATAGAAAAAAGCAAATCCAGTTGTGCACATTACTTCTTCTTTTTTCTTTTTTTTTAAAGTAAAGGCAGGGTAAAAAAGTGTTTTTCAGACCCTTGAAAGAATGTTTTTGTTTTTTGGTCATGAGATAAGAGACAACTGTTTAACTGTGGATTCAGTTATAATTGCTGAATTCAGTACATGTTGTATTTATCAGTTGAACTATGATATAATGTATTGTAAACAAGCTTTTCATTATATTGTTCCAATCATGCTATGTCTAAATGACTTTTTTTTTCCCCATAGCATTTTTTAGTGAATACATAATTCTAGATATCCAACTAGATCTCACAGCTGGAGCTCATTAAGACAATTGGTATCTTCTGGAAGAATAACATGGGTTTTTTAAGCTTACAGTAGCTTTTCTGTGGATATAATTACTTTAGCATCCAGAGCTTGAAATTCTTTCTGTATTACAGAGAATATGTAAAACAACTGTTCATTTCTTTTGTTTTCCATATGAAAACAGAAATGGCCTAATGTGTTATCTACTGAGCTTTTCAATAACGTCTAAAAGCAGAAAGTTGTAGCTGAAATGAACAAATCATATTACTGAGCAGGAAAATATCTTTTTCATCACTTACAATGAATTGACATGTACTTGAAGCTATTTGTTCTCCAAATGTAGTCTCAGTTAACCACTGATTCTTTGCAACTATATAAAAATTCACCAATTAATGAGAGGAATATACATCGTGATCTATTTTCTGCAATCTATTTTCTATTTTTTCTATACTATGGAAGGAATTAGAAGCCCTATTGTGGAAACCTGCTTGGCACAAAAAGAAAGCTAGAATTAGGTTTAAAAGTCAGAGCTAAAATTTTATTGGATGGGTAAAAATGGCTTTTAGAGACTTTGACTGAACTAATATGCCTGAGATTCCTAAGGTTCAAGACTTTGATCCGGATGGCAAGATGGAAAATTGGAAAATCTAAAATTAGGAGTTGGATAGAGATTGGTGAAATATTTAACTATGATTTATAAAAATATTTGATAGAGTACAGGAAATAAAATATAGACACATTAATATATATATATATATATATATATATAATAGGCATATTATAAGTCTATTTTAGAAACAATTATTGTTTTATCATCTTAGGCTTGTGTCTAAAATGGTTTTAAAACAGAGAAGTATAAATTGAACAACTGGAATAATATCTATATCTTAAAAATAATCTATACTATATGGGTACCCGAATTGTATACTATATGTTTATATAAGGCCAAATTGGAATATGTTAAATTGTGAGTTAGTTAAGCCTGAAAATGGGTGGAAATATTATTGATATTGTGTGTGTGTGTTTTTTTTTCTACTTGTTTTTTCGTTTCTTGCTTAGAGAGGGAAACTTTAAAGAAGTAATTCAAATTGTCTATGTATGATTATATTTTTTACTTTGTTGTATGGAGTGCCCTATCTTCACGATGAGTTCCAAGCACTTGGTTGTAAAACAAACAAAACCAATAAAACTTGTTATATAAAAAAAAAGAAAGGTAACTTGGGCCCTGATTGGATCTCCATTGTCTATTTAAACTGCCCAGAGCTGTTGGGGAGGTTTTTCAAACTCTAACTCTTGGGAGACTGCAACAGAAAGGTAACTTGGGCCCTGATTGGATCTCCATTGTCTATTTAAACTGCCCAGAGCTGTTGGGGAGGTTTTTCAAACTCTAACTCTTGGGAGACTGCAACAGAAAGGTAACTTGGGCCCTGATTGGATCTCCATTGTCTATTTAAACTGCCCAGAGCTGTTGGGGAGGTTTTTCAAACTCTAACTCTTGGGGGACTGCAACAGAAAGGTAACTTGGGCCCTGATTGGATCTCCATTGTCTATTTAAACTGCCCAGAGCTGTTGGGGAGGTTTTTCAAACTCTAACTCTTGGGAGACTGCAACAGAAAGGTAGCGGCCCGCGCGCCTAACGGCGCGCGAATTATATAACTAAAAATCAAAACGGCAAGTGTGTCTGAGATTCCCTGTATTTAAGAATGTCTGGCTTAGTTGAGTGCAACACTTGCTTTGCAGCTGTCTTTCGCAGTACCCTTTTCAAACTTGGAAACTGTCCTATCTGTAAACAAATCACTAGTCTACAAGGACAGATTATTTATCTAGGGTCTCTAATCTCTGCTCTTCAGGCAGAAATTAGGTGTCCAGTTCAATCCCACTACTCTACTGATCCTCCGCGCTATCAGCCCCCTCTACCACAAAGATCCTGCAGGAGAAGGGCAGTGTGGACAACCGTGGGATCTGGCAGGGTGAGAGCTGTGAACCATAAACGCAAAGCTTTCGCTGTGTCCCTGCACAACAGATACAGTGCCCTTGCTGACCTTAATAGGGAAATTAAGGAGGCAGGTAAAAGTAATTGTGATGATAACTCAAATAAGCAGGGGATCGTGGTCCGAGATGAAGAACTTGTTTTTGACAGGGAGAAGTGTGAATCAGGTATTACACATCAGTCATGCAAGAACAGAAAGGCATCCAAAAAGAGAAGCCACCTTCTGGTAGGTGATTCAATTATAAGGGATGTAAATTTAGGAAAGGACACAGAGGTTTCAAAAGAGGTCAGGTGTCTTCCAGGTGCTACTGCCAGTAGGGACAAGAAGCGTATTTCTAAAATAATCAAAAATGCCAGCAAGGACTGTGATGTGGAGGCTATTGTACATCTTGGCACTAACGATCTGTCCCAAAAAGATGTACTCTCTGTGCAGAATGATTTCCAGAGCTTGGGGCAGGAACTTAGCAGAATAGGCTGTAGGCTTACTTTTTCAGAGGTTTTACCAGTGTATAAGGAGCAAAATGGAAAAGGCCAGCGTATAGCAGAATTCAATATGTGGCTAAAGGAGTGGTGTAAAGGGGAAGGCTTTGGATATATTAGTCACGATGTCTGTAGCTGGTCTAATGAAAAAATGTACAAAAGAGATGGTTTGCATCCATCAAAGAAAGGGACTGAGTTACTCAGCTATAAATTCACAGATTTTCTGGAGGAATATTTAAACTAAACAGCGGGGACAGTGAGTTAATTGATACAGAACATCCCTGTCCCCGGCAATCTAACAATTATAGGGTTATCAGTGCATGTAACATAGATGTGTGTGTGGACAAGAATATCAACCTTGCTGTCAAGCAAAATCAAGCTTCTAATAGCAAGTGCCACACAAAGTGCACTAACCAAATAGGTGGTAAGACAATAGGGGAACTCAGGCACCACACAGGTTACGTAGAAAGTAAACACAGGGTCAGTCATAAAGGACTCAAATGTCTATATACCAATGCACAGAGTATGAACAGCAAACAGGGTGAATTAGAAATTCAGGCTAATGAGGGCAGATATGATATTGTTGCCATTACGGAAACATGGTGGGATGAAACCCACAAATGGAACACAAGGCTAGAGGGATTTAAATTATTTAAAAGAAACAGACCAAATAAAAGAGGAGGTGGAGTTGCTCTATATGTAAGAAATAACTACATCTCTACAGAACTAGAGCACAACAATGATGAAAACTGTCTTGAATGCATTTGGGTCAATATAAAAGGGGGGGGGAAATGACATTGCCATAGGTGTATACTACAGGCCACCCAACCAAACAGAGGAAATAGATGAACTTTTTGCTAGTCAGCTAACTAAGGTATGTAGGAAGCACATCACAATAGTAATGGGGGACTTTAACTACCCTGACATCAACTGGGAGACAAACTCTGCACCAAGTGGAAGATCAAACAGATTCCTTGCAAACCTAGCAGACAACTTTGTCTCCCAAAAAGTAGAGAAGGGAACTAGGGGATTAGCCATTTTGGATCTAATTCTCACTAACAGGGATGAAATGATAGAAGGTGTTGAAGCCACAGGAACCTTGGGAGGAAGTGATCATGCAATATTGGAATTCAACATTATGGAAGCACAAGCAATAGAACACAGTCAAACTAGAGTCTTGGACTTTAAGAGAGCTAATTTCAATAAACTTAGAGAGGGTTTGGGAAGGATTCCATGGATGAGAATCCTCAAGGGGAAAACAACTCAAGAAGCTTGGGAAATTTTGAAAAGTGAGATAATAAAAGCCCAGTCTAGCACAATACCAACAAAGAGGAAAAATTACAGCTCTCAAAAGAAACCAGCATGGCTGCATAAAGAACTCTCTGATAAATTGAAAGATAAAAGGACAAGTATAGAAAGTGGAAAGAGGGGCACATAACTAAGACAGAATATCAGCAAATAGCCCGAGCCTGCAAAGATGAAGTGAGGAAAGCTAAGGCTCAAATGAACTAAGGCTTGCGACCAAAGTCAAAAATAACAAAAAAAGCTTCTTTCAACATGTAAAAAACAAGAAAAAAGTGAAGGAAATGATTGGTCCATTAGTGGGTGAAAGTGGCAAAAAGGTGACAAGCAACAGGGAGAAAGCAGAACTATTTAACTCATTTTTTGCATCTGTCTTTACACAAAGGGAAAAAACAGACCAACCTACCAAAAATAGTGCCATAAAAAACAGAATAGAAATGCAAGTTAAGATAGGCAAGAAAACGGTAAGTGAGCACCTGTCCAGCCTAGACGAGTTCAAATCACCAGGACCAGATGGATTACACTCCAGGGTTCTCAAGGAACTGGCAGATGTGATCTCAGAACCATTGAACTATATTTTTCAAAGATCCTGGAGCACTGGGGAACTACCGGAGGACTGGAAAAGAGCTGATGTAGTTCCCATCTTCAAAAAAGGGAAAAAAATGGATCCAGGAAATTACAGACCTATCAGCCTGACCTCAATACCTGGGAAGATTCTGGAAAAGATAATCAAACAACGAATCAGCGAACACCTAGAGGCAAACAAAATCACTACTAAAAGCCAACATGGGTTTGTCAAAAACAGATCATGCCAGACAAACCTTATTGCATTCTTTGACCAAGTGACAAAATTAGTGGATCAGAGGAATGCTGTGGATATAATTTACTTGGACTTCAGTAAGGCATTTGATAAAGTAGATCACAACCTACTACTTGATAAGATAGAAAAATGTGGGTTAGACCAGGGCTTTTCAACCTTTTCACCTATGGTACCACTTTTAGGATATGGCAACATCCGAGTACCACCAGTTGCCTAGCAAGGTGTCAAAAAAAAAAAAAGGAAAAAAGAGATAAAGTACAGGTAGTCCTCGACTTACAACAGTTCGCTTAGTGACTGTTCGGAGTTAAGACACCTGCCTGCCCGCCCAGCGGCGTTCTTCCTCCTGTCCGAGGTTTTCATTGTTGCGAGCATTTCTGTTGAGGATTGGCAGCGGGGGTGGGGTTGGGGGGGTGTTTGATTTTTATTCCCCCCATCTGCTGGGTGGTTGCAGCAAGTTTTGGTCACTTCACATGACCCTGGGACACTATGACCGTCATAAATATGAATCAGTTGCCAAGCATCTGAATGTAAATCACAAGACCCTGGAGATGCTGCAACATTCCAGCTGATTGGTGCTTCTTCTGGGCTCAGCAGAAGTGCCAGGATCAGCGCCAAGCTCCAGCTGAATCCTGGCGCTGATCCTGGCACTTCCGCTGAGCCCTGACAGCCCTGCAGCTCCAGCCATCTCTCGCTCAGGCTTGTGCGGTGCTGCCACCGGTTTACCTCATTCCCCTCCCCCACTACCACTTTTCTAGGATGGTCGCGTACCACCTGCCAGGTGCCAATGTACCACAGGTGGTACCCGTACCACTGGTTGAAAAGCCCTGGGTTAGACAGCATCACCACCAGATGGATTCGTAGCTGGCTGACCGGCCGTACTCAGCGTGTGGTCCTCAATGGAACCGCATCTACATGGAGGGAAGTGTGCAGTGGGGTGCCCCAGGGCTCTGTTCTGGGCCAGTGCTCTTCAACATCTTCATCAACGATTTGGACAAGGGGATAGATGGGGAACTCATCAAATTTGCGGATGACACCAAGCTGGCAGGAATAGCCAACACTCCAGAAGACAGGCTTAAGATACAGGAGGACCTGGACAGACTTGAACATTGGGCGCTATCTAACAAAATGAAATTCAATGGTGAAAAAAGTAAGGTTCTACATTTAGGCAAGAAAAACCAAATGTACAGGTATAGTATAGGGGGTACCTTGCTCAATAGTAGTAACTGTGAGAGGGATCTCGGAGTCCTAGTGGACAATCACTTAAATATGAGCCAGCAGTGTGCTGCAGCTGCCAAAAAAGCCAACACAGTGCTGGGCTGCATAACAGAGGGATAGAATCAAGATCACGTGAAGTATTAATACCACTTACAATGCCTTGGTAAGGCCAAACTTGGAATACTGCATCCAGTTTTTGTCACCACGATGTAAAAAAGATGTTGAGACTCTAGAAAGAGTGCAGAGAAGGGCAACAAGATGATTAGGGGACTGGAGGCTAAAGCATATCAAGAACGTTTGCTGGAATTGGGTATGTCTAGTTTAATGAAAAGAAGGACTAGGGGTGACATGATAGCAGTATTCAATATCTCAGGGGTTGCCACAAAGAAGAGGGAGTCAAGCTATTCCAAGGCGCCTGAGGGCAGGACAAGAAGTAATGGATGGAAAACTAGTCAAGGAAAGAAGCAACCTGGAAATGAGGAGAAACTTCCTGACAGTTAGAACAATTAACCAGTGGAAACAACCTGCCTCCAGAAGCGGTGAATGTCCAACACTGGAAGTTTTTAAGAAGAGACTGGACAGCCATTTGTCTGAAATGGTATAGGGTTTCCTGCCTGAGCAGGGGGTTGGACTCGATGACCTCCAAGGTCCCTTCCAACTTTATTATTATTATTATTATTATATAACTTGAAAATTGAGAAAAACATTTAAGTGAAAATATGTGACTTAAAGTTTAACCACTCCTCTTGGTGAGCACCCAGAATTCAGCAGAATTTGGCTTATCAAGTAATCTAAATGCAACCAATCAACTCCAGTGATTTATGATGCTTTGAGGCTAGCCTTATCTGAAGATATAAAGGAAAACCAGAAACATAATAATGCAAAACTTTCTGATTCAACTTAATATATTGGAATTGCTGCTGAACATATGAAAGGGGCGGTTTTACTCTTAAATGTGTAATTTTCAGGAATAAATACACACTTGGGTTATGTATGTAATTTGTCATTTGGAGATCTGGAATTGTGTGCACATGTAGCTGTGTTATGAATATAGGCTTACAATTGATTTATGCTGTATTATTTCTCTCTACTTTTCCTTCGTGAAATCCAAGAACAGTTTGATCCTTTCATTTTAAGCTAGAAAAGCATGTACCACCAGGCTTTATATATTTATTTTTTTAAAAAAAAACATATATGGACTTCTACCTTTTAAAATACAACTGGATAGTTTACAGCAATAATAAACCCAAAGATCAGAAAAACAGGGTGCTGGCCCACAATCCCCAATTTATTAAACCATATAGCTCTCAGACTTTAATGATTACTGAGAAGTAGCAGAATTTATTTGTTTTTTCTTATATGAATATGTAAGTTTATATATTTAAGTTTCTTCATATAGGTTTAAAAACCTAACATATGAAAATTGGTTAAATGTTGTTAAAGAAAAATGAATAATAATTGGGAATGTGGGTAAAAATTAAGCTATAAATCTGATATAAATGATAGGCACTTTCTGTTTTGGGTGTGTTATTGTGTATATGTCTATTGAAACAATAATGTTCAGTGGAAAATTTCAGGGCATTTAGCAGTTTCCTTAAATAATGTAATTTATTGGGTATGAACCAATTTCACAATAAAATGAGAAAAGTTACATTAAAGGACACCCAAATGATTTGCACTTTTCTATTTCCTTACTTTCTCATGGTACCTGAAGAGAAAAAGAAATGTAATTTGGTTTATTGGTATTTTGTCTCTCTAAAATACGAAGCCGAGAAGCATAGAAGCATACACATAATTGTACTTAACCTTTTTTTCTCGGGTTACTTCTCTGGAACATTCATTATTAAGTGGCTATTAATGTAGATGAGAACTGGGCGTAGAAAGTTCTGGTAAACCAGGGGTCTTCAAACTTGGCCCTTTTATGACTTGTGGACTTCAACTCCCAGAATTCCTGAGCCAGCGACGCTGGCTGAGGAATTCTGGGAGTTGAAGTCCACAAGTCATAAAAGGGCCAAGTTTGAAGACCCCTGTGGTAAACTATAACCTCTAGCTGCCTGGTGAATGAAGAAATATGCTTGGAGTTTTGTTTCTGCAACATATGAAGTCTTCCTATTTCATATCCCTGGTATCTGTTCTAGTTCTTCTGGATTCTCTATGGGAGTCTTCTGTTAATGAAGGCTTATACCAGGGGTCTTATACCAGGGGTCTTCAAACTCAGCCCTTTTATGACTCATGGACTTCAACTCAACTGGCTGAGGAATTCTGGGAGTTGAGGTCCATGAGTCATAAAAGGTCCGAGTTTGAAGACCCCTGGCTTATACTGTACCATGCTAGAAAACCTGACGTCATCGCTGTTAATATAGGATATTATTACATTGACAAGATATGCAGTACTGTCTGGTATTTTTAGAGTTAACTCAGATGACATAGAAAGGGAGGAGATTTATGAGGAAAGCGTGGGAGAGGAACGGAAGTGAATCTTTGGCCTCCAGCCTAATTGGAAGACATAATTTATGACTGTAAAATAAGGGAGTGGTTTAGCAAGTAAAGATAGACGCAAGCCAGAGAAATTCAGATTCTGGCATCTGCTTTGTATGTGCCGAAGCTATGTTTGCAAAATAAAGATTCTAAAAGGGAAACAAAGCCTCAGAATTCTTTGAAAAGCATCTTCCTTCGGAACCATAACAACATGCCAGAATCTAAAACCTTTTCAAACAACTGGAGGTGCATTACCCCCGCCTCTTTCTCCTAGCCTGGAGTGAGAATGACAGAATTCAGGAGGAAGACCATCTATCATGAAACGGGAGTTTGTTGAATACAACTCGGCAGCGGCTGATAACCCAGAGGGGGAAGTAACAGACAGCATGCTGTGGGAAAATGAATTTTGGCAGATGAATGAGAACCGGTGGACAGACAACGGGCAGACTGCCACTCAAGGCCTGGGTGAGTTACTGGAAATATCTCAAACCCCAGAGGAGAGAGGCAGAGATCCACTCCTGCAGAGAGAAGCCTACAGCCTCTCCATTTTGTATCAGACAGCCTTTCAGACTCTGTCTTCCTCTATCAGGGACTCCAGCCCCGAACAGAGAGGGAATTCCAGTCTGAGGCCTCTGCAACAATGGGGAGTGTGGCATTCGAAGCAGGCAGGGAGCAACCAACTTCTGAGCTTGCCACAGCTAATAGAAACCTTGCAACAGCTTGGGGTGGTGGACTAATGAGGTTCTACATGATCACCTGTACAAAGGGGTTCTGGTGTACCTCGACGATATCCTTATATACAGCACAAATATGACTGATCACATAAAGCTGGTGAGAGAAGTGTTAAAGAAACTATTGAATGCCAAGCTTTATGCCAAATTATCAAAATGTGAATTTCACCAGACCCGATTAGATTATCTCGGCTACAGAATCTCCAACGAAGGCATTGAGATGGATCCAGCCAAGGTGAAAGCTATAATCAAATGGCAGCCCCCAAAAACCCGCAAACAGCTCCAGAGCTTTCTAGGTTTTGCCAACTTCTACCGTCAATTCATCCCCTCTTTTGCCAAGATTAGCCTACCCCTTACAGATTTACTCAAAACAGGCAAAAGAGGAGGGAAGCCGCGACCAGGCCAACCACTAGCATGGACTATGAACTGTCAAACAGCTTTTGAGAATTTAAAGAGACTATTTGCTGCCGAACCGGTCCTAAAGCATCCCTGCCTAGGGGAGCCCTTTGTAATTCAAGCCGACGCCAGTGATGTGGCAGTTGGAGCTGTATTGCTTCAAAAGAACCAGAATGGAGTCCTGCAACCCTGCGCCTACACCTTCAAAAAATTTACGGAAAGTGAACGGAGATGGGCAATATGGGAGAAGGAGGCCTTCACAATTAGATGGGAGCTGTTAAACTGGCGATACTACCTGGAGGGGAGCAAGGTGCCATTCGAAGTATGGACAGATCACAAAAACCTAGAGGCACTGAAAACTCCCCGCAAATTGTCCCCAAAGCAAGTATGGTGGGCACAGTACTTTAACCGCTTCAACTTTACTCTAAAGTACATACCAGGGGAAAAAACCTTCCTAGCTGATGCGCTATCGAGATTGCCCCAATACAAAAGCGAACGTGAAGAAGTCAATGAGGCAATTATCTCCAATCCACAACCTGCTGCACAAATCATGCCTCGCAGGGTCCCAAATCCTGATGACCCTGGAGCAAAGAAAATAAAATGAGAGCTCCTCACTGATCAATGGTTCAAAGATAATCAAACCTCCTTAACATGCCGGGGTGGTTTGGCTTACAAAGGGGGGAAACTGTATTTGCCCGAATCCCTCCGTATCAATGCTCTCAAATACAGCCATGATGTAAAGCAGGCTGGACACTTTGGATATCTAAAAACACTACATCTCACCCGCCGGCAATTTTGGTGGCTGGGACTGAAACGAGATGTGGAAAACTATGTAAAGAGTTGTACTGTATGTGCCACAATGAAAAGAATACCGGGGAAAACCCCTGGATTACTGCAGCCGGTGGCAGACCCTTCCCAACCCTGGGAAGAAATAGCTATGGACTTTATCGTAGACCTACCTGAAAGTAGAGGAAATACTGTCATCTGGACTGTAATAGACCTGTTTTTGAAGCAGGCTCATTTCATTGCCTGCAAAGGGCTCCCATCCACTCAACAACTGACTAAATTGTTCCTGAAACATATCTATCGACTGCATGGCGCCCCTAAGTGAATAATCTCAGACAGAGGGGTGCAGTTCACAGCAAAGTTTTGGAGGAGTTTTCTTAAATTAATTGGATCATCTCAAGGCTTATCATCTGCTTTTCATCCGGCCACCAACGGAGCTGCAGAAGCCGCTAACAAAATGGTGGAGCAATATCTCAGATGCTACGTGTCCTATCAACAGACGAACTGGACTGACCTCCTCTCTTTTGCAGAGGTGGCATACAACAATTCTGTGCACAATAGCACCGGCTACACACCTTTCAGAGTAGCCACAGGCAATGAGTTCGGTCCAATTCCTGAATATCCCCAAGTGCCAACCACTTCCCAGACACTTGACCAATGGGTGAGGGGATGGGAAGAAGTTTGGAGAAACACGAAAACTGCTTTAAAAAAGACTTTTGAAACCTATAAAAAGCAAGCTGACAAAAAGAGGGCTCCCGAAAGAACGTTCCAGGTTGGGGAAAAGGTTTATCTGTCAACCAAATATTTACGCCTCAAATTACCCAGCAAGAAATTAGGACCGAAATTCTTAGGGCCTTTTCCTATCGTAAAGATCATCAATCCAGTCACAGTAAAACTGAAACTCCCTAGACTTTTGGGTAAAATTCACCCTGTCTTCCACAGTAGCTTATTAAAACCTTATCGGGGCTCCACTTTAAGACCTCCCCCGAAGAAAGCACCTGGGCCCCTCGTAGTTGTGGGGCAGACCCATTATGAAGTGAAACATAATCTTGATTCTAGAATTTTTAAAGGGAAATTGCAGTACCTAGTACAATGGAAGGGATACCCGTTGTCTGAAGCCACTTGGGTGAAATCCAATGAGGTGAAAGCTGACAGGCTCGTCAAAAGGTTTTATACGAAACACCCCAACAAACCGAAAACTAGTCATTAATATATGCTTTTGTTTATATTACAGGATCTGTCCTTTTTGTAAGGGGGGCCGGATGTCAACGCTGTTAATATAGGATATTATTGCATTGACAAGATATGCAGTACTGTCTGGTATTTTTAGAGTTAATTCAGATGACATAGAAAGGGAGGAGATTTATGAGGAAAGCGCGGGATAAGGAACGGAAGTGAATCTTTGGCCTCCAGAGTAATTGGAAGATGTGACTCATGACTGCAAAATAAGGGAGGGGTTTAGCAAGAAAAGTTAGACGCAAGCCAGAGAAATTCAGATTCTGGCATACATTCAATATGTGCTGACATTGTGAAATTGATTAAAGACTTTTCAGAATAAACAAAGCCTGAAATTTCTCTGAAGTGCTCCATTAGTCGGAACCTTGACAGTAGGTACTGCCTAATAGAAGACTGGGAAATTGAATTCGTAATAGCATTTATATTTTGATATAAATATGTCACATATGTCCTCGTCCCTTTTCTCCTCTCTGCCATTTTAATTTTCCCTCATATTGCTAAGGTCACAGAAAAAATATATTTTCCCACCCACTCAAAGCCCACACAACATAGCTTTTAACATCATCTTTTGGTATTGAAAATAGAAAGCAGTATTTTCTCAATCGTTTTTGTTGTCCCAGAAAACAAAAGTATAGCTAATTTGTCAATGGATTTAAATTACTGGGCATATCTTTTAGCAGGATCAAATTTAATAAAGTAAAGTATTAAATGCCATCAGATAGAATCATTGCTAGGTATAACAGTTGATCATAAAAAATCTAACCTACAAATAAAGATATTTGGGTTTTTGGTGGGTTTTTTTTATTAAAAAAGCAACAAAACCCTGAAAACTCCTAGAGGAGTGTTTACTAGACTTTTTAGAGTTAATTCAGATGACATAGAAAGGGAGGAGATTTATGAGGAAAGCGTGGGAGAGGAACGGAAGTGAATCTTTGGCCTCCAGCCTAATTGGAAGACGTAATTTATGACTGTAAAATAAGGGAGTGGTTTAGCAAGTAAAGATAGACGCAAGCCAGAGAAATTCAGATTCTGGCATCTGCTTTGTATGTGCCGAAGCTATGTTTGCAAAATAAAGATTCTAAAAGGGAAACAAAGCCTCAGAATTCTTTGAAAAGCATCTTCCTTCGGAACCATAATACCTTGCTATACAACAAGCAGGCAGTTAGTTCTGACAGATATGGTTGCTCTCATCTTATTTTTTGGTTTTGACTCCTGATTCCAGAATTATGTCACAGGGTTACCAGAAGTCACTATAATTAGAGTACAGGGTGAGATAGATTGAAATAGAGATTGGTGTAGAATACAATCTGTACAAACACACAGCATTTCAAAACATAGGTTGAATATTACCTTCGAATTTTCAGTGTTTAGCTTTTCTGGCTATTATGTATTGTGAACTATCTAGAGGGAAGGGGTGTTATGTATTGATGTAAATTACTTGGAATCAGTTATAAATAAGTTACTGCTGTGTCCGTTTAAACTCCAGACTGCCTGCCTGCAGAATTGTAAGTTTGTGTTTTGGGCGGGAATAACTGCTTTAATTCCATTGGCCGCCGCCTATCGGTGGTCTGTATAAATAAAAGTTAAGCGGCTGTTAGGGCTGCTTCTGTGTTAACCAATAAATGTGTTGTTATTTTCACCTTCGCCTCCTCAATGACTCAAAGATCCCAGAACATAATAGTGGCGACGAAGGTGGGATGTGCTGCTAAGAAGAAAGGCTAAGTCACTAAAGGGGTAAGACCAGGCATCAGCGCCCTGGTTGGAACCGCGTTCCCCCCTTCTGCCTGCCAGTATGCAAACGCTGGAGGTAGCGCCTTCCTAAGGGACCTGTCCCTGGGAAACCCACAGAAGCCTTAGCAGCACAAGGCATTGAGAGGTCAGTAACAGCTAACCATGACCAAGGTTGGCAGGCTGTTGGAGTTCGACGTGTCGCATCCTGAGAGGTGGAGCTCGTACATTTCATGAGTCGAGAACTATCTAAGAGCGAACCAAGTTAGTGAAGATGGTTTAAAGGCTGCAACGCTACTTTGCATGTGTGGCCAGGCGACATTCGATATAGCCAAAAACTTGGTCGCTCCAGCTGCACTAGAGTCGGTCGCCTACCTCGAGCTCAAGAAAAAGCTCAAGGAGCATTTCGAGCCTAAGCTCTCCGTCATTGCATGGAGACATGCGTTTGAACAAAGAGAGCAGCAACCAGGAGAGTCAGCTGCTGAATTTGTGGCCGCACTTCAACAGGCGTCCAGGCTCTGCAACTTCACAGACCTAGAAGAGAGGCTTAGAGACCATCTGGTATGAGGTTTACGGAACAGGGACCTTCATCAGAAGTTGTTTGCGAAGGAGACCTTGACGTTTCAGGACGCTCTGAAAGACGTAATGGCAGAAGAAGCTGCCGGGGCAGCCGTCAAAGCCTTACGACCCCACAAGAATATTCTCAGCCCAGCAACCGTCCACCAGGAGCCGACGACCCAGACGGGGACAATGAGGTCCACCAGCTGCACAAGCTACCAGAAAGAGGGCAACGGTCGTTTGACAAGGCAGCGCCCTTCCCTAGCTGTGTGGGCTGTGGTGGCAGACATCGGCGCTCGGAGTGTAGATTCCGTACGGCAGTGTGCCGAGCATGTGGCAAACAAGGCCACATCGCCAGTGTCTGTAAAGGTCGGCAGAGAGACTCTCTACAAGAAGAATTTCCCAGGAAAGGTACAGGGGCCCCGGGAAAAAACAGAGTTGGATTTTGCTCCAGCAGAAGGAGCATTTTTAGAAGAGGAGCCCATCGCCCCCTTAAAGAAAAGCTTAGGCTTAAAGTCAAGCTTCAAGGAATTCCATGTTCCATGGAATTGGACAACGGGTCAGCCCTGTCCATAGTTTCTCAAAGAACTTTTAACTACATCTGCAGTCGTAGCGGCAAAAGAGTCACACTCAAGCCATCAAATTTAGTGTTGACGGATTTTCAAAATTCCCGCATAGCAGTTAAAGGGGAGGCTACGCTAACAGTACAGTTCAAAGAGTTTGAGGGTTCCCTCGACATCGTGGTAGTTGAAGGCCACCGCACAAGCCTCATTGGTTTAGGCTGGTTTGATGCCCTGGGCATCCACGTGACTGGCATAAATAAAACGCAAGCAGTGGACCTGATGATTGTTTGCCAGGAATATGCTGATGTCTTCAGTCCTAGCTTAGGCAAGTACAAGGGAGCTCCAATCGCCCTTCACCTTGATCCAACCATAACCCCAATCAGGATCAAGCCTCGCAGAGTGCCTTTTGCCCTCAAACCAAAAATCGATGCAGAGCTGGACAAGCTGGTGCAACAAAGCATATTGCAGCCAGTAGATAGCAGTGTGTGGGAAACTTCCATAGTCACACCACTTAAATCCAACGGTGAGGTGCACATATGTGCGGATTATAAGTGCACTATAAATAAGGCACTTCAACAGCATGCATATCCGGTACCTGTAGTCAGCCATATCTTGGCATCATTGCAGGGAGGTTGCGTATTTGCCAAATTGGATTTTGCAGAGGCGTACCAGCAGCTGCCCATGGACGATGCCATGGCAGAAGCTCAAATGATAGTAACCCACAAGGGAGCATTCAGGGTTCGTCGACTGCAGTTTGGGGTCAGTGTGGCCCCAGGTCTTTTCCAGAGTGTGATGGAGCGCACGCTAAAAAACATCCCAGGGGTGTGCCCTTATTTCGACGACGTCCTCATAGCTGGGGAGTCAGTAGAAATATTGGCAGAACGGCTCAAAGCCGTCCTTCAGTGTTTCCACGAAGCGGGGCTGAAGCTTAAGAGGAACAAATGCCAAATAGGTGTGGACTCAACAGAGTTCCTCGGTTTTCGCATAGATGCTGCAGGCATTCACCCCACTGAATCTAAGCTCCAAGCTATTCAGGCTCCCAGACCAAAGTCAAAGGGGGAGCTACAGGCATTTTTGGGGTTACTCAATTTCTACCATGCATTCCTGCCTCATAAGGCAGCATTGGCAGAGCCATTACACAGGCTCTTGGACAAGAAGGCCCCTTGGCAGTGGACGAGCGCCCACAAGAACAGTTTCAAGGCAGTCAAATCACTGCTGTCTTCGCACTCCGTGCTTGCACATTTTAATGAAAAGCTGCCTATCAGCATTGCAAGTGATGCATCTCCATATGGAATAGGAGCTGTGTTGAGCCATTTAATGGCCGACGGGAGGCAAGCTCCCATAGCATATTATTCAAGGACACTGTCACCGGCGGAACGCAACTACACCCAAATAGATAAAGAGGCACTGGCCATTGTGGCCGTCATCAAAAAATTTCACGATTTCCTTTATGGTCGCCCATTCACAGTCTTTACTGACAATAAGCCACTACTGGGTCTGTTCACGACAGACAAACAAACCCCTCAGATCCTATTTCCAAGGATGCTGAGATGGTCCATCTTTCTCACCACTTATAGTTACCGTCTAATTCACAAACCTGGCAGGGAAATGGGCCACGCTGATGCACTCAGCAGACTGTCCCTGCCAAACTCAGAGCCAGACCCCGCACCTGCTGCACGCATCCTGGCGATCCAGGACCCCTTCACGCTGGGGATGTGGCTGCTGGGACAGCCTCTGACAAAACGCTCAGCCGCATTTTGAATTGGGTGTTCAGGGGGTGGCCAGAAGCTAATCTGGGGGCAGACTTTCACAGTTTCAGTAGACAAAAGGATGAGCTGTCAGCTCACAAAGGCTGCATTCTTTGGGGAAGTCGGGTCATAGTTCCCAACTCCTTGAGGACTAGGGTCTTAGAATCTCTGCATGAGGGACATCCTGGGATAGTCAGGATGAAGGCACTCGCGAGAAGCTACCTGTGTTGGATTGGATAAGGATATTGAGGGTTGGATAAGGGTTGGATAAGGATATTGAGGTCCAAGTACAAAGTTGCCATGTTTGCCAGCAATCCAGACCCGAAATGCCTCAAGCCCCAGTACATCGCTGGGAAACCACACAAACCCCATGGTCCAGAATCCACATAGACTTTGCGGGACCATTCCAGGGACAACTATTCCTCATTGTTGTGGACAGTCACTCTAAGTGGTTAGAGGTCGCACCTGTCCCTACTATGACTACTGCCAGGACCATCCAGGAACTGTGCAGAATCTTTGCCACACACGGGTTCCCCGATGTAATTGTTTCTGACAACGGAGCTCAATTTACCGCTGTGGAATTTCAGTCCTTTTTGAGGGCTAACATGATCAGGCATGCCACTTCAGCCCCCTTTCACCCGGCTTCAAATGGCCAAGTGGAACGCATGGTTTGAACGACCAAAGAGTCGTTAAAGAGAATCGTGACCGGCGATTGGCAGCATCGGCTGGCAGACTTTTTACTTTGCCAACGCATGACACCCTGCACTTCTATGGGCAGAAGTCCAGCAGAACTCAGATGAGGATGGCGTTTAACCACCAAGTTGGACCGTCTGCATCCAGACCAAGTTGCCTCGGACACAGCACAGCCAAAGCCCCCTCGAAACTTGCAAGTAGGCGACCGGGTTTGGGCACGAAATTACGGTAAAGGGGCACTGTGGGTGGTAGCTGTGGTTTGTAAGGTATCAGGACCACTCTCTTATGAAGTGGTCCTGGAAGACGGTCGGGTGCTACGCCGGCACATCGACCAATTGCGCCGGAGGCTAGCAAACCAGTCGCTGGCTCACCACATGGTTGAGAGTCAACACCAGGAACAGCACGACAGCGCCCTTGCATTGGAGTCTCAAAGTGCTGGCGAGACTCCCAGTGGCATGGATGGTGTAATAGCGGGAAGCGAGTCACCCCTGAGCGCAGAGACTGCAACCACTGAGCGAAACCGGCAAACGGCCCCGATTTCCAGCTCAGCAGAAACTGTTCCACCAATGGACATTGGTGCAGGTCTACTTGGCCAGACCAGCCAAAAAGGCACGGGTGTACCTGTAGCGAACGGGTCCCAGAGTCCCGGTCCACCCAGCCATACAAGGGAGCCGGTAGACTGGGAACCTCCGGCAGTTCCGAGACGTTCGGAACGGTTGCGGAAGCCACCAAAGTATTTGCAGGACTATGTTCAATACTTGAAATTGTGAACTATCTAGAGGGAAGGGGTGTTATGTATTGATGTAAATTACTTGGAATCAGTTATAAATAAGTTACTGCTGTGTCCGTTTAAACTCCAGACTGCCTGTCTGCAGAATTGTAAGTTTGTGCTTTGAGTGGGAATAACTGCTTTAATTCCATTGGCCACCACCTAGCGGTGGTCCGTATAAATAGAAGTTAAGCGGCTGTTAGGGCTGCTTCTGTGTTAACCAATAAACGTGTTGTTATTTTCACCTTCGCCTCCTCAATGCCTCAAAGATCCCAGAACATAATACTGGCTATTTGCTGATGTAGTGAATATTTTATTATATTTTTATATTCTGTGCTTTTATTTTCTCTTTGTTTATTTGTCTTCTATATGGCCTATCATACTATATATAACCAGGATTGCTTTTTGCTTATTCCTGTTTTCCAATTTCTATCGTTTCAACTTTTACTGATCTGGGACTAACCCAATTATTTCTCATTTATCTAAAAGAAAACATCACAAAGATCAGTAAAACAAGTAGTAAACAACTTTCAGGAATTAAAAAAAAAAGCCAATCTAGCCAAAGTTGATACTGAATTCATTCGAATTCATATTACTAAACTGATTTATTTCAGATATTATGGCTAATTATTCTTAGATACCTAAATATGCTTAATCTAGTGAACTATTGATACAACTTTATTACCATCCAATTTATAAATTATGATTTTCTCCTAGGCATTATAATGAGAGTTGTATCTTTGAAATACAGTACATGTTCTCCACTTCTTCAAAGGATGTTTTGAAAGCTTCGGCATGAGCAACACACATATGGACCCATATGTGCTTTTTCCTTCCTTTTCCCTATTTAATTTAATAAAATATTAATTTTATTTTATTAAATAAAATAATGTGTTACTATATCAGAGTTTAGAAAAAAACATATTGGGTTTCCATAGGAATTTTGTCAAATGTCCTTGTTTCTTTACTGGATGGAAAAGATATTAGGCTATAATCATTTTTCTTTGTGTTCTTCCTTGATAGGGTCCCTGAAGCTCTGCTTTCTATGCATATCCATTATAATTAAAACAAGTATCCTGTTTTAAGGAAACCCCAGGTTTGAATTAGGGCTTTAAACAGGTGATTATTTAAGCATGTTAACTTTAAGAATACATATACAAAGAAAACAGAAACACACACATGCAAAGCTATTGCCTTCCCCCCTCCCCTTTCAGTGTAAGATTCATCAACTGGGAAGTTTTCAACTTTTACTGTTGATTGAGACAATGGCTTTCTTTCTGAATTGGCTTGTAAGTATGGGAATTCTCTACTATTAGAAATCACAACCATGGGTAAAGATAACTTGAAACAGCTGGGTGGTGATTTTGTCTACTAGGAATTGGAGGTGAATATTTGTTGACTTTTACTAAATATAGCCTTCACTAAAAGATTAAAAGATCTTTTCACCACTGAAATGGAGGAATCTTACCCACAGCTTGATTATGAACTTATACTGGAAAAAATCTTGGAAGCTACGGAGTACGTGAAATCTTACTCTCAAATTTTAATGGATCAAGTTATAGGCCAAAGAACAATAGAGAAGGAACAGAGTAACTCCAAAGAGGCCTTTAAACAACATATACAAACTAAAGAGATGGAGAAACCATACCTACAACCCAACTATGAACTTATACCGGGAGAAATTGTGGAAACTATTGAACAAATCAATTTTACACAACCCCATATACAATTTATGGAGAAGCCTGATGATCAAAGAATAACTTTAATTGAGATGTCTGAATTGTCAAAAACAATAGAGACTGATACCCAGATACAAGTTATTGAAAATTGTGATAACGTGGACAATCAACTAGTAATTACAACATGGAATAAAACTGACTACACCATTCAAAGGCCACTAGAAGAAAGGGAAGAGAACCTTGACCAGTCTGAAGTGTTGAGAAATACATCTTTTCAAATATTGAGGTTTGATGATGTAGAAGCCTTACTATGGAAACCGGTGTGGCACAGAAAGAAACCTAGAGTTAGATTTAAAAATGTGTTTTAAAATTTCATTCAATGGGTTAAAAAGGCTTTAGAGATTTTGACTGATTCAATAACTAACGGAGTACGTGAATTCTGTAAGAGGATATCCTTTGTAATAATATTTTGTTTTAGATATGATAATTATTTGGAGGGGTAAACTTTACTTAATGGGTTAAAAAGACTTTCTATAGATATAGATTGATTGATAGAATATATATTTAAAATAGATAGAAATGTATCTTTTGGACTGATATTTTTATTTCAAATAAGATAATTATTTTGTAATAGAAGGAGAATAAGAGGGATTGGTGATAAGAGAAGAAATGGTATTAATAAATAAAACATAAGAATGTTATTGTGGGAATAATATATTCATTTTAGATATAATTACTATGTTAGGGAAAAGGGAAATGAGGGATACCCGAAGTGTTAATAATATGTTTATTTAAGGCTAATTGGAATATGGTAACTCTAAATTAGTAAAGCTTAAAAACAGGATTTGGACCTTTATAACTGAAATGTGATTGATGTTTGACTGAATTGCTTGAACTCTATTTAGAAATGTATTAATTTGAATATGTAATATTATATGAGGGAAATAGAGAGGGAACTTGTAATGAATTAAATTGAGCTATATACTTATGATTTTCCTTTTGGATGTTTGATGTACCCATCTCCACGTTGTTTCCTAAGCACCTTGATGTAACCTTCCCATCCTTATAAAAAATCTAATAAAATATATCAAAAAAAAAGAAATCACAACCGTGACATCTTAGTTTTATCTTGGCTGTTGTCCGCATGCTGTCAAACAACAAAGTATATTAAATAGCCACTTTCTCTCCCTATCTGTCCTATGCAATAAATTTCAGTCTTTCATATGTTTTCCCCATGTCCCACTTGACAACAAGAGTGATCATGAACCAAAGTTAAGTAGCTTCTTACTATATTGGGCAGGAACCATGAATTATCTCTGAGCTCATGTCTTTTGGGGACAAAATTTCAGGACCGCATGTCTAATATTGGTGATGACTTTCCTATCATCTCCCAGAACTTGTTTAGTCTTTGGTTGTTCACCTAAGGAATGGGCACTGATATGCTTAGCTGACAGGGTTCCTGCCTCTGGTGGGCTCTTTAGCTTTATTTAGTTATGACCCTTATCAGATACAGACTCCTTGCTACCATTTAATGGCCATCATTTTTGCAACCCAGACATGGTAGCCCAGCAAATTTTCTTATCCCAATCATCTAATGATGTCTGCAATATGAATAGGGCCAAATATTTTTAACTTCTATAAAGCTATCTGAGGCTCTTCAGATATTCCTTATTTCATAAAGAAATGAAATGGTGGCAATATAAAAGAGCTTCAAAGATTCTTTTTCTTAAAGGACTGCTAAAAACAAGTTATAGAGACTTATGTCTGATGCCTTTAAAGAGATTCCCCTGACTTTGAAATTGCTACTTTAGCAAGGCATGTTTTCAATTATTTAGGAAAGGAGGCTTCATATATGCCTTCCTCTATAAGTCCTCACTGAATCACAGGAGGGAATGAATTAATATTTTTTTAGATGCGCAAATATTTTATCCAACTTAATGATAGCAGTGAAAAGATTATGCCTGTAGGTGCTCCATGGAAGTCTTGGGTGCAATTAAAGCTATTTTCAGCATTCAAAGGACACTAGAGAACAAGAAATTGAAGTATTAGGCCCTGATTATGGATCTGTTTTAGGCATATAAGACCACTTATTGAAATCAAACTGAGTGGCTTCATTTGAACACCTCATGTAGTTAGAAGGAAACTATTACTTAAATAGCTTGTACATTTAGGATCTTAAGAGGTTCTGTGAACACTTGAAGATACTTTTGTTAAATGGATGGATTTTTTTCTACCAGGTATTTTACAAGAGGTGAACTTAAATTCTGCCTATTATTTTAGAAATACATTTCAGTTGAAAATATATAGGTTGTGAAGTGTAACATTTTAACTTTTATGAGTTGTAGTAATACCAAACATACTGGTACTTCCGTCATTTATTAGTGCACTATAAAGTCAGCATCATCATCTATTGAAAAGGCTTACGATTTGAAATCTGGTTCAGGGCGCTGTCTAGTCTTCAGCTGTCACTCTTTTCACATTGCTCAAAACTTCAGAGTACTTTTCTGCATCTGACCTTGCTCACAACCTGAAAGGAGGAGATGACAGGAAATGAGCAACAATTCCAGTTGGCAGATGCAAGCAAAGATCTGTTCATCACATCATATCACCATGATCTCTCAGAAGAGTAATGATGCTTGTATGTGGAATATTTGACAACTCGGGAAGAGAAAACTCTGGCTGGCATTAAGCAAATCTTCTACCCCAATAAAAGAGGCCATCAGAAATGAGCTATCATGATGTTCCTTTCCATTTATACTATGCTATGTGTAAGAGCTGACAGATTGGCTGCTAAAACAAAGGTGACTCATGCCAAATGGCATTCCAATTCCCCCCTCCCCCCAAAACAGGAAAGAGGATGAAGCTTTTGAGGAGGAAGTAGCAATTCTTAATCTTTTATTCTGCTTTGTGTTCTATTTCTCTCAGAATCTTATCACAAGTGGAGAAAATTCAAATGATGCTGCTTAATAGATGGTACTCCATCAACAGATGCAAAACCAATTATAATTGGGATCGTCACTCTGGCTTTTTATTTATTTGTAGTCAGAGACTTTTTAAAAAAAAAATGAATACAAAGCAAATTTCCACCTAGAGTTCAATAAAGTATAATCATAAATCCAATGAATAATATAAGAAAATAAAGAAGCTGTAGGGCAGTAACTGACATTCATAACTATTGTTTTAGTTTCCTAAAAAGTGATCAGCCAATTCAGTCTGGACAAAGGTAAGCACACCAATATCTAAAAGGCAATTGCAACGGATCAGAAATTTTCTAAGAAACTTCTGTGGAAATATCCACTAATTAGAAGCATAAAAACTCAGACACAAACCAACCAGCCCCTGAAATTCACTGTGGCCCTACTGGCCTATCATTAATTGGAAAAGTAAAATGGAAAAAAAAAATCTTAGTCATTTTTCCAAGGAAGCTCTGTAAGTCTGCTTTTGCTCAGACTAACATGGCAGCCATTTGAGGCATCACTAATTTGGTCACAATTCTGATGGGCAAAATGCCATGCTGAGACAATAGAGTTGTGTTTTTATTACATTAAGGCTGCTGAGTGCTTTCTTTTCTTTTTTTTTTTTATATATTTTTATTTTTTTAAGACAACAAAACATAACACACATAGACATACAATGTATACTCCTTTTTTTTTTTAAACAGCAATTTCGTAACTGTAATCTTCTATTATTTACATTTCCCCCCTTTATTCTTCTTTTTTAAAAAATATTTGTCCTTGTTGTCCCATTGTTTCTTATTTCCATTTTCTTCGTTCATAACTATATTTCATACTAAGAATAATACATATTATTACTATACAATATTATACATTATTATACACACATTTTCCCTTTCTTGACCTTTCTGCATTTATTTTCATTTATTATTTCTAGTCTCCAACCAATCATACCACTTATTCCATATTACATAGTATTCTGTGTCTTCCTTTTCTTTTATCTCTTTTGTTAATTTGTCCATCTCCGCACAGTCTAAGATTTTCCTTATCACTTCTTCCTCTGATGGTATATTCTCATTTTTCCAGAACTGTGCGTAGACTATTCTTGCTGCCGTTGTTATATGTAAGATTAAGTACCGTATTTCTTTACTGTATTTTCTATTTAAAATACCCAGCAGGAAGATCTCTGGTTTCCAATCTACATGTTGATCTATTATTTCTTCCATCCATCTTCTTATTTTAGTCCAGTATTTTTTTGCAACGGGGCATGTCCACCATAGATGATAATATGTTCCATGTACCTTTTTACATTTCCAGCATGTCGGTGAGTTGTTCTGGAACATCTTAGCAAGCTTTGCTGGTGGAAGATGCCATCTGTAAAACATCTTCAACTGATTTTCCTTGAATGCCGCAGACATAGTCAGTTTTATGTTTGTTTCCCATATTTTTTCCCATTTCTCCAATTCTATGTTGTATCCGAAATTTTTGCCCATCTAATCATTGTGTCTTTGACAACCTCATCTTCCATTTTATATCTCAGTAAATATTTATATATATTACTAATTAATTTTATTTCTGTTCCATGTATAATTTTATCCAATTCTTGCGATTCTTTTTGTATTTCGTATAATTTTTTGTCCTCTGTATATTTAGATTGGATTTGTGTGAATGTCCACCAATCAATCTCTCTGCCTACATCTTGTTCCAATTCTTGTTTTGTTTTCAGATTTCCCTGTTCATTTACCAATTCCTTGTATCTAATTATCTTATTTATGTCCAGTAGGTTTGGGTGTTTCAGAGCTTCTGTTGGGGATAACCACATTGGAATTCTTATGTAATGTTTTTGTTTTATCTTTTCCCAAGTCTGTAGCAATGCATCCCTAACTATATGTCTTCGAAAGTATCTATGTACTTTATATTTTTCGTCCCATAGAAATGCATGCCACCCCGCTTGCAAGTCGTGTCCTTCAAGTGTTAAAATTCTGGTATTTTCCAATTTCATCCATTCTTTTAGCCAAGTTAGGCTTGATGCTTGGTAATATATTCCCCACTCTGGTAATGCCAATCCCCCTTTATCTTTCGTATCTTGCAAGAGTTTTAATTTAATCCTAGGTTTTTTCCTTTGCCATATAAATTTAGTAACCAATTTATTTAATTCTTGAAAGAATGTTTTCCCTAGTTTTATTGGAATAACTTGGAACAGGAATAATATTTTTGGCAATATATTCATTTTGATCGTTGCAATCCTCCCTAAAAATGAAATTTGTAGGTTTTCCCAATTTTCTAAATCTTTTTTTATCTGGTGTAATATTTTATCATAATTATCCTCCTTAATCGAGGAGCACTTCGCTGTAAGCCAAATCCCTAAATATTTTATTTTTTTAGTTACGCTTATTTTTGTTTTATCTTCCAATTCGCTTTCCTGTGCCTTTGTAAGATTTTTGGTTATTAATTTGGATTTATTCTTATTAATCTTAAGTCCGGCTACCTCACCAAATTCTTCTATTTTTTGAATTAATTTAGGGCCGGTTTCTAATGGCTCTTCCAAAATAAATACCAAATCATCAGCGAAGGCTTGGACCTTATATTCTTCCTTCTTAATTTTTAAACCCTTTATTTCTTGGTCCTCTCTGATTTTTGTCAGAAGTATTTCTAATGATAAAATAAATAGAAGAGGAGAGAGTGGGCACCCTTGTCTTACTCCTTTAGTTATCTCAATTTTTTCTGTCATTTCGTCATTCATAATTACCCTAGCTGTTTGTTTAGTATATATTTTCTCAACCGTCTTTCCAAATTTTGTCCCAAATTCCATGTAGTTCAGTTGTGTTATAATAAATTTCCAATTCAAATTATCAAATGCCTTCTGGGCATCAAGGAAAATCAGTGTAGCTTGTCTTTCAGAGTGGACTTCATAGAATTCTAAGGTGTTCATTATTATCCTCATATTGTTTTTTATCTGTCGTCCTGGTAGAAATCCATTTTGATCTGGGTGGATGTAGTTATTCAAGATTTTTTTAATCCTTTCTGCTATTATTGTTGCAAATGTCTTATAGTCTGTATTCAGTAAAGAAATCGGCCTATAGTTTAGAATTTGTTGCAAGTCTGAGTCTTCCTTAGGGATAAGAGTAATAATTGCTTCAGTCCAAGATGCCGGTATCTTCGCCTCCTCCAGCACCTCATTACAAATCTCCAACATTATCCATTGTAGTGACTCTTGTGTATTTTTATAAAACTCAACCGGAATTCCATCTGGGCCTGGTGATTTATTATTTTTTTGTTTTTTCAATGCTGTTTCTAGTTCTATTGCGGTTATTGGTCTATTCAACATTTCCTTTTGTTCTTCTGTGATTTTGCTCATTTTTGCTGCCTCTATATATTGTTTAACTTTATCATCTGCTATATCTTCCTGATAGTATAGCTTTGAGAAGAAATTTTGTATTATGTTCTTTTTCTCTTCCCGTCTATATTTTACTGTTCCACTTTCATCTTGTAGTTGATGTATTGTTCTTTTACCTTTTTCTTTTTTTAATTTATAGGCCAACCATCGACCGGTTTTATTCGCGTTTTCAAAATAATTTTGTTTCGCCATCCTAATTTTCTGTGCCATTTCTTTTTGTGTTGTCAGATTAATCTTGTGTTTTATAATATTCCATTTTTCTTTTATCTTTTTGTTTTGTGGATCCTTCTGTAGGTCACTTTCTGTTTCTTTAAGTTCTTCTTGCAGTTTTTCTTGTTGAAGTCTCCTATCTTTATTTTTCTTAGAGTTGTATGCAATTGTCAATCCCCGAATGTAGGCTTTTGTAGTATCCCACAAATTTTGTGTTGATGTCTCTTCCTTTTTATTTACCTGAAAAAATAATGTCAACTCCTTTTCTAGCATCTGTATATATTGTTTGTCTTTACATAGTCTTTGATTCATTGACCATCTTTTTCTCTGTTTCTGGCCTTTCCATTTTATTGTTATTGGGTTGTGATCCGCCCAGTCATTAAGTCCTATTTCAATTTTCTCTATCCCGTTCTGTACTTCTGTTGTTACCCAGGCCATATCGATTCTAGACCAGGATTGATGCGGATATGAATAAAACGTGTATTGTTTGTCTGATCTGTGTGTCTCTCTCCATATATCCCGAAGGTTGAGTTCTGTTACCATGTTAAAGAATGATTTTGGTAATATATTTTTCTTCTTTTTGCTCTTTTTACTACTTTTATAGTCTTTCTTAACATCGACTATTGCATTTAGATCCCCAATCATACAAATATTTTCATAGTCCAGATCCACTAGTTTCTTATGTACCTTTTTAAAAAAATCATATTGATTATTATTTGGTGCATATACTGCCGTTAATAAAGTTTGTTTTTGCCCTAATTCTATTTCCAACATTAAAATTCTCCCCTCTTCATCCGAATATATTAATTTTGATTTTATTTTTTCTTTAACATATATAGCAATTCCTCCTTTCTTGTTTTGTGCTAGTGTTGTGTATAGTGTTCCTAATTTTACATTCTCTAGTAGTTTTCTATAATCATTTTTTATATGAACTTCCTGTAGACATATCACGTCTGCATCCAATTTCCTTAATTTATTAAACGTTTGTACTCTTTTTCTTGGTATGTTTAAACCATTAATGTTTACAGAAAAGAGCTTAATTGCCTCTCCCGTTTTTTACTTGATCTGGTTTTTTTGTGCTTCTTGTCTCTATTACCTTTCCTTTTGCTCCTTCTCTTTCTAACCTTTCTCTTTCTTGTTTCTTTTGCGTTTCTCTTTCTCGTTCAAATTCTTCTATTAGGTCTTCCTCCTGACTTTTACTCTCTGGCTCTTCCCTACTTTCTTGTTCTTCTCCCTGCGCAAAGTGACATTCATAAAAATCCTGCGCTTTCTCGAGTGTGTCTATCTTATATTTTTTTTCTTGCCATGTTACAAATATGCCTTCAGGTACTATCCATCGAAACATAACTTTGTATTTAGTTAATTGGGTTGTTAGAAATTGGTATTCTCGTCTCTGATTTCGTATTCTACGTGGTATTTGCTTTAATACAATTATTTCTTTACCCTTATATACTATCTGTTCGTCTCTTGTTTTTTTATATATTTCATCCCTTATTGATCTTCTAGTAAACCTTATATGTACCTCTCTCGCCAGTCTGTGCCTTCGTGCATAATTTGTATATACTCGATATATTTCATCTATGTCTCTTCTTGTTTCCTGTTTGTCCTTTCCTAATATCTCGGCCAATATCTCCGCCATCTTCTCTCCCAAATCTTCTTCTTTTTCCTCTACGATATTTTGAAATCTTAGGAAGAACGAAGCTTTTTCCATTTCCAAGAAGGTAATAGATTGAGTCAGCTCTCTGTTTACTTATTTGGATATCTGATCCATCTTTTCTATTTTGCCATCAACTTGATCTATTTTTGTTTCAACTTTTTGAATTCTTTGTTCGTTCTTCATCATTGTTTGTTGTATACTCTCTATCTTGTCATTCATGTTTTTAATTTCTTTTTTGATTTCTTTGTGGTGAATTTTTGTTTCTTCATGGTTATTTGCTATTGCCTCTTGGGTCTTTGTCATTGTTTCCTGCATCATTTGTAGCATTATCTGTATACTCTGTGGGTTCATCGCCAATTCTACTTTTTCTTTTTCTTTCCCCAACATGGTTCCTATCGTTCTTTGACCTATAGGAGAGGCCATTATAGGTGTGGGATTTATAGCTGTTTTTTTACTTATTTTAGTTGTTGCTGTGGTACTTGTCATTTTTATTACTTGGATAATATTTTTCCACACTTGCATATATCAATTTTATATAACGTTATTCTTTGGGTTAACCTTAAAATTAAGATTACAAATAGAGTTATACCTTTTCTTATCCCACTATTATATAATATAATTTATAATACTCTTAACACCTCTTATATATATTTCTGTAATACTACACACAATGCATATACATATACTATTCTCAAAATATTATCACCACTCTTAATTTCATTCACTATCACTCTTGTTTAAATAATCACCTTTCTCTCTATGATCCCTGTTTGTTAACAGGTGCTGCAATATTGCATCAGCCTTTTTTCTCTCTGTCTCAGTTTAATGTGTCCACAGATCCACCAAATGTCACCTTATTTTCTCTTCTGTATATCCAATAAATCCAAAACGTCCACTAGTCACTTTGTCCAGATATATGTCAGTTAAGATTCAAATTTCAATGGTATTTGTTCTTCAAAAATAAGATCCAGTAATTGGTATTGAGTTTCTCCGTTGTCTCACTTCAACTTTTAATCCTTATGTTGATTTTTTCAAAGTCTCTTAATCACCCTTTGTTGCCTCTGGCCGTCTCCAGTCCTTTCTCTAGTTTCAATCTCTGCTTCTTGCAGCTTTTAAATTCCAGCCTTTCACGTTTTATAAACTTTACTGTGGGCTCTCTGCTTCTTCTCGCTGCTCTCGTTCTGCTCTAAGGCTCCCTTCTCCGCTCTATTCAATTTCAGTTGCCGCTGTGTCTCTCTCCTTATCGCTTTGCTTTTTCCGCGCCTTCTATCAAATATTCCTCACCTCCTTCAGGGGTTTCTCCTCTCCCGTACGAAGCTGTCAGTTCTATTTTTCACTTCCCTCTCAGGCTGTCGCCATCGCTCCCAGCCGGCCTTAAAGACCGGCTTCTTCTCCGCCAATTTTAAGAGTGCTGCTCCTGTCTGCTCGGGTGTTTGCTTACCACCCGGCTTCTCTGAAGCTTCCTCTTTAATTTACCGGTCTCTCCGGGATCGGTAAAGCCCTTACCGGGCTCTTAGCGAAGAATTTCCCGGGATTTAGGAACAGAGATCTGTTCCTTCACCCGCTCCACGATGACGTCACAGCCTGCTGAGTGCTTTCACTGCATTAAATGGGTGCTATACAGTGGTGGGATTCAGCTGGTTCGCACCACTTCGGCAGAACCGGTAGCTAATTTTTTGTTGCCCAGGCCCAGAATGGACTTCTGGAAGCGGCATCCACACAGAGAACCGGTTGTTCACATATTTGAATCCCACCACTGGTGCTATAGGAAGATTTTGGAGAAAAATACCACCACCACCATACATAAGGTAGTATTTTGGATATATTGAATGAATATTGTAAGCTGCCCAGAGTCATTTTGGATAGTGAGATGGGGCAGCATATAAATTATCAATATGTTTTGTTGTGACTTAGTCTACCATAACTACCAGTATTCCTTCCTATGCATGAGAAGTGAGGATGTGTTGATTTTCCTAAGGTTGTGCCTAGTCTCTCTGTTAAGTAATTATATAAAAAATAATTCACATTTGGATTATGTTTCTTCCATGTTGTACTTTTTAGTTTTACAAATGTTAATTTCAACAGGCTACCATACATTTTTTTATCAGGCAAGGCTTTATTTGTGAGTTGTGTTTGTTTTCATAATTTCTTTTTCGTCATTCTATGACAATCTTGGAATTTGGTTTGCTTATCTCTGGAAGTGGCTTACTCTTTATTACCATCTACTGTATAAAGGACAGAGCCACACCAGTAAATCTTGGATATTTATGTACAGGTATTGCTCCTAAATACTACTAGTGAACTTCATCCTGACCTCTGTTATCTTGCTAGACATGTCCTCATATGAGGATGAGAAGAATGTAGAGTTCGCTGCATCTTGTAGATAGCAGTTAGGAACAGAAATTCCCTGTTTATCCAGCAGAAATGAAGGAGAGGATTCTATAGCAACTCTCAGCCTTTGCGTGTAATATATTGTATATGTATATACTCATGATGACATCATCTGAATTTTATTATCCCTTCCCCTGCAAATGCAGGTTAGAAATATAGCCAGTGTAATTGAGATAAAGGACCAATAGATTTAGACATATCAAGACAAAAACACATGAACAGTTGCAGGAATTGGGTATGGCTAGTCTAGAAAAAAAGAAGGACTAAGGGTGACATGATAGCAGTATTCCAATATTTGAGGAGCTGACACAAAGAAGAGGGGTCAACTTATTTTCCAAAGCACCAGAAAGCAAGATAAAAAACAACGGATGGAAATTAATCAAGGAGATGCAACTTAGAATTAAGAAGAAACTTCCTAACAGTGAGAACAATTAACTAGTGGAACAGCTTGCCTTCAGGAGTTGTAGGTGCTTCATCGCTGGAGGTTTTAAAGAAACGACTGGAAGCTACCTGCCTGAAATGTATAGGGTCTCCTGCTTGAGCAGGTGGTTGGACTAGAACAGGGGTAGGCAACCCAAAACACTCAAAGAGCCACTTGGACCCGTTTCCCACCGAAAACAAAACACTGGGAGCCGCAAAACCCTTTTGATATCTAAAATGAAGATAACACTGCATATATCCTTTTTTACCTTTATTATATATATATATATAAATAAAAGGATATATGCAGTGTTATCTTCATTTTAGATGTCAAAAGGGTCTCTCTCTCTCTCTGTCTCTCTCCCTCTTCCCTTGGTCTGCCAGTCCTCTTCCCCCACTCAGTGTGTGTGTGTGTGTGTGTGTGTGAGAGAGAGAGAGAGAGGCACTTGCGCTTCCCCCCTCTCTTTCCTCTCCTCTCTCTTTCTCTTTCCTCTCCCTCTTTCTCTCTCTCTTTCCTCTCCCCCTCTCGCTCTTTCGTCTCCCCCACTTTCCTCTCTCTCTTTCTCTTTCCTCTCTCTCTTTCTCTTTCCTCTCCCCCTTTCCTCTCCCTCTTTCTCTCTCTCTTTCCTCTCCCCCCTCTCGCTCTTTCCTCTCCCCCACTTTCCTCTCTCTCTTTCTTTCCCCCCTTTCTTTCCTCTCTCTCTCTTTCTCTTGCTCTCTTTCCTCTCCCCCCTCTCTTTATCTCTCCCCCCCTCTCTTTCCTCTCCTTCTCTCTCTCCCCCCCTTCCTTTTTTCTTTCTCTTGGAGAATTCTAATAAATCACTCTCTTCTGAATAGGTCTCTGCCCTCCTGATCTGCCCTCCTAAGTGAGAGAAACTCACTTAGAGAAAACATAGACACCCATCAGTTAGCCATTTTGTTAGAGCAGCCACAACACGCCCCTACCTCCAAATCTCAAAAGAGCCTGCCAGGCTAAATAAAGCTGGCAGTCCTTCTAGCTGTGTTTCTCAACCTCTGCAACTTTCAGAGGAGGGGTGGTGGACTTCAACTCCCAGAATTCTGAAAGTTGCAGAGGTTGAGAAACCCAGCCTTACCGAAAGAGATTTTTGCACTATTGAAAACACCGACTGCTGAATTGAAATCCCAAATCCAGATGGATTTAATTAGAGAAGCGACCGCACCAATTCTGCTTAACTTGAACAGGGAAGCAACTTAAGAAACAGCAAGGGGGGGGGAACACACACACACAAACACACACGCCTGCACCAACCCAGCTCCCTCCGTCAAAATAGGACGCATCTACTTCCAGCCTCCCGTCCACACGGCAGCCGAAGCCAGCTCCGCTCGCAAGGCGGAGGAGGAGGCTGACCATGAGGAGGATTCTGCTGGTGGCTGAGATGATGCAGCGGCCACGGAGGCAGCACCGAGCAGGAAGGGAGCTGCCAGCAGGCCTGGGGAAGCAACTCTGGGGCATTGAAGGGGGAAAGAGCCGTTCCCGAATATGCTCAGTCACGCCCTGGAAGCCTTCCAGGTTCAGAATTGCTGCTGCCACGTGGAGCAAGGCTGAACATCAGCGCTCGGTCACCCTGGTAAATTCCTTCAATTGCGCTCTCTCGCTCTCTCTGCAGGGTGGGGGTCGACCCTCCAGCTCTGAGCAGTGAGCGGCACAGCCAGCCCCCCTTGGAAGACCCCCAAAGCTGCTCAGCCGGGCTCCCTTCGGAGCAAAGACCCAGAGCTGAGCAGAATCAGGAAGAGACACCCCGGGGTCTTCAAGAAGACCCAGCCCAGACCCAATTCCCTGCCCTGCCCATCTGGGGACCCCCCTGCAGCCCCCCCTGCAAACCAGCCTGCAGTATACTCGGGGGGGGGAAACCCAGCACCGGGCTGTGGGGGGAGCCAGGCTCCTAGGACCCCTGCCCCAAGGAGAGGAAACCCCCGGCCAACATGCACTGATCCTTCCAGGCGGCCTTTCTTCCCTCCGGCTCTGGGGCTCCTACAGCGCCCGGCTTCCTCTCCCCCCCAAGCCCCGAGCCAGGCTCCCCAGGAAGCCGCGGGACACCGGCAGGTGTGGGGATGGGCTGGGGAGGGGTCCTCCCGCTCCAATTGGGTCCCCCCCTCTTTTCAGAAACAGCGCCCGAAAGGAAAGGATGGACGGAGCAAGCTTCCCCTGCGGGGATCCGGCACTCGTTGCCTACCTCCCTTTCCCTGGCGGGGGTCGCCCAGCAGATCCACCGGGCTGGCGAGAGGTCCCTTGAGAGAGCAGCTGCTGCCGCCTCCCCTCCCATCTCCCAGTGGACTTCAGGGGAAGCATGGGACTTTGAGGGGGCTGATCCTGTTCAAAGCGAGCCATGCGCCTTCAGGGGTTGGGAGACAGAGCAACGCTGATCCTAAACGGGGCAGACCCCTTTCCTGGGGCCGCGGCTTGCCAGAGGGCTGGCCTGCTCAGCGGAGGCTCTGGCAGGCCGCTCCCAGGGGGGATCCCGGGGCTGCCCCACGTGGCTCCCTGGCCATGTGCACTTCGGACGGGGCCATGCTGGGAAAGGGACTTCCTGGCTGCGCTTCTCCCAGGCCAGGGGCAGGGCGCCCGGGCACAGGGCCAATCAGGAGCCCCATAAGTCCACATGAGAGAGAGAGAGAGAGAAGGGAAGTGCAAGTGCCTCTGTCTGTCTGTCTCTCTCTCTGCAAATGATGGAGGACTGGAGCCGCAGGAGAAGGCTCAAAGAGCCGCATGCGGCTCCGGAGCCGCGGGTTGCCGACCCGTGGACTAGAAGACCTCCAAGGTCCATTCCAGTTCTATTCTGATTGAAAACATCCATCCTACCAACCTATCCTTCCTCACTGCCACCTAGTTTAGCCACATCCTTTACTGTACTAAGGCCATAGCCAGAACTAATAGTTTACACTGTGAAATATACCCACAGATTTTGATCATTGCTATTAGAAAACAGTGAAGGTTGATTGGAAGTATCTGCAAAAACCTCTTGGAGAAGCTTTAGGAAGTGGTGATGTTGTTCAGCTTCTAAATTAAATATTATAGCAATTAAAATCCAATACAATACAAACTGACATATTATAGGAAGAAAATAGCTACTTTTAAAGAACTTCAGATATATAATTATAATTTCTTTCCTTTAAAATAATTTTAACACTATTTGTAAGTGACCAAATGGTTTAAGATTGCCCTTTGGCACATGAGCAGTTTATTTCATTAAATTGTGATTTGCAATATTGTTAAATTGGAAGTAAATTATATTATAACTGCTCTGCTTTCCAGGTGAACATATGTACATTTTCTTATTTGTTTGAAATAAATATAACCAATGAAATTGGCCTCATAATATAGACATAGTTTACTGAGGTATATTAAAAATGTCTAGAAGCAATTATTTTGTGTAATAGGAATATGTGGAAATGAGAGAAACTAAAAAAGGCATGCTGGCTGAGGAATTCTGGGAGTTGAAGTCCACAAGACATAAAAGGGCCAAGTTTGAAGACCCCTGAGATAGACACTACCAGGGAATGAACTAATTGCTTAGAAGCTTGGAACATAAAATGGTGGTGGTAATGGTGATGCTGGTGCTGGTGCTGGTAATGATATGCTGCCTAACTCCCAAAGATTCTGGGTGATTAAAAATAGTAAAAACAATGAAAATAAAAAAATAGACAAAAATGAAGAGTAAAGAAGGCAAGGATGAAAAGAAATAGACGAGTATGAAAAGGAATAAGCCCACAGAATCCAAAGGGGTTTGACTTACCCTCAATAAAGGCCTGAGTGAAGAGCGGATCTTCATGGCTCTTTGAAACACCAGGATGGTGGGAGATATCTGGATCTCATGGAAAACCTCATTCCTACTGGATATGAATTCTCCGTCCTCATTGGTGTTCTGTCCCAGCCTATGTCCATCCTTGTTGCGTCACAAGAACAACCCCTTTTTTATCAGTAGGCTGGAAAAACCAACCCTTTTTATTTCATATACAGTCCTGATAATTTTCCCCCAAAACAAAAACAACAGAATACTTTTCCAATGGATAATTGGTTCAAAAAGCAAAACAGAGCAGGAGTTAAACAAGAAATTCACCGGTAAAACAAACAGACCATGATCCCTTGAAGTTCTTTGCAAACGGTTGCCTTCAGCAACCAGCACCGCCCACACCTTCCCTTTTTATTAAGCAGCCCCAAGGCATGGCTTCTCAATGCCTTCTCCTCCTCCCTTGGAGTTGCCGTATTGTCTCCCTCTGATCTGCTCTAGTTAACTGCCTTCTTTTACGATAAGATAAGATAAGATAAAATAAGATAAGATAAGATAAGATAACCTTTATTGTCATTTTTATACTGTGGGCACAACGGCACACATCAAAAATGAAATTTAGTTGCCCACTCTCAAAGTGAAACACATACATGACACACACCTAAACATACTATGAACAACATATGTATAGACCCACATCCCTACATATACGTAGCAAATAAATATTAAATACTGTCCATCTTGAATATATAACGGAAGGAGGAAGCTTGAGAGTTTGCAAGGTTAATGCTGTATGGAATGAAACTATGGCTGAATCTGGATGTTCTGCTATGGATACCACGAAGCCTCCTCCCAGAAGGTAACAAGGAAAACAGGTCGTGAAGAGGATGTGTAGTGTGCTATGTCCTGTATGGGAGGGAGGGAACTGCCAATGATATTTTCGGCCATTCTCACCACTCTCTGCACTGTCTTCCTGTCTGAAGCACTGATGCCTCCAAACCAGACTGTGATGCTGTATGACAGGATGCTCTCGATTGTCCCCCTGTAGAAAGTGATCAGAACAGGGGAAGGAAGATGTGGTTTTCTCATGCGGCGCAGAAAATGCAGGCGCTGCTGTGCCCGCTTCACCAGTTTCTCCCTGTTGAGCAACCAAGGCCGCCTACTCATTAGCTGCACACCCAGGAATTTGATGCTGGTAACCATCTCCACCGGTGAATCATTAATGCACAGAGAAGTGTGACTGTGCCTGCCTTTTCTGAAATCAACAATGATCTCTTTGGTTTTTCCGGTATTTAAAACTAGGCTGTTTTCCTTACACCAGTTCACCAACCCCTCAACCTCCTTGCGGTAAGCTTCCACCTTACCATCCTGAATAAGGCCCACTACTGTTGTATCATCTGCGAACTTCACAATATGGTTGGTGGCAAACCTAGCACAATAGTCATGGGTCAACAGGGTGAACAGCAGCAGACTTAAGACGCAGCCCTGAGGAGAACCTGTGCTCAAGAAAATGGTATTAGAGGTATTTGTTCCAACTCGCACATATTGGGGCCTGTTGGTAAGAAAATCCAGAATCCAGTTGCACAAAGGAGTGTTTAAGCCTAAAAGGCCCAGTTTGTCTACTAGATGCTGGGGAATGATTGTGTTAAACGCCGAACTGAAGTCTACAAACAGCAAACGCACATGAGTATTTCTTTCCTCCAAGTGCTTCAGGCTCAGATGGAGAACGGAAGAAATAGCATCCTCCGTAGAGCAATTTGGTCGGTAGGCAAACTGAAGCGGGTCAAATGCTGGCGGGAGGCTAGATACAATAGTGTCTTTTATCAGCTTCTCAAAGCATTTCATGATGGTGGATGTCAGTGCAACCGGACAGTAATCATTGAGGCCTGTAATTGTGGACTTTTTTGGCACTGGCAAGATGATGGCCATCTTAAAACACGATGGGACCCCTGCCTGCTGCAATGAGAGGTTGAAAATATCTGTGAGAACACAAGCCAGCTCCTCTGCGCATTCCCTGAGGACACGTCCAGGGATGTTATCTGGGCCTGCTGCTTTCCGAATGTTAACTGTCTGCAGTGTTTTCCGGACAGAGGTGACATCAAAGCTTGGCACTTGCTCATCAGGATGGGGCACAGCTTTCCTAGCAGGAGTGCTATTTGATGCCTCAAATCTACCAAAAAATGCATTCAGTTTGTTTAGGAAGTCTGTGTCATCCTTGCATCTCGATGGAGCCACTTTGTAATCCGTAATGGCCTGGATCCCTTGCCACATTTGCCTGGTGTTTGTTGGGTCCTGAAAAAAGTTCTGAATTTTCTGGCAATGGGCTTGCTTTGCACCTTTTATGGCACTTTTCAGATTTGCTTTGGCTGTTCTAAGTGCCAGCATGTCACCAGATTTAAAAGCCACATTCCGTGCTTTCAGCATCTTGCGGACCTCATAAGTCAGCCACGGTTTTTCATTCGCCCTCACAACGAGCGTCTATAATGACGTGCAGCTGTGAGTCCTCAGAGTCTGATTCATTTTCCCCACACAGCTGAGTCTCATCCTGAGCACGATTGGAGGGGCCAGGCTCTTCATCAGATTGTGAGTCTTGTAACTCATCAGAGCCTCCCTCCGACTCTGATGGCTCTCCAAACCCCTCTTCCTCCTCCTCTGATTCCCCGGACTCAGCTGCCGGGGTATGGACTCACAACAATTGGCATTGTGAATAATGCATATCTATGGTGTGCCTGGATGAGAGCAAGAAAACATTAGCCAATATACCTTGTTACTTCTCCCTTAAATTTTTTTTTTAAAGTTTTATTGAGTTTTATAGGGTTGGGGATAAGATAGGATAGGGATTAGGGTTGAGGGTAGGGTTGGGATCAGGATTGGGATTAGGACAGGATTGGGATCAACATTGGGGTTACCCCCCAATAACATTTTCAAGTTTTAGCAAACAGACTATTGTCCGGGTACATATGTTCAGTTAACACTAATTAATATAATGGTAAATAGCTGTAGTAAATATGATAAACGATAATCATAAACAGTATCAGTTGGTATTGACATATCAATCTTCTTACTAATATATATTCAAAATAACATATCACATTCATTTCTCACTAGTTCGTTTTCCTAACCATTGGTAAAAATTATCCCATGTTCTAAAGTAAACTGAATCTTCTTTCTCTTTGATCTCTCAAGTCAATCTATCCATTTCTGCACATTCTAAGATTTTCTTAATTAAAACCTCTTCGGTTGCTAAGTTTTCATTTTTCCAGTATTGGGCAAATACTATTCTCGCTGCTGTCAGTACATGCAATATTAAATATTCATTCTCCTTCTCATAATTAGCTCCTAATATTCCTAACAAAAACAGTTCTGGTTTAAATTCTACCTGTATTTTAATCATCTTTTCCATCCATGTATGTTGATGTTAGTTGCGAAGTCGTGTCCGACCCATCGCAACCCCATGGACAACGTTCCTCCAGGACTTCCTGTCCTCTACCATTTTCTGGAGTCCATTTAAGCTCACGCCTACTGCTTCAGTGACTTCATCCAGCCACCTCATTCTCTGTCGTCCCCTTCTTCTATTGCCCTCAAACCTTACCAGCATTAGGCTCTTCTCCAGTGAGTCCTTCCTTCTCATTAGGTGGCCAAAGTACTTGAGTTTCAACTTCAGGATCTGGCCTTCTAAAAAGCAGTCAGGGTTGACCTCCTCTAGGACTGACCGGTTTGATCGCCTTGCAGTCCAAGAGACTCGCAGGAGTCTTCTCCAGCACCATAGTTCAAAAGCCTCAATTCTTTTGCACTCAGCCTTTCTTATGGTCCAGCTTTCACAGCCATACATTGCAACTGGGAAAACCATGGCCTTGACTATACGTACTTTTGTTGGCAGGGTGATGTCTCTGCTTTTTAGTATGCTGTCTAAATTTGCTATAGCTTTCCTCCCCAGGAGCAAGCGTCTTTTAATTTCTTGGCTGGAGTCCCCATCTGTGGTGATCATGGAGCCCAGGAAGATAAAATCTGTCTCTACCTCCATTTCTTCCCCATCTATTTACCAGGAATTGAGAGGGCCGGATGCCATGATCTTGGTTTTCTTAATGTTGAGTTTCAAGCCAACTTTTGCACTCTCCTTCTTCACCCGCATCAAGAGGCTCTTTAGTTCCTCTTTACTTTCTGCCATTAGAGTGGTATCATCTGCATATCTTAGGTTGTTGATATTTCTCCCGGCAATCTTAATTCCAACTTTTGATTCATCTAGCCCTGCCTTTCTCATGATGTGCTCTGCATATAAGTTAAATAGACAGGGTGACAGAATACAGCCTTGCTGGACTCCTTTCCCAATTTTGAACCAATCAGTGGTTCCGTGTCCAGTTCTCACTGTTGCTTCTTGATCCGCATATAGGTTTCTCAAGAGACAAATAAGCCATGTATGTATCTTAACCCAAAACTTTTTCGCTTTAGGGCATATCCACCAGATAGGATAGTAAGTACCTGGTCTTTGTTTGCATTTCCAGCAATTATTCGAAATATTTTTAAACATTTTCGCTAATCTTACTGGTGTCATATGCCATCTATAAAACATTTTATACAGATTTTCTTTATATGAGACTGCTTTAGTCAATTTAATATTTCTATCCCATAATTTTTGCCAGTCTTCCAAATCTATAGAATATCCAAAGTTTTTTGCCCATGTTATCATTGTTTCTTTTACTTGTTCTTCTTCCATCTTCAAGTTTAGCAGAAATCTATAGGGTTTCTTAATCAAGTTTTCATCTGTTTTTAACAATATTTGATCGAATTCTGTCTGTTCTTTATAAAATCCCATTGTCTTTGCATCTTTTTCATATCTCATTTGAATTTGCAAATATGGCCACCATGCTAAGTCAATACCTTGTCTTTCAATTTTCCTTCATTGTCCAAGATATCTTTATAAGTGACGACTTTGTCATAGTTAATTAAATTTGGGTAAGCAAAAGCTTCCATTGTTGAAAGCCATTCAGGTAGTTTAATATAATTTTTCTCCTTTATTCTTTCCCATTCTAAAAGAAGTACATTCCTTATAAAGTGATTTTGAAAGTATCTATGTGCTTTATTTTTCCTGTACCATAGGAAGGCATGCCAACCGATTTGTAGGTCATGCCCCTCTAGGTACAATAGTCTTTTATTTCTCAGCGTTATCCATTCTTTAAGCCATGGTAAGATGGCTGCTTGATAATATAGTCTCCAGTCCGGGAGTCCAAATCCTCCACTATCTTTAGCTTCTTGTAATATTTTCACTTTAATTCGTGCTTTCTTCCCTTGCCAAATAAATCTCAATATTGTTGCATTTAGGTCATCAAAGAAGACCTTTCCCAATTTTACAGGAATTGTTTGAAATAAGAAGAGTATTTTCGGTAAAATATTCATTTTCACTGTAGTTATTCTTCCTAGCAATAACAATTGAAGATTTTTCCACTTTTCCAAATCCAATTTTATTTGTTTTAACAATCTTTCATAGTTGTCTTCTTTTAATGTTATACATCTTGCTGTTAAGTAGATTCCTAGGTACTTAACTTTTTTAACTATTTGCAAGTTTGTCTTTTTTGTAAGTTGACTAGAAAAGTTTGTCTGTTAAGTTCTTTGTTAATACTTTAGTCTTTTTTCTATTTATTTTCAAACCTGCCACTTCTCCAAACTTTTCTATGTTCTCCAACAATTTAATAGTTGTTTCAAGTGGCTCCTCCAAGATAAAAACCAAGTCATCCACAAAGGCTTGTAATTTATATTTTTGTTCTTTTATCTCCAATCCTTTAATTTCTATATCTTGTCTAATATTTCTAGTCAATACTTCCAATGTTAGTATAAATAACAGTGGGGATAATGGACATCCCTGTCTTGTACCTTTTTTAATATCAAAGTTTTCTGTATAATCTCCATTTAAAATTATACCATAAATTATTGTTTATGGTAGATTGTTTGAATTGCATTTATAACATTTTTCCCAAAGTCCATTTCCACCAACTGCTGGAACGTAAATTGCCAGTTTAGATTGTCAAAAGCTTTTTGCGCATCAAGAAATATTAATGCCATCTGTTTCCCTGGGTGGTTTTCATAGTACTGTAAAACATCCAAAATCATTCTTAAGTTATTTTTTATCTGTCTTTTAGGTAAAAAGCCATTTTGATCTGTGTGTATAAATTCAGTCAAGAATTTCTTAATTCTTTCTGCCATTATCGAAGCAAAAATTTTATAATCCACATTTAATAGCAATATTGGTCTATATAGTTTTTTATTTGTGTAAGGTCAGCATCTTCTTTGGGTATTAAGGTAATATTAGCTGTGTCCCATGCATTTTGAAGAGATGTTTCTTCTTTCTTCTTTATTTTTTAAAAAAATTCCATTTTCTTTGTACCTAGTTGCAAGAATTCCTTTTCTTTCAATATAGATTTATTCAGAGACCATCTTAATTTTTTCTTAGTTCCTTTCCAAGTCATTTTTATTGGGTTATGGTCTGCCCAAACATTAGTTTCTATCTCCACATCTTGTATTATCATTTTCAAATCAAAAGATGTCCATATCAATTCTAGACCATGATTTATGTCTATTTAAATAAAATGTATATTGTAGTTTTTCTGGATTTCTCTCTCTCCATATGTCTTGGATACACAATTCTTCTATCATTTTTGAAAATGCTTTAGGTAGTATATTTCCTCCTTTTCTCCCTTGCTTATGGCTTTTATAATCCAAAGTTGCATCTGCTATTGCATTAAAGTCTCCCATTATCCAAAGATTTTGGTAATTTAAGTCCAGTATTTTCTTGTGTAGTTGTTAATAAAATTGCTCTTCCTTATCAATAGGTGCGTATATTGCTACCATCAATATCTGTTTTTGATCTACCATAATTTCCACCATTAGTATTCTCCCCTCTTCATCTGCATAAATTTGTTTGGGGTTCATCTTTTCTTTAATATAAAGGACTATTCCTATTTTCTTTTGAGATGCAAATGTAAAATAAAGCTCGTCAATCTTCGGTTGTTCTAAAATTTTAAAATGTTGTCTCTTAATGTGTGTCTCTTGGAGGCAAATTATATCCATTTTTAGTTTTTGTAGTCTTGTAAAAGTTTTTCTCCTTTTTAAAGGAGAATTTAGTCCATTTATATTTATAGATAGAATTCCAAACTCCTCCATCTCTTTCAATTATATCTAGGTCTTCTAGTCGATCTTATCTGTCTCTGATCTCTCGGTCTTGCTCCTTCTTCCGGGTATGTATTTTTGACTTCTTCCTCCTCTGTTTGCTTAGCCGCTCCTTCAGCTACCTTTTCTTCTTGTTGCTTGAGTTCAGGATCACCTTTTTCCAAAAATGCTCTGTGGCTATCAAAAAACTCCAATGCCTTAAGCAGTGTGTCCAGTCTGTATCTTTTCGTGTCCCAGTAGATTAGGATCCCTTCTGGAATCAACCATCTAAAGTTCACTCCTTTTTCAACCAGTTTCCTGGTTAAAAACTGATAATCTCTTCGGGCCTCTCTTATCCTTCTAGGAATTTGTTTGAGAACTACTATTTCTTTTTCTTTATACTTCAACGGTTGATCTCTTACTTTTCTCAAAATCTCATCTCTTATGGATCTTTTAAGAAATCTAACATGGACTTCCCTGGGCACTTTATTTCTTCTAGCATAGTTTGACTTAACTCTATAGATTTGGTCCAATTCTCCTTCCATTTGGGTCTTCCCCATTCCTAGAGCATCTGCGAGTAGCTCAGTTATCAAGTCTAAGAGGTCCTCTTCCTTGTTTTCTATTATATTTTGGAATCTTAAAAAATATGAAACTTTTTCCATCTCTATAACCGCCAATGAATCTTCCAATTCTCCATTTATTTGGGCCAATTTTTCATTTTCATCTTTTAAGGCTTCTAATTTCTGGTCAACTGATTTGTCTTCTATTTTTTGAATTCTTTGCTGATTGTCTGTAATCGTCTGTTTAAAATTTTCAATTTGAGAATCTATATTAATAATTTTTTGATTCATTTTATCAAGATCATTTTTCAAGTCTTCATAATTTTTCGTCGAGGTTGCCATCTGAACTGCAATTGCTTGCAAAATTGCTTGAGTATCTTTTTGATGAACATCCATTTTTTCTTGCTGCAGCATTGTCGTAATTGATTTCTGATATCCTGGACTTGCAGAAGTCGAGGCAGGGGCGGAAGATCCTTTTTTCCCCAAGTTTGGATAGATTTGAAGCACTCATCTTTGGCTTTATTTCTTATATTGTAATCCACCAGGTAGCCAAATGGCCAGCTTTTATAATCCAATAGAGTCCTATTGCTAGGAGAGGAAATCCATAAAAATAGTTAAAAAGAAAAAGAAAAAGTGAAAAATAGCAACAAGGGAAAAAGAAGGAAGCAATAAAAAAAAGGAGAGGGAAAAATACTCCCAGAATGAAAAGGATAAAAAAGAAAAGAAAAAAGAAAAAATATCAAAATTATAATCCACCAAATTCTGTTCAGAGAAATTTCTTAATTTTCAATTCTTCTAAGACAGCTTGTTATAGTTCCAGAGCACACAGTACTTATAATCCAGGGAAGCAGATGGCTCCAAATACTATTTGTTTATAGATATAGTCTGTCTTGTGAAGCCAAATAAATCGAAAGAAAGTCTTTTCTCAACAAAATTTCAAGGACTTAGATAAAGAATGTCTGGGCATGCAGCCAAACTTCTAATCTAAATAAGCTCCAGTCAAGAGAAAGTGGAAAATAGTTCTCAATGTAACCACAAGGTGACAATAAGTATCCATTCCCAGCACGTTTAAAGGGGGAAAAAATAGTCAAGAGAAAAAAAGTTTACAAAGTTTAAAAAATAAAAATTGCAGTGGGTTTCCAACAAAAAACAAAGGCAAAAAATCTCTGTAAGAACAGGAGCTCCCCAAATTTATCTTAAGCCTCAGACAGCTTTACTATAAAGAAAGTTTTTAATTTGCCAAAAAACTTAAACCACCGCTTGAGTTCAGGAGGGGGGGGGAGAAAAAAAATTCCACCCCCTCCCTAAGAGTGAAAGTCTTCACTCTCAAGCTGTAAACGAGCTATTTGCCAAGAATCCACCTCTAGTGAGAAAGAAGATGTTATTGTCACCCGGCTCAGCTGCTTGCTGTCATTCTGACCCGGGGAGAGGAGAATCAGCTATGTCACCGGAAACTCCCTCTTCTCCCTTAAAATTTTTGTTTGGGCAAATTTGCTTGAGCAAATGTTCCTACATTTCATAGAGGGATTTGAAAAACCATGGAAAAACTCCATTGATGTTCTGCAAAACTCACATAAGCACATGCACACTCTGTAAGAACTCTATTTCAGAGTAACAACTAGTATGGGGGTGGGCAATTAATTTTCCCAAGGGGCTACATGAGGAACTAGAACTGATGTGAAGGACTGAAGCAATAGCTCCTGGCTGCATGCTGCCGACTCAACTGCAAGCCACATTTTGATTGAGGTGGTGGTGGTTGGGTGAGCTTGGGTCCCCTCACTCGATGACCACTACCAGTGCCACCTCAGGCTATTCCAGGTGAGGGGTGTGTCCAGTGGTGGGATTCAAATATGTGAACAACCGGTTCTCTGTGTGGATGCTGCTTCCGGAAGTCCATTCTGGGCCTGGCCAACAAAATATTAGCTACCGGTTCTGCCAAAGTGGTGCGAACCGGCTGAATCCCACCACTGAGTGTATCCTGCAGAGGCACAGAAAACTTACCCTCCTATGACCACCAGCCAACGGAAGGAAAACACAGTGTCTGTGCAGAGCTATACCTGATTTGGCTTTTTCTCCCATTCCCTGCGTCACATTTATTTACGTTTGATTTCTAATTTCTAATTGACCTCACACAGGCCAAACAGGAACAGTCAAAGGGCCAGATGTGGCCCAGGAGCCATAAAATGCCCAGGTCTGAGCAAGTATCTGGGTTATTTTTTTATTATACAGTTCCCTCAAAAGATATTCTTATATAAATTGAATTTAAGTCCCTTTTAGCACACATACACACATACATATTTATACAATATCTAATCAATAAATGATCAAGCAACCTTCTTAATAAAAAAAAACCAGTTATTTGAGCTAGTAGATCAGACACTTCATTGAATTTTAGGAATTAGATCTTCATTCTTAAGATAATTGGAATAGAAAACCTTTCTTTGTTTCACGACAGCTTTCAAGAACCTGCAAACAATAGACTTTGACAACTTTATTTGTTCTTGATGATGTTTGTAGTAACCTTTACTTCTGTGCAGAAAAGCAATCAGTACTTCATATGTATTGAAGGTAGTTTCCATCTCCACAGCTTCTATTCCACATTATATTAAATGAGAACAGACAAAAGAATTTTAGACAGAATAATCAGGAAACATGTGAATAGTCATTTGATTTAGTAATCACACTATATGCTAGTGGTAGCATGTAGGCTTCAAGAGACGAGGCCTCATCTGGGATCCATAAATCTATTTACAGAAAAATGGCTGAATAGATTATTCAGAAGCCTGGGAGACTTACTTCTGGCCTCTTGTCAATCAAATATGACCTGAGATTCTCAAAATCTTTGCTTCTTCATTGGAATGTGCTCGGTATAGCTAACAATATTGGATGCTACAAACTTTATGGCCTCTTTGCCAGAATTTGTAGCTTTCCGCTTTTCCAGATAGACAGGAAAAATGACCAGCTAAGCTCATTCTACTTTATTGTAAAGATACATAAACAGAGTCTTGCAAATCTGACAGTACAATTTTCCTACTCTCTCCTTAATAATCCAAGAAACTATGAAAATAAAATACTAATTGTGAGTGCCAATGTAAAATGCATATAGTGTAATATCACTTATCTTTATGCAGCTGTGCTTTGAAAGTTGACTATCATCAAATACAGTATGTAGGTATCTAAATACTAATTATTGTACTATGACAACTATTGTAAATAATGAATTAATTGAAATACCTATCTGTACATGTGCAAATGATCATATGATTTTAAAAGGCATAGATTGAATATCTGCCCCAATTTTTCCCTTAACATGCCTTGAGAGATTGACTGTTTTAGATGCACATCTCTCCTGGAAATTAGTATTGTATTTCAGGCAATGATCTGCATCTGAAATGCTGCCTGCTCTCTCTCCTTTCCCTCCAGGTTTTTTATGACTTTATTCCATCTATATATGGCCATTGTAAAAATATTACAAAATTTTTTGTCAAGGTTCCTTATTCTGTCAAGATGATTTTCAGCAGTATTGTATTGATGCACATGTTTAAATTGACAAAACCACTATTAAAAGCAAGCTTGATATGTAATATGTTAATTGCCATATGTGAATATCGAAACACATAGAAAAACCATGTAATATGACTGAGATAATTGAGATTTGGAAAGTAATTACATATGCAAGAATGCCAATGATAAGGAAATATCATTGTATTAGTACTAATATATACAAATTACTTTTGATTTGAATTTTGATTTCCCTGTGCTAGTTTTATTGACTTTACTAAGGCAACTTACTGGTACTTTGCCAGCTGTTTGTTTTTTATTATTCAAAATCAGTGATTTTTCCATATACAAAGTGGTTCCTTGTTAAAAAAAGAAGAAGAACGAAAGTCAATTCCAGTTAGATGCCTTGATCTGGCTTGGAGTAGTTCTTCTGTCACCAAAGCTTTCATCCTGGATACACCCTGTATAAGCAACTCTTCAAATTTAGAACATTTCAACTCCTCTCAAGCTAATATGATTTTTCTTTGGTGGCTAGATATGATCTCTTCTTTGATATAGTTTCTCCACAGTACATTATATTAAAGTAGATGTCTTCAGATAATCAGCTTGGAGATGTTTTCTTCTTGAATTCACTTGGCTATTTCTGCTTCTTTTTAGTCCACAAATCCTGTTTAGGTAGCCTGATGGGCTCTTATCAAAGATGGTAGCAATTACACAAATTAACGGCTTTAAATCTGTTTTTTTTTAAATAAGTTTAAAAATAAGAAAATAGTGTTCTCCAAACAATTTGAAGGCATTCCTTGAGCATTTCCCAGCTTTGAATATATTCATTAGCGAAACAAAAATGAGGAAGATATGTTGGAAGATGTCTCCTCGGGACATATCGAAAGAGTGTAAATGGGAAAGAGAAAAATCAGTTTAACTAAATCAGTCCAATTTTTGAATGGAAGTTCACAGAGAATGAGCTTTTAAGTGAAAAGACATTGATAGTCACAACCTTTTCCTTTAAAATCTCAAAACTTGATTCTCAGCACTCATGACAACTGAGATTAAATATCACAATAGGCTGAATGAAACTTTTACTCTAAAACCTTTTAGTAAATATTGCCCCAGGCATTCATGAACTTATTTGTAAAAATAATAAAGGCAGGATATAAATAAATAACTCAAGGCAGCAAACATGTCCACTCTGTGTATGAGATGAGCAGCTTCTAAATTTGACATTTAGACAATTTTTCAAATAAATGAAATGAAATGAAACACTGCTGAATAGTTGAATCTTAAATATACTTAGATCTTAATTATTTAGGTGCTTCAGACACTAATGTAGTAGCTTAGGTGCTTCAGACACTAATGTAGTAGTGGTAGTAGCTTTTAATAATCTGCTTAAATAAAAATTACATGATAGAAGGTACTAACATTTGTTCTTATTTCTGTGAAATACTGTGAAAGTTGCCAGCATTTGAGTATATATAATTTCATATGCCAGCTGCAAAATTTTAAGAATCTGTTATTTGATTATATATCAAAGAATGTAATAATACTAATTGAACCTGTGTCTTTTTCCAAACAGCATTTAAAAACAAACAAACACATTTCGCTCTACTTTCAAAGAGATAGCTGTTCTAGGCCCATTTAAGAAAAATCAAATAGAACTTTGTGGTACATTAAATCTTAACAAATGTGTTAAGTCACTTCATCAATACATGTAGTCCTGAGGCTACAACTTTGAATATGAACCATGAAAGCTTAGGCAGTATTTAAACTGCTACTAGGAATGCGTAGGAAACAAAACTTTGTTCTGAAGCTGCCTCACACAACATTAGTGCTTACCAATCACAATGCCTGGGCTGGAATTCACAGAAAAAAAATAATAACCCTCCCATTTCTTGACCCACAATGTAAGAAGCAATTTCCAAACCAATATAGGTTCTCGAGACCATTATGCATACAAGCCAGTCGCAAACTTCACCACTATCAATGTAGAGATTGTCTTCTCACTTCAATCATAAGATGGCTGTTAAATTGAAAATGAGAAAGTTTCTGTTGTAACATAAAAAAACACCACCGATCTTTAAGATTCTGCAAGGTTTAGCTATGATAAATTATATATATCAATGCATAGAATAAGGTTTGATAATAACAGGATTTAAATATAGTGATTAACCAGGATTCCTAGCTTTTGCTGCTTTACTAGAGACAAGGTGCAATCTGGTACTTATAAGCAATTCATTCTGTCAGTTCTTTGAGTTTATAGAAACAGACAAACGACGAAAGAGAGAAAATGCAGATGCTGGTTATTTATACCCAATCAGCCCAGGAGTTGCGACTGGCTTATGAATTCTGGTTTATTAGAGAGCGACAAAGCAGGGATAGTGCTTGATAATAACACAAGGATCTCTATTTAAATAAAAATGGGGGGAGGTATGAACTCAAACAGCTTGTTAATAATAAGTTGAGATCAGCCTGGAATTTAAGTTTCTATTATACAGTAAGTGAATTCAGCCAACGTCTCCTATTTTTTTTTTTAAAAAGAATTTTTATTCCAGAAGCAGACAGATAAGTTTGCTCAAGTACTTTTTTTTATTCTAGTGAACTGAGTTTCTAATCAAAACAATATCCCAATTGCTTTTCCCACTTGTGGAATTTACAGTTGTTATCTTGCAATTGATCAGTCTAAATATCAGTCTTGATATTTATTTGATTATCCATTGTTGAAGGTATGAGAGACAACTACTTTGCTGTCTTGCTAAGGATATATGATAAGCTATCTACTCTGTAAAATATAGAGAACTTATTTCAAGATTAATGAAAAGGTCTGCCATCTCTAATTTATATGATCTGAAGTTTTAACAAGATAAATGTAATGGTTCTGGGCAGGTGTTTTCAAACTTGTTCAGTGAAACCTGTTAATTAAAAAAAATCTCGGAATCCCAAAACAAGAGGCAAAGTTCTAGTGACAGAAAACTGGTAGAACAGCTCTCACAGAATCCTACAGTTCTTCAGGTTTTGAGAAACTCTGGGTTAGAGTAGGTATCCATGAAATTAAACATCTGATTATCTTTTTAAACAATTGCTATTTTTTCCTTAACACACATTGACTAAATAATAAAAACCATGCCTCTCACAATTGGATAATGAGATATGGTCCCCGTTAGGTGTTTTTTTAAAAGAGAAGGTAGAAAATCTGCTTATTGGTGATGCTGACAGTGAACTACCATTTTTCTGAATTATTCTCCAGTCTATCGGTGGCCTTCTCAGCTGCTGTAAATAAAGTTCAGATCCTTTGTAGAGTGAACATGAGAAGAAGTGGAGGATGTGTGTTCATTCAAGAGGATAAAATTATTAGAATGGGAATGACTTGTCAAAAATGAATGATGAATTTCTTTCCTTCCTTCCTTCCTTCCTTCCTTCCTTCCTTCCTTCCTTCCTTCCTTCCTTCCTTCCTTCCTTCCTTCCTTCCTTCCTTCCTTCCTTCCTTCCTTCCTTCCTTCCTCCCTCCCTCCCTCCCTCCCTCCATTTCTATTTCATACCTGCTCAACTTGGCACTTTCCAGATATATTCAGATAGTAGCTTCAAGATTCTCACTTAAAATTATGATAGGGGCTGAAGCTTCACCACATCCACTATTTCCTGGAAAGACTAATCTGTGTTAATGGTCTGAATAGCATAAAATAGCTTTTTTTTCTAGTCTATTTTTCGATGAATACAAGGACTCCTATTAGACTTTGACAGAACCTCTAAGCTAAATTTTCTGCTTCCCTTATTGTTCTTACTGAGAGCTTCATATTTGACATATATGCAATATTAATTTCTACTTACTCATAACAGCCTATGAAATAGAAGCTTGGAGTGACTATATATTACAGTCTTTTTTTTTTTTCATTAGAAGGTCCCTGGCATTGCTAGGCAAGCAAAAATGGTTGACAAGGACTTCTAGCTGAGAGCCACTGTTAGTCAGAATATATAGTACAGAAATAGATAAATTAAGAGACAGATTCCTCAATGGTAGCTTCATATTTTCCTAGGTTGGCATTGTTATAGGATGAATAGGGAAAGGGGAAATTGATCTATATTTGGAACATACAGCATTTTTTGAATGTGCACTCAGTGTCAGTTTAAACTGTTCACTTTATGTGAAACTTTATGTGCAATGTAAGCAGACCTGATTGATAGGACTGAAATCCCAAAACTTGTTTGATGGGTTTTGCACAGTAAAATCTGTTATGTAATGTTGTTACGTTACGTTATGTTATGTTATGTTATGTTATGTTATGTTATGTTATGTTATGTTATGTTATGTTATGTTATGTTATGTTATGTTATGTTATGTTATGTTATATTTATAGTCAGCTAGATTAGGCTGGATTTAGCATTTTTGTACATTGAGTACTTCTCAAGAACCTGGGATAGGCAGATGTTGTTTGATGATGTTAAAGGTATCGTAACAAGATGTGTACTGTTCCAACTGGCTTTTGCAATTAACTGATGGTTATTTTGTTGATATTGATGGTGTTAAAGTGGCATTCCAGATGTTTTGGAATTACACCCAAGGTGCCTATGACTATTAGTACTATTTTTGCTTTCTTTTTTCACTTTTGCTCTACTTCTGCTTGCTGGTCTTTATATTATGTGATTTTCTCCAGTTCTTTCTCTTTTATTCTGCTGTTTCCAGGCACTGCAACATCTACTATCCAGACGTTTTTGTCTTTCTTATCAACAATTGTTAAGTCTGGGGTATTATGTAGCCAGTGCTGGTCTGTCTGAATTCTGAGCATTTTAGCTTCTTCATTTTCTATTACTTTGTCTATTTTATCGTGCCATCAATTTTTGCTTGCAGGCAGAATACAGAGTTGGAAGGGACCTTGGAGGTCTTCTAGTCCAACCCCTTGCTCATGCAGGAGATCCTATACCATTTCAGACATGTGACTGTCCAGTTTCTTCTTAAAAGCCTCCAGTGGTGGAACACCCACAACTTCTTCTTTAAAAAAAAATATATTTATATAGTATTACCCACATTAACATTAGTTATATAACAATCAAATTATTTACTAATCCATTATAAGTCTTATTTACATAATCCACATGTTCTCATATTTCCAACTTTCTAACCTCTGTTTTTGTCAACTAACCATTGGCAAAATAAATCCCATGTCATGTAATATTCCATTTCTTCTTTTTCTTTAATTTTCAACGTTAACCTATCCATTTCTGCACATTCCAGTATTTTTTAAATTATATTCTCTTCTGTAGGAGTTTCTTCATTTTTCCAAAATTGTGCATATTCTATCTTAGCTGCTGTTAAAATATGTAAAACTAAATAAGTATTGCCTTTATTGTAATTTCCTGGTAACATGCCCAGTAGGAATATCTCTGGTTTTAAATCTATATGTTGTTTTATCATTGCTTCCAACCATACATGTATTTTATTCCAATATTTTTTTGCTTTGGGACATGTCCACCACATGTGATAGTACCCACAACTTCTGAAGGCAAGCTGTTCCATTGATTAATTGTTCTCACTGTCAGGAAATTTCTCCTTAGTTCTAGGTAGCTTCTCTCCTTGATTAGTTTCCATCCATTGCTTCTTGTTTTTCCTTCTGGTGCTTTGGAAAATAGTTTAACCCTCCTCATCTTTGTGACAGCCCCTCAAATATTGAAAGAGTGCTATCATGTCACTTCTGATCCTTCTTTTCACTAGACTAAACATACCCAATTCCTGCAACCATTCTTCATATGTTTTAGTCTCTCGCCCCCTAATCATTTTTGTTGCTCTTTCTTGTTGCTCTTTCTTGTTTCTTTCTTGTAGCTATTCTTTTTATTCTTTTCTTTCTTGTTTCCATTTTTTTCTTGTTGCTATTTTTTGCAGATCTTCCATCTACCACTGTTGCTACTTTGTTATGCTTTTATTTATAGTCTGTGCGATCTTGCAGCAGCTAACTAGTCGTCCACTGTTTCTTTAGCTTAATTGCAGAGGACGGCATTTGCTGCCTGTGACATTCAATGTGTTCAGTTACAACTGCAGTCTTGTTGTATATTAGTTTGTTCAGTTTTTGTAGTGAATGGTGCTTATATTTGATATTACTATAATAATATCTGTTAATACTTGTGTCAGCTGTTTCTTTCGAACAACTTTCAATGTTTTGTTGTTTTTGTGCTGTTCTGAATGTTCAGTTATTTATTTTTTTTCAATTCATCTTTTTTAGTTAGAGCAGGTGTCCCTACCCCCCCCCCCGATATCTAGAAGGCACCAAGTTTCTATCCTTAAGATACTGTAAATGCTATTTTAAGAATTCATGAAATAATTTCCCACTTGTCCAAATTATTTGTTGGTTTGTTTTATTTCTGTTTAATACCATATGCTTTAATCTTAAAATTGCATTTGGCTGAGTTCTTGGGAAATATACTTTTCACAAATATTTTAAAAATACATCCATAATATACTAAACTGTAGTTTTAAGCTGTGCAAAAATGTAGGGCATATTATATATATATATCCTAAAGTGTCTGAAATAATGTGATTGACATTTTCTAAATATAGGTATAGTGTGTTTATCCCAGAGGTTTAATAAGCAAAAGAAAAATGGAAATAGAAGAATATTTGTTTAGAAAGTGGTAAATAGAAAACTCAAAGATGCAAATATTATTATATCTATTAAATTTTCAGCAGGACACACATTACTTAATGAATTATTCCAGGAAAGTAGATGGGCTGGGTAATCATTCAGCCTATACTGTTCTAATGCAAGTTCCATTAGTGTTTATTTGTGGCTGACTGTGAAAATTTCTAGATCACTAAATTTAATGGATTGCTTATACTGTAAATACATTTAGTGATATATGAAGGAGACACTTAGAGCTGAAGGAAAAAGAAGTAAATAATTTCATCATCAAAACTCAGATTTTTATCATCCACCAAAGATGGATAACTATTTGCTGAAATAATTGTGTTGTGATTCATTAAGCTACCTTTAAGGTTGAAAGAGAATTCATTCACTATACTACTGCCTTTTAATAGATTCAAGCAGCATAGCATTGGTCTTCTAACTCAAAATACGAAAATCCCCATATCTTAATTAGATCTTTGATGTAGCTGTTTTGATGGTGGTAAGTGATTTTTCTGGGAATTTGATCAGAGTATCACTAGTTGGGGTTTAGAAGGCACCTCCTTCTTCAGATCCTTATCCTTAAACCCTCTGTTACTGAGATGAGTGGATTGCCTGGGCCAGAACCAGTTTTGTTTACACTTATGCCAAGGGAAAGCATAAGTTCTCATAGTCTTAGATACTTTGTCAGTATTACCCACCATGATGCTAGTTGATAATATCTATGGTGGAATGTAGGCCAGAATTGCAAGAGGTAGGGACTCTTTATCAGGGAGCAAAAGCACAAAGAAACTTGGAATTTTGGGTATGCAGCAAAAGAGCGAAGGTGAACACACCTTTCACAGCAGTTCACAGGATATACTAGTAGTTATGCAGATGTGGTATATTCTATTTACCACATTCTAAACAAGGTGCTTTAGTCTGGTGATATTTCTACCTAAAGGCGAGCAATAGTAAAGAAATTACTCTTGTGGCATTGATTCCTTGGGCCGAACAGTATCATTGCTACATTGTCCACAGGAGAAGTGGACACATTACTCAAATTAAGTCTCATTGCAGAATCCTCTCATCACTTGACTATCAGACTTTGATCTGTCTTCCACCTCCAATAAGTATACTTTTCCTTTTTTGACTTGTTTGAGTCAGGAAATAGCTTGGATGTCTCTACCTCTACCTCTAAGGTGGGAAAAGGGCAGGAAACACTATAAGGCAAGTCTTTATTTAAAAAATCTTTTTTGCTGGTTGATGATCTCAATAAAGAAATTTACTTTTATAATAAATTACGATTATCACCCTGAATATAGTATCCTAAACTGTAATACATTATCATAAATTGCACTAGATTAATATAATTGGATAGATTATTATTATCATCCTAGATAAAATCATCATACCTTGTAATAAATTATGCATGTGTTCCTTTCAAATTAAAAAAGTAGAAAATTTGAATAGCGAGAAGCCAGGAAGATAAAATCGCTCTCTTTTACTTGAGTAGTGCCATTATACTGATTGAAAACTGAAATAAACCCCCAAAATAATAGGCTGGAATAAGACAGTATTGATGGATTGAAGGTTGCCTCAGAAGCAATCAAACAGCAATTCTCCATAGCTCCAGCAGCAGAATTGTTATTTCTGAAGCACAATCCAATTGCAGATCCTTTGTAGCAATTCCTGGTTGTCATAAGTCATTCACCAACAGCAGCAAGAACAAAAATAGCTCCTTAAACTTCCACATGTCTTCCTTACGTTTGTGATGCTAGGCTCTCAAATACTCTCTGTATCACCCTAAACAATTCAGACCAAAAACAATAGGGACATTATCAATTCCCCACATGTCCAAACACATCAATAGCAAGGGGCTATTACTCAACTGCATTTCCCAGATTGCTTCAAGTGACTTTCATTCCATATTCAGAACAAAGTAAATTCTTTCTCCTATGCTGATAATGCTTCCCCCCCCCCAAACTGTCAAGTGCTGGTGAAATCAGGAGATTGAGGCAGTTCAAATAAAGTTTTGAAAGTTTTAAAGTTCAAATACAGTTTTATAAAAATAAAACTGTAAGCTCTACAAAATCTGAACTACTAACTGTCAACAGAAATGGACAGTAGATAAGGATAGAAGGAATTCAAAGTGGGCCTGCCTTAAACCTCTTGTGGGCGCGAAGGGACTCATGACTGAAGATGCGTTTGACCCTTCCCTCGGGCTTAATGTGGTCATCTCTTACACAAAAACCTGTTTTGAGCTCAAAACATTCCATATTTAAACAATTTTGTATACGTCTGCTTTGAACAGTAGCAATCATTTCCATTCTCCTAGCAGGTTGCATAGAAACATCCAATTAAATTTCACTGCTGTAAGTAGTGAAAAATAGCCAGGATACAGTCTTTTCTTCCATATAGGTTATCATATGACTTTTTTTTCTCATTTGTTTTGATTTGTGTATTGAATAACATTCCTTCTGCAATGTGATTTGTAAACAGGATTGCAAAAGTAGGCTATCATTCAGAAAGTATACATGTTCATCAGACAAAGCAATAAAATTCCATTCATTGAAAGAGTGATTGTCAAAGTAATACGAAACCTATGAAGTCTGTGAAGTCATCTCTTTTTTAATTACAATATGCTTCCTTTAGCTTTGGGAAAATATATTTATCTTTAGAATGGGGTTGAAATGTTACGAGTTTGTTATCCTGAACATTAATTACAGCTCAGACATTTAAGAGTCTAGGTTATTAAATAGTCCTTGAGTCCCCAGACTTCATTTTACAGATGTTCACAAGTGTTGGGATGAAGAGAGCTGTGCATTCTCTATAAATCGTGGTAGTACAGCTGGAGCTATAGCACTTGCATATTGTTTCTCATCTATAAAATGCTTCTGTCAATGCTGCTAACATTGGATGTTCTTGCTCTGACAAAATATGCAGAGCTGTGTGGTATTTTTAGAGTTAACTCAGATGATGCTGGGAGGGGAGGAGAAAGAATGTATGTGGGTAATTATATTAGATAAAAATCCCACGCTGCAAATGGAAGAGAACCTTTGGCCTTCAAACTGATAGGAGAACGTGATTTATGACAGCAAATTAAGGGAGGGAATATGCTGGCAAAATATGTGCTCAGGGGAGGAGAATTTAGATCTTGGCATCCCTCATTCATGCCGTGTCGACATTTTGTTATATGAATAAAAGACTTTTTAGGATAAACAATGCCTGGAAGTTCTTTGAAGTGTTTCATTAGTCGGAACCATGACATCATGCCAAGATCTAAATCCTTTTCAAACGACCTGGGGTCCTGAACTCCATCCGCTGTCTCTAGGCTTGAGAGGAGCTGGTAAAGATTCAGGAGGAAAATCTATCATGGGAAATGAGAGTTTGCTTGAAGACGATAACCCGGCAGCTGCTAATAACCCAGGGGGGGAAGCAACAGACAGCATGCTGTGGGAAGATGAATTTTGGCAGACAAATGGCTGGCAGGCAAATACAGATCGGTGGAGAGCTACCAGGTCGCCTGCCACTGAAGATTCGGGTGAGTCACTGGAACGATTTGAAAAGCTAGAGGTGAGAAGCAGAAATCAACTCCTGCAGAGAGAAGCCTACAGCCCCTCCCTTGCAGATCAGACAGCCTTTCAGACCCTGTCTTCCCCTGCAAGGGACTCCAGCCCTGAAGAGAGAGGGAATCCCAGTCTGAGGCCTCTGCAGCAATGGGGAGTTTGGCATCCCCCACAGGTAGTTGGTCAGCAGCATCTGAGCTTGCCACAGGTAATAGAGGCCTTGTAACAGCTTGGGGTGGTGCAGAAGCCAGGAGATCAGCAGCTGGTGGGAGGACGACCACAGCAAGGAGATTGGTCACCGCCCCCAAACGTACAGCAACCGCTGAGGGGCCTACAGCAACAGGGGGTGTGGCCATAGCCCCTGAACGTGCAACCCCTGGGCATGAACCAGCAACCAGGATGGGGCCAGCAGCAACAGCCACAACAGGCTATAATTGCACCCCCTTTCGGAGCAACCTTCGATGGGGACCCAGAGAAGCTGATTTTCTTCCTCAACCAAGTGCACTCTCATATGAACCGCTGGGCTTATCTCTACCCAGACCCAGGCACCATGGTCGATGGGATAGCATCCAGCCTAGAGGGAGAAGCATCTGAATGGCTGAACAATTTATACAATGAGCAAGCCCCTGAATTGGAGGACTCCCACCTCTTCCTCCTAGGACCCATCCATTGGTCTCAAAGCAGGAGAACAAATCCACAAAATAAAACAAGCCGGCAGGCCTGCCCTGGAGTACGTGCGAGAATTTCGCAAGATAGCAGGTCGAATAGAGGAGTGGCCTGAGCAATCCCTAATCCATCACTTCATTGAGGGATTAGACGATCACCTCTCTCAGGCCTGCATCTATCGAGCAGTACCTGATCAGCTGCAAGAATGGTACCAGGCAGCGGTGAAGCTAGATGTTCAGCTCGCCCGCTATAAGAAGCCTCCCCCACCTGAATCCGAGCAGTAGCCAGAGCAACCCGAACAGCAATCACCCCCACAAAAACCTCCAACTACTGCGATGGCTGAGAGACCCAGGCCATCTACAGGACCATCAATTAAGTGTTTTCGATGTGGACAGGAGGGACATCGAGCAGCAAACTGTGCAGTCCCCTACCCCCGACTACAGAGCAGATCGGAACCAGCGGCGAGAAGGAAACCTGCCCAGCGGCTGACGAGAGAGAAATCCAACCGGGTCACGCAGGAACCTGTTGCCCAGATTACACCCCCCACACAGGAGGACGCCGAGACTCTGGGTGGACCCGCCCCTGCTCTACCCTCCTTTGACAGCGACGACGAAGGAGAGAATGACCCGATGGTGAGTCGACATGTCCCGCCTTTTTCACTGGCCGCCAAACTTATAATCCCTAAGTCGGGGGCACAAATAGACTTAAACGTGCTAATCGATTCTGGATGCTCCCGTTGCATCATTAGCTTGCCGTTTGCGATGAAATTGGGTATACGGGCAAAACTGCTCCCCAAGCCTGTGAGGTTTGAGCAAGCCGATGGCTCACTGATGGGAGGGACTCTTGTCATGCAGTTAACTGAGCCCCTACGCCTTGAAATAGGTGAGCACTGGGAGTTTATTCACTTCCTGGTGGCTCCAAAAATGACTGAGACTGTGATCCTAGGGCTAGCCTGGTTGGACAAATGGAAGCCGTTTATCTGGTGGGAGAAAGGAATGAGAACTGTGAGACTACCTATAGGGCCTAAACCTCCCACTGATTCAACCGATGTTGCGGGACACCTTAGGCCACCCAATGAACAAGCGCACATGGCTGCCTCGCTGCCACCAGGCAAACCACTCATCCCCAGCGAATACCAGGACCTAGCGGAGGCATTTAGTGAAAAAGAATGCGATGCACTGCCCCCTCACAGACCCAATGACTGCTCTATCGAACTGGTGCCAGGAGCCAAACTCCCACGCCCGAGAATGTACGCTATGTCCCCCCTCAAAATGGAGGAGATGCAGCGATACGTGAACAAAAACCTAGCAAGGGGGTTCATTGAATGGACCAAATCTACCATGGGAGCCCCTGTGTTGTTCAAAGAAAAAAAAGATGGGTCTCTTTGTCTCTGCGTAGACTATAAGGGTCTCAACGCTGTGAGTGTGGAAAACAAATACTCCCTCCCCCTCCTAAAGGACTTATTAACCCATCTGGCTAAGGGGAGTGTCTTCACTAAATTAGACCTGAGAGAGGCATATTACCGGGTGAGAATAAAGGAGCGAGACGAGTGGAAAACTGCCTTCAACTGCCCCATGGGGAGCTATCAATTCAAAGTCATGCCATTTGGACTACAGGGGGCCCCAGCCGTATTCATGCAGTTGATTAATGAGGTCCTACATGATCACTTGTACAAAGGGGTTTTGGTGTATCTTGATGATATCCTGATATACAGCACGAATATGACTGATCATATAAAGCTGGTGAGAGAAGTGTTAAAGAAACTATTGAAAGCCAAGCTTTATGCCAAATTGTCAAAATCTGAATTTTGGAGGAGTTTTCTTAAATTAATTGGATCATCTCAAGGCTTATCATCTGCTTTTCAACCGGTCACCAATGGGGCTGCAGAATCCACTAACAAAATGGTGGAGCAATATCTCAGATGCTACGTTTCCTACCAACAGACAAACTGGACTGACCTACAATAATTCTGTGCCACAGCAGCACCGGCTACACACCTTTCAGAGTGGCCACAGGAAAAGAGTTCGGCCCAATACCTGAATAACCTCAGGTGCCCTCTGCTTCCCAGACACTTGACCAATGGGTGAGGGGATGGGAAGAAGTTTGGAGAAACACGAAAACTGCTTTAAAAAAGACTTGAAACCTATAAAAAGCAGGCTGATAAAAAGAGGGCTTCCCAAAGAACATTCCAAGTTGGGGAAAAGGTTTATCTGTTGACTAAATATTTACGCCTCAAATTACCCAGTAAGAAGTTAGGACCGAAATTCTTGGGGCCTTTTCCTATCGTAAGGATCATCAATCCGGTCACCATAGAACTAAAACTCCCTAGACTTTTAGGGAGAATTCACCCAGTCTTCCATTGCAGCTTGTTGAAACCTTATCGGGGCTCCACTTTAAGACCTCCCCCTAAGAAGGCACCCGGGGCCCTCGTTGCTGCGGGACAGACCCACTATGAAGTGAAACGTATTCTTGACTCTAGAATTTTTAAAGGGAAATTGCAGTACCTAGTACAATGGAAGGGATACCCGTTGTGTGAAGCCACCTGGGTGAAATCCAGCGAGGTGAAAGCTGATAGACTCATCAAAAGGTTTCATGCGAAATACCCCAACAAACCGAAAAATAGCCCCTAACATATGCTTTTGTTTACATTACAGGATCTGATTTTTTTAAGGGGGGCCGGATGTCAATGCTGCTAACATTGTATGTTCTTGCTCTGACAAAATATGCAGAGCTGTGTGGTATTTTTAGAGTTAACTCAGATGACGCTGGGAGGGGAGGAGAAAGAATGTATGGTAGTAATTATATTAGATAAAAATCCCACGCTGCAAACGGAAGAGAACCTTTGGCCTTCAAACTGATAGGAGAATGTGATTTATGACAGCAAATTAAGGGAGGGAATATATGTGCAAAATATGTGCTCAGGGGAGGAGAATTTAGATCTTGGCATCCCTCATTCATGCCGTGCCGACATTTTGTTACATCAATAAAAGACTTTTTAGGATAAACAATGCCTGGAAGTTCTTTGAAGTGTTTCATTAGTCGGAACCATGACAGCTTCATATGTTCCATATTCTCAATATTGCACATCTAACAATGATTTTTAGAATTCACATTAACCTTGATGGATAAAGGCAAATATACAGAGAAGAGACTGGACAGCCATTTGTCCGAAATGGTATAGGGTTTCCTGCCTGAGCAGGGGGTTGGACTAGATGACCTCCAAGGTCCCTTCCAACTTTATTGTTGTTGTTGTTGTTGTTGTTGTTGTTGTTATTATTATTATTATTATTATTATTATTATTATTATTATTATTATTATTATTATTATTATTATTATTATTATTATTATTATTATTATTATTATTATTATTATTATTATTTACATGTCCCAGGATAAGGTTGCAGGATCCAATCTGGGTTGGTCACCAGGACCAAAGGTTTAGTCTTCCAAGCTTTCAGACTCATGCTGGAGTCGATCTTCAGGGAACTTCTCTCTAGTCATATACAACCAGGCACTACATAAAACTACACACAGAATAGCCAAAGCACAAACACAAGTCTGAAAGCTCAGAAGACTAAACCTCTGGTCCCGGGGAATTGACACAGATTAGATCCTGCAATATTACCCTTGAGTTTATTGTTTCATAAATATCCATGCTATCCAAATCACATCCTTCTAATTTCAAAAGCCTTCTGTTTCTCCGTAGCATTCACTCGTTCATCCAAACTAAACAACAAGCTTCAATTTCAAGTCAGGTAAAACCAATCCTCTTCTTTCCTTTGTAAATTATAACACTTTATATTTAACTTGTGGGTTTTTCCTCCTGCAGCACAAATTTAAATATATCATTCTGCTACTGTGTAAATAGTGCATCAGTTGTGAAAAGAGATGTCTGAAAAAAATGATTAAAAAAACATTCATTTTTATTATAGAATTTCTCCCTAGCAATAACAGTTGTAGTTTCTCTTGTCTTAACATATCTTTTTAACTTTGTTCCATTTCTTGACATAATTACTTTGAAATAATATATGATTTACATTTGTCATAATGATTTCTAGATATTTTACCATTTTATTCATCAACTTTGTTTGATCTTGTATTTTCATATTTTTGTTAACATCTTTGTCTTCTATTTATTAATATTTAAACCTGCTAATATACCAAATTCTTTTAATTTGCCCATTGATATTTGAAATCTCTTTAAAGGATCTATGGCTGGCCAAATGTTGGAGTTTCAAACCTCCTCATTCAGTAGCCCACTGAGTTAAAACCTGGTCCAAATTTCTTCTCTGATATAAGAACTGCTGGTATAGCTATTTTGTATTTTCTGCTGCCACAGGAACTGTTTCATTTGGATTTTCTCTTGAGTCTGGAAATCAAGACTCACACAAACTGTACAACCATTCTTACAAATAAAAATAATTTTTTTTAATAATGCAGTCTCCCAATCCTTTTGCATAAAAGTGCAGCTAAAATTTGTGAGATAAATCGATTTCACAAGAGATAAACAAAATCAAACTTTAAAAAAAAAACCTCCAACGCTATATGAAGGTCAATTTGCAAAAATATATACAGTCCTCTTGCAAAGCCACAGGATGGTACTAGTTCATTATGAATTGATCTCAAATTAGAGTTGCCTTTTAAAATTCATCTATCTGTCTGTCTGTCTGTCTGTCTGTCTGTCTGTCTATCATTTATTAATTCATTCATTCATCACCATTTTAGCCATTGTCTATCCACTGCAGGATGAAGCCTCTTCTGTTCTAACCAATATGATCCTGAACTTTCTTTTGCCAATTGGGCCAGCAATACTTGCTGATGTTGTTGATCCATCTTGTTTTAGGTCTCCCTTGTGGATGCTATTTATCAAGTGAGATCCATTCTATTACTGCCATCAGTTCTTCTTGCAGTTCTACAATATATGACCAGCCCATTTCCATTTCAATTATTTTACTCACTTGATGATATCATATACTTTTATTTGTTCTCTAATCCATGTCAGGTCTTTCTATCTTGTCTTGTAATGCCAAGCATGTATCTTTCCATATATCTATGTCTATGTCTATTTATATCTGGATATGGATGGATGGATGGATGGATGGATAGATAGCAACTTCTAACAAAAGTAATTATCTATTTATTAAATATGACCTAGATCCAGAAACAAAGTCTGCCACCGAACTAAGACTGCTCCTGTTAGAGAGGAAAGGCTGGGATGAATCTGACTTTGGCTTACATGCCAAAGCCTTACAAAAAAAATAATAATAATAATAATAATAATAATAATAATAATAATAATAATAATAATAATAATAATAATAATAATAATAATAATAATAATAATAATAATAATAATAATAATAATAATAATAATGTTGGAAGGGACCTTGGAAGTCATCGAGTCCAACCCCCTGCTCAGGCAGGAAACCCTATACCAGTAATGGCGAACCTTTTAGAGACTGAGTGCCCAAACTGCAACCCAAAACCCACTTATGTATCGTCGAGTGCCGGGTGGGTGTGGCCCATTGGCTAGGTGTGGTCAATTGGGTGGGCGTGGCTACGGTGGTAACGGCAGACTGGGTGGGACTAAAAAGTTCAATCAATTCCAACTTTGCAAGAAGTTGAAATTGACTGATTGAACCTTTTTTTTTTTTGCACACGGCGGCGGAGGCCTAAAGCGAAAAGGTTTTCTAAAACCCAGCTGAAGGCCTAGGACTGGGGCGATGGCGCGCGTGCCCACAGAGAGGGCTCTGAGTGCCGCCTCTGGCACCCGTGCCATAGGTTTGCCACCACTGCCCTATACCATTTCGGACAAATGGCTGTCCAGTCTCTTCTTAAAAACTTCCAGTGTTGGAGCATTCACCGCTTCTGGAGGCAGGTTGTTCCACTGGTTAATTGTTCTAACTGTCAGGAAGTTTCTCCTCAGTTCCAGGTTGCTTCTCTCCTTGACTAGTTTCCATCCATTACTTCTTGTCCTGCCCTCAGGCGCCTTGGAGAATAGCTTGACTCCCTCTTCTTGTGGCAACCCCTGAGATATTGGAATACTGCTATCATGTCACCCCTAGTCCTTCTTTTCATTAAACTAGACATACCCAATTCCAGCAAATGTTCCTGATATGCTTTAGCCTCCAGTCCCCTAATCATCTTTGTTGCCTTCTCTGCACTCTTTCTAGAGTCTCAACATCTTTTTTACATCGTGGTGACCAAAACTGGATGCAGTATTCCAAGTGTGGCCTTACCAAGGCATTGTAAAGTGGTATTAATACTTCAAGTGATCTTGATTCTATCCCTCTGGTTAATGCAGCCCAGCACTGTGTTGGCTTTTTTTGGCAGCTGCAGCACACTGCTGGCTCATATTAAGTGATTGTCCACTAGGATCCGAGATCCCTCTCACAGTTACTACTATTGAGCAAGGTACCCCCTTACTATACCTGTACATTGGTTTTTCTTGCCTGAAATGTAGAACCTCTTTTTTCACCATTGAATTTCATTTGTTAATAGCGCCAGTGTTCAAGTCTGTCCAGGTCCTCCTGTATCTTAAGCCTGTCTTCTGGAGTGTTGGCTATTCCTGCCAGCCTGCCAGCTTGGTGTCATCCGCAAATTTGATGAGTTCCCCATCTATCCCCTTGTCCAAATCGTTGATGAAGATGTTGAAGAGCACTGGCCCCAGAACAGAGCCCTGGGGCACCCCACTGCATACTTCCCTCCATGTAGATGCGGTTCCATTGAGGATCACACGCAGAGTACGGCCGGTCAGCCAGCTACGAATCCATCTGGTGGTGATGCTGTCTAACCCACATTTTTCTATCTTATCAATTAGTAGGTTGTGATCTACTTTATCAAATGCCTTACTGAAGTCCAAGTAAATTACATCCACAGCATTCCTTTGATCCACTAATTTTGTCACTTGGTCAAAGAATGCAATAAGGTTTGTCTGGCATGATCTGTTTTTGACAAACCCATGTTGGCTTTTAGTAGTGATTTTGTTTGCCTCTAGGTGTTTCCTGATTCGTTGTTTGATTATCTTTTCCAGAATCTTCCCAGGTATTGAGGTCAGGCTGATAGGTCTGTAATTTCCTGGATCCATTTTTTTCCCTTTTTTGAAGATGGGAACTACATCAGCTCTTTTCCAGTCCTCTGGTAGTTCCCCAGTGCTCCAGGATCTTTGAAAAATATAGTTCAGTGGTTCTGAGATCACATCTGCCATTTCCTTGAGAACCTTGGGGTGTAATCCATCTGGTCCTGGTGATTTGAACTCGTCTAGGCTGGACAGGTGCTCACTTACCATTTTCTTGCCTATCTTAACTTGTGTTTCTATTCTGTTTTTTATGGCACTATTTTTGATAGGTTGGTCTGTTTTTTCCCTTTGTGTAAAGACAGATGCAAAAAACGAGTTAAATAGTTCTGCTTTCTCCCTATTGCTTGTCACCTTCTTGCCACTTTCACCCACTAATGGACCAATCATTTCCTTCACTTTTTTCTTATTTTTTACATGTTGAAAGAAGCTTTTTTTGTTATTTTTGACTTTGGTCGCAAGCCTTAGTTCATTATGAGCCTTAGCTTTCCTCACTTCATCTTTGCAGGCTCGGGCTATTTGCTGATATTCTGACTTTGTTATGTGCCCCTCTTTCCACTTTCTATACTTGTCCTTTTTATCTTAGATATTTTTATCTAAGCTTGATTGACATGATGGCCTGGGAGGAGGCTGCTTTATTGTGAATCTTGATTAGCTATTGATAATATCAACTCAGCTCAATCAATGACTTTCAGCAAAGATGGTCAGACTAATGCATTGAATTCAGGAAAGATTTACAGGAAAGTCGCTAAAGATTTTAGATTTTCGTGCACCAGCAGATTTGTGCAGTCATACTATGTTCCACTGAGGTCTGCCATACCTTCCTCCTCGACCCCATTTGCCTGTGTGCAACAGTGATCATCTGCCTCATTCCCTTAGCTGTACCTTCACTGACAGTCAGCTGTCCAGACGAAAAACAGAAATTGTTGTGACTGGTTCACAAAAAAGGATCAGTGGCTGAAAACGAGTTCACTGAAGCATTCAACTGAAAATATAAGTACTGAAATTCTGAAAACTGACAACAGTGAACAGGTTTCAAATGGAGTTACTGACTGTGAATCTGTGTGTGCTATACTGAATGGAACTGCAATTTCATAGAAATAACCAAAAAGGAAGAGTGTGGATGGGCAGTCTAAGAATGAATATCTAAAAATGGGATGTTATTGGTGATCCACTCTTTTAGCCCTCTTGTTCATTTAATTTTATGAAACATTATCAGCCTTCAGAACTTTTTAGACATTTTTCAAATAAAACCAACATTTATTTATTTTTTTTGGTGAGGGTATGCTTAGAACAAGTGCAAAGCAATCCGTTCCAATTTGAAAGAAATGGCTTTTCTTGCCAAGGCTGAAGAAGAAAGAAGACAATAAAGGTGTTGGAAAAAACAGCTAAAATCACACCATCGTTGAAAAGTAAACTGCTAGGTTGATGACAAATTCTATACAGTAGAAGCTATTGACAAAATTCCCTTCCAGAATGACACTTTGCAAAGTCATAAAAAAAATCCACGATGGACAATGTAAAGGAGCAATTTGGATCTGAATTATAGTTGGATGAAACAATTATCATGCAAATTGGGAATCAGCCCTTTGACTTATATGTGCTATATGCATGGGGGAGGGTTGTCTTAGAGATTCTTTGGATGGACTATTTACTGTTGGCCAACAAAACACTGACAAGGGTAAGCCATTAAAATATAAACTGAGAGCAAACTCCACTCCTTATAGCATTGATGATGTTACCTGGTTTGGATAACAACACGTTTGCAAGAAAACCATCAAGTTCAGAAAGCACGAAGGACCCCTCATTTCAATCCTGAGCTACAAATATTCTCCTTTGTTGATACAAGTGTGTGCTGGGGCACTTCTGGTCCTGCTTCATGAAAAGAAAGGATGTTTTGGGATATATACTTATGGAACATTAGCTATGTGGGAAATAAGGAGGGGCATTAATAAAAACATTAAATTAGTAATACCTGAATACAAGGCAACATATTGTTATATTCAGAAGGAATGTCTGATTGTAAAAAAACATACCTCTCCCCCTCAATTGAGCCTTGAAATATGTTACAAAATTGTGAATGTGATGAAACTTTGGCTATTCTGTGCACCTCTTTTCAGCATGTTACGTGAATAAATGTGCAGTGAATTTGAGATGGTAACTGCACAAGGAAAGATCCTCCCAAAAGTTTCCGAGTTGAGAGAAAGAAGAAAAACATTTGTTGCTGAAAATGACAGGGCCAATGAACTCTCAGTCATGATTTGTTCAAATACTGTACATAATAGAGGGATTCATGATGGCAACAGAGTGATCTCTCTTTAATGAGCTCTTAACTTTCTGTTTATTCTATTTTTTAAAAAAACAATTGTTCCAATGAAGTAGTTTTATTACTTGTGGTTTTATTTAACCCTTTATCCTCCTTTTATTTTCCATGTTTATTAATGTGTTGTATTAAGATTTGTTGGATTCTTGGACGTTTTCACACAATCTTAAATGCTTCAATTACAACCTCAGGATGTGAGGTTATAAAGCAGGAACAAAAATGAGTCTGAACAGTGGATCTAATAATACATTCAATGCTCTAATTAGCACTTTTCTCTTCTCTAAAAAAATCCCAGTTTTTAATGGGCAGGATAAGATGTCAGCCTTTATTTTTAGAAATTTGAACTGTGGTGACCTGACAGATAACAATGATGTGTTAAAAAGCCATTCAAAAGGCACATCCAGATGGTACAGCAGGCCAATAAGGAACTTTTTATAGAAACAGATCAAGGAATGGATTAGGAATTAATTCACTGCTATCCCATAGGTTGATTTCCTTGATCTTCCAGATCATAAGTGCAAAATGCTTGTTAACTTAGTGTCAGCCCTCCCAGTTAAACCAGAAAGGAATCATGACCAGATAAGCTAATTCTACTTTATTGTCAGTCTACATCAGGCATGTCAAACTGCCGGCCCGCGGGCCGGATGCATCACGACGAAACCGTGCCTACCCCATTTCCGGCAATGTGGGAAAAGTTGCAATACATCGCGCGACATCACGTGATGTCGTGAGTTTGACATGCCTGGTCTACACTAACAGAAGCTTGCAAGTCTGAAAATATGCATCTCCTAGTGTCACTGTTAACAATATATTATCTGATAAATTAGGGCGGGATTCTTTTTAAGTTTTGCCCTTTAAGTAGTTATGGGCTTCTCCCCCTTTTATCTGATTGTTCCCTAGGCAATCCTGATTATGCCAGGTTTTATGTGGTAGATGATTTAAGGTAGGAATTGGTGATGGAAGTGCATTTTCTAGCATCTTTTACAGATAAGACTGAAAATATGATCAAGTCATCATTGATGTGTGCTGGGTCATGAATTATTGGGTTCCAGTGTTATAGTGAAAGCAAAATTTAAATTCAACTTTTATTATTGTTTGTTGCAGGTTATCAGCTCTATAAAAATAAAGTATGAATTATCTTTATATTAACAATGAATTTATATTCAAGAAATATAGAATGTACTTCTGAAATTATGCTTAACACCCAGAAAACCCTCCCCCTACAATATATATGAAATCTATCAGCATTATTAGGCCCATCATGATTTTATTAGAATGCTTGTCCAGTACTACCTTGAAACCTAGCTCCAAATCTAATTCATCAAACTACTCCAAGTACATATATCAATTTTCAGGTTATTTATGCTGCACAAGAAAAATTGCCAAATTTAACTTGTGTTATCAGCTATTTTCTATAATTTGTTGTTGATGAATCTGATTCGTGTTGTTGTAGTCTATATTGTGTTTCAATTTTTGGTCGTTAAAAGAGCATTCTGGTGCATTAATAATTTGATCTATTAACATTCTGATGTTGCAGAATGATTGATTTCAAGAGTAGAACTTGAATTGAACATAATTTGTTATAGTCTAAAACAAATACATATCATGAACTAGTTCATAGTCATAGGAGAATAATTCCAATATGCTCGGCCAAAAAGGAAATATATAAAACAACCGAAGTCTATATCATAATTATTGCAAATCTGTAGCTTTTAGTTTGACTTATCTGCTATGTTTTCAAACCATATGAGAATTCATTGAGAATATATGAACTGATCCAGATGTTAAACCAATTTTAAAGAAAATAACTTTTCACACAATAGACATAATACACATTCTTGATGTGTGTGCACAAGACATCCAAATATAGAAAGACTTACAATCTTATGATGAAGGTTTCCAAGGAGGAATCTAAAGGTTTCTGCCAGGATGAAATTTGTCAGTGTCATTGGGCTGATTTAACTTATCCTGGTTTTCATGTCATGTTTGTAACCATCATATTTTAGCCTGGAGATTTATTGCTCTCATCACATCATGAACATTAGTAAGAAAGTTCTTATATTATTCCCGCACTAGTAGCTGAACCCATTTTTAGCTGGTTACCATGCATATTTGCCTTTGATATACAGTATAACATAAATGTCCACTGTATGGAGAAGTTAAAAGTGATTTTAGTTAGCTATTTTCTGTTGCTGGAAAAACAGAACATTGAAGTCATTCATCTGGAAGTTTAGTCATGTCAACTGGACTTCTTTTCTTTTTAGTTTGAAACTTTTCCCTGCTTATCCAAGTAGTTTCCTCAGTGAAGCTTCACTGAAAAATCTACTTGGATAAGCAGCAAAACATTTCAAACCAAAAAGAAAAGAATTACAGTTGCCATGACTAAACTTCCAGACAACTCTACCTGGATGACTGAGAATTTTCATTGACATATTGAAGTTACTTATATTTCACAAAATTGAGACAGTTTACAATGGAATGTTTGGGATTTAATGCAAGAGATAAATTTTCTAGTTAGATTATCTAAACAAGGATTATTATATTAACCTTTTCAGATTTTCCTTTTCTTGTCTAGAACTAGAAGGGACCAAATTTTGGATTTTTTGCATGCAAATTAAAGATCTGCATGCCTCAAAATGCTCAGAATTATCATTAATATTAGGTTCATTCTGCCTCCATATTTTGGCTGTCCAGCATTGGTAGGAACATTGGGCCTGAAAGAAATTGCTGTAACAATAATTACAACTTTTTGTTTATCAAAAGCTGGTTTCACTTTGTCTGGATCTATGTGTCCCATAGTAGTAATATTAAATTGATTTCTTATGTGACTATAACAAAGGGCAGTACCCAGTAGGATAGACAGCAATTAATACCATGGAATGCTACACACCAACAAGCAGGTTGAAGTGCTTCACGTCCCCTTAATTAAACAGTGCCCTATTGGGACCCAGGTTTTCATTGTCACAGCACTTGCCTTCTGGATTGATATCTCTCCCAGAGTTCCACATAATTCCAGTCCTGATGAACTGCAAACCTTTGAAAATTGAGCTGTTCTTCTGGGGTTTGGGGTAAGTGATTTCGGCGGCATGGGTGAGAGGTTATTGTGCAATTTGTCTGGATGCTTTCATTCTTTATATGTTTTCCTGTTCCAAGTGTAAGTTGCCAGGCTCACTTGGATGGCTTGTAGCTCTGTCAAATAAACAAACAAATAAATGATAAAAACCACAATACAAAATAAAAAGGCACTAGATTAATAGGTCCAACGACATATAATCAAATCAAGATTACTGCATTTAAATTAATACTTCAAAAAAACCCACCGGTTTGATGAGGTACAAGAAGTGTATTTAGTATTTTTTTCATTTTAAGATAACTAACTTTAAAAATAATTCTCATGAATAAATGTTCAAAAAAGCAGACCAAGGTGAGAAAAGGTTTTCAACAGAATGTAGCTGTTGTATTCTCTGGGAAAAATAGATGACTTTACCCTGGTGATCACATTAAACAAACATGTTTATGAGCTATCACTAGGTCTTTCAAACACCATACATACTTATGGATAAGACCATCTGTGGATAAGATGACATTCAAATGTTTAATTCAAATACCATGAAAAATATGCCACCCACATATAAGCTTAGTCGCATATTAGTATTTTGGATCACAATTCAAGGATCTGTATACCTGGGCTTATATGGAAATATATGGGAAGTATGGATAGCATTACAATATACAGTATATATTCATGGATAAGCCCATCCACAGATAAACTGAGCCCAATTTTGGGGGTGTATTTTATCATCTAAAATTCTTGTCCTATGCCTGAGTAGGTACAATAACTGGGTTTGTCCATTGACAAAGCACAATATATCCACACAATTAATTTATACTGTTATATTTATCTAATACCCAATCAAAGTAATATGTGGCAATTGAAAGATATGATAGTGAAAATGATCCAGAATAGTAGGAACAACAGATTCTGGATCTGAATCAAAGGGCAAAATGAGGTCATTGGTGACTTACATTCATTAAATAGAAATTAAAGAATTAACCTTTTGTTTTAAATGAAATGCATTGAAGACAGTCTATATGTGATTTGGACACCTAGGTTCCTAATGACTAAGGACAACCTTATGTAACAAACAAAGGGAGAAACAGGGAAGGGAAGGAGGAGCTGATAAGAATAGTATACAAATGGAAAGAGATGCCTATATCATATCATCCAGAACAAGGATAAACCTGAACATTGCCAGTAATAACTGAACTAGGAAGATGAAATCAGGGAGTCTAGCAGAAGAATGTATAACAAAAAGAGAGCAATTACTGACCGTAGAGAATATTGGGAAAGATAGGAAGATAAAACGGCTACATGAAAATGAGAATGTGATTGAGATAGGTAAAAGTTAATAATAAATGGGGGTTTTTTGGTTGGCCCCTTGTAGTTTAGCAGCTTAGAGCTGTATAACTTGTGGTCTATGGGATAGACTGAGCTGCTATCCTTGCATCTACATCAGGCAACAAAATCTTAGTTTGAAAGTTTTGCAACACGCTAGATTCCAGTTAAGACGCTACAGTCATTAGATTTTTCTTTCTAAACACTAATAAAAATGTAATTTATTCAAAACAGTGAGCCTTGTTTGATACGTACTGCCCAAATATAATTTCAACTCGGCAGAAGGAATAAAACCTTATTAAAAAGATCACAAATACAAATTTGACTGTTCTGAGCAGTCTCTTGCATCTGGAAATTATTCTACATTACAGGACATATCAAAGTAGGGAATCTTAACTGCTTCTCCATGCTAGGAGATAATTCTTTCCAAGAAATTGAAAGGAGTTCCATCTGGATAAAATGGGCAGATTATTATTTGCTAAAAATAAAAAAGGTAATTTAATATTTTCAAAGAATTAATAAATGTCTCTAACTAGATATGGCAATTTTTCAAAATCCACTAGTAAAGATAAAGCTCAAAGCTTGGCTTAGGCTTTGTGAGAAGGTTCCAATTAAGTTTCAGTACAAACCATTCAGTGGCTGAATGCTTTTCTTTGATATTTACACAATTTGGTTTATTATACAAAATATATACTTCTACTGTGTTAAGCCTAATATACAAAACTTATACTTATCTGTGCCTAGTAATATGTTTATAAAAGTGTTACAACTATAAGTAAAAAGTGATGACACTTAACATACAAATTTCCCTTTTACCCTGGATTCTTAACTGCTCACTTTTTCCAGCAATCAGGCAATATCGCCATGTATGTTCTCTAATCCTCCTCTTTAAGGACTGAGAAATCTGTTCCTTTTATTCAGGGCATTTACACTTAGGCTTCATTTAATAGCCATTCATTCAGTGACCATTCAAAATTATGATGGCACTGAATGGAATTATGACACTTGTCCAAAGTTATGGCCATTGCAGCATCCCACAGTCATGGAATTGTGATCTGGGCACTCAGCAACCTGTTCGCAGTTACAATGGGTTGCCAAGCACACTGCAATCATGTGATTGCTATTTGCAATCTTCCCTGTTGGCTTCCCCAGGAAAACCAATGGGGAAGCTGGCAGAGAAGGTCACAAACCTCTTCCATGTGCTGAGATGGCTCTGTCTGTACTTGGCCCTTGCTGAAATAGATCTGCCCCAAAAATCCAAGCAGGATTTTGGCATAGGATGTTTGCAGCCAGGGTCATCTGCAGCTACCATGTGCCTGCCGGATAGATTTTTTTAATGCAGCCCAATATCAGATTTTTCCTGTGCAGAAGGGAATTCCAGCACTAGGAGAAAAGAAGCTCAGATCATGAAGATCCAAGCTTCTTTTTCTCCAGCCCAGTGCTGGAGTTTTCTTCCATGTACAGACAGGGGCTGTTTGCCCCCCTTGAACAGGCAGCTCGTCACTCCACATGCCTAACGATTGCAATTGGGACAGCCAGGCGTATAAATATTATAAATATAGTAGTCACATGGGTATCTTTCTTAACAACCATAATGACTTACAACCGAAATTCTGAGCTCAGTTGTAATAATAAGTCAAGGAGTACCTTTATTATCCTCTGTCATCCAGCCTTTATATTTCACTAGTGCTGCTGAAGTTTAAAGTAGCCTTTTAATTACTCCCTTTTACAGAGTTGCTTCTCTGGCTCTCAGACCTTATCAATTTCTAGGACGGAGAAAGCAATTATTTGTGTCTGGCTTGCATTTTTGGAAGGTTTATGAGGCTGTGAGGCTCTGTTAGTTCTTCCTCAACTGTAGTAGCTTCTCAGCTTTTTTACTCACATGACCAACTGCATTCTCCAACACACTTTCTTTTCTCTCTTTCACTGGGTCCCAGGCCCTGTGCCTTCAATATTTTCACTTTCCTTTGCTCTTTTAAACCTGCCAGGAAAAACAAACCATGAGAAAGAAACACAATCCATAGAGAAGGAAAACTAAAATCAACAGCCTTGAGTTTCAGTGAAGGACAATATTTGTAGCTCGGGGTTGAAGTGAGGGGTCCTTGGTGCTCTCTGAGCTTGCTTGTTTTCTTGTAGATATTTCATTACCCTAACTAGCTAACATCATCAGTGCTAGTAAGAAGTGCTTGAGTTTTCCCTCTTCCCTTCCTGTTCACCCAAGGTATTTTATTCTATTTCAAATATATGAATTTGAATGAAAAGAGTACTGGGTTGGACAGAAATATATAGGTTTTCAAAAAAAAAACCTTCATTGTCCTATACAAATTACTGTGCACTTTTCAAATGTGGCATTTATTTATAATTTTTTTTGTTTTGTTTTTCAAAAAAAAATTACATTTGCTTTAGCTAAAATGTATGAAGTGATTAAGGGATTCTCCAGCATGATAGATGGAGAATCCACGAATGGGTTAGCTCTGTCTTCCTGCCCAATTAGACTGAGTCTGTCAAACTTGCCACGCCTCTCCTGGGCCGGACTCCCCAGTCCTGACTCAGTCTGGCCCATGACAGACGTGTTAGTTTGGCTCCCAGCAAATTAACTTTACCAGAGCAGGTAGGATTAATCCTTTTCTTACCTATTCGTGGATTTTTTCCATTTTCCAGACAGTGCTGGGACCAGTGCTGCGTCTGATCACTTTACGAAGAGACAGACAGGATTGCCTTCCAGGGAGGCCTTAGCCTCCAGGGAGGCCCTAGCCTCCGTCTCTCAGTGAGGTAGGCCGAAGCCTTCAAACAGAGACAGAGGACTGTTTCTTAGGGAGGCCTTAGCCTCCATCTCCCAGGGCGATTGCACGAAGCCCCTTTAGGGACAGAAAGACAGGATTGTCTATCAGGGAGGCCCTAGCCTCCGTCTCTCAGTGAGATAGGCCGAAGCCTTCAAGCAGAGACAGAGGACTGTTTCTTAGGGAGGCCATAGCCTCCATTTCTCACTGCAATCGTCGCAGGTGCCATTTTGCGCACCGCGTGGCGAGTGTGCTCGCCGCGACTAGCCGGGCCACTTCTGACCCTTTCGGCCCTCTTTGTAGCCTCTGGCTAACAGCATCAAAGCGACTCACCATGCCCCGCTTCTCTTCCGTTTTCTCTGCTTTTTAGCGAGACGAAGAATCCCCTCAGGCTTGTCATTGAAGCGGTGGCCATTTTAGGTGCCGCAGTCGCTCCCTCCAGCCACCATTTTGGCAGCTCCAGAAACCTGCACAGCCATTACTCCACTAAAGTAGCTTCAGAGGACTCTGAAACTAGAGGCAAGTTTCTGCAATAGCGCTTTTATCACAGGGTGCTGGCACGCCTTTTGGTTCCGCCGCCACCACCTAGGTCTTGTGCGCAGGCACCTATCACTGAAGTGATTTGCCACCACTAAACGAGATACGTGTGTGCTGGCGCTCACCGATTGTGGTTTTGCCGCCACTGTACGCCTGACCGGCACACCGTGAAAGAGAGAGGTGTGCTGGCCGTAGACCTAACCAGTGCACTGAGGGGGCAGTCACTGGTCCTGTCACCATCAGGAGCATTGCAGGTGTGCCAGCGTCCATTAAGTTGGTCCAGTAGCCGCCATCAACCAAGAGTACTTGACTGACCGCAGGGCCGTGGCACACAGCCACAAACAGTACTCCGCTCCTCGTTATCGAGATCCCTCTCAGCCCACCACTGAGATATCTCATTTTTTGTGATGGCAGACAGCACGGCACCTCAACCTTCACAGTGCCACTACCAGCACTACTGGCCAAAAGAAGCATAAGTCCTCCAAGCTGGAGGCTGCTGGAAAAATCAAGACCAAGGCCAAGGCCATTTCTGGCAAAAGGCCTTCCAAAACAACAGAGAATGAGGCCAGCAGGCACATACCCCTTCGGAGGCAAGCCACCATCCTGACCTCGCAGAAGGCCTGGATATGGTCGTGAAAGTGTACTAGCTGTACCATTGAATTGGTCTTGCCATCACTAAGTGAACTATATGTGAGTTGACTGTTACCATTGAGTTGGTCTTGCCATCACTAAGTGAACTACATGTGAGTCGGCCGTTATCATTCAGTTGGTTTTACCATCACTAAGTGAACTACATGTGAGTTGGCTGTTAGCGCGATTCCAGCTTCCCTCAGTCAGGGGGAACGGATAAAACTGAGGACACTAGCCTCGCCATCGGCCCCAGCGCTCCCGGCAGTCGATCGAGCCGGCCAGCTGCTTGGCGGCTCCGCATCCCTGCCGCGGTCCCGGTTTTGGCGCGCAAGTTGCGGTTGCCATTTTGTGGACCGCGAGGCCTGCCAGGGCGGCCTGAATATCTGTGGCCCGGACTAAATCAGCAGTAGTGCGGCCAGGAGGCCGATCGGACAGACTGTTCGGCCATTACGAGGCCTCTACCCCCAAACCGGCGCTCTTGGCCCTACAGGCCCAGCGAGCTCCCGGCAGACCCACTTTCAGCGGCAGCCATTTTGCGGCCCTGCTAAAACAGCTATTTGGCCCTGAGGACCTCTCAGACCTGGATTCGGTCTAGGCAACTGAGCACACGCCAAAAAGTCCAAAGGGCCTAAAGGCCAAGCCTCGGCGAGGCAACCACAATCTTAGAGTGAGCTGGCATGCCTTTCGGCCCCGCCGCCACCACCTAGGCCCTGTGTGCAGGCACGTATCACTGAGGTGATTGCTGCCACTGATCGGTAAGAGTCTTAGAGTGAGCTGGCACGCCTTTTGGCCCCACCGTCACCACCTAGGCCCTGTGTGCAGGCACGTACCACTGAGGTGATTGCCGCCACTGATCGGTAAGAATCTTAGAGTGAGCTGGCACGCCTTTCGGCCCCGCCGCCACCACCTAGGCCCTGTGTGCAGGCACGTATCACTGAGGTGATTGCCGCCACTGATTGGTAAAAGTGTGTGCCGGCACTTACCAATTGCGGTTTTACCGCCACTGAAAAGAACAAGCGCGTGCGGGCGCTCACCCATTGGGTCTTGCCGCCACCGTACGCCCGGCCAATATGTCACAGTGCGTCAGCGGGCATTGTCAGCCACTCGGAGCCTTAAGGGGCGTAAGGACGATTAAGTGAGTCACAAGCCCTGGAGCTATCGCTGGTTTCCAGTGTCTTGTCGCACCATCAGGCCTGGTGCTCTGCTCCCGCTCCTGAGACACACCTCCCAAAGCCACAGGCTACCTTCTGCAATGGCTGACAACGCAGCTCCTCAGGCTGCGCAAGGTGTCTCTGACACTCCCGTTCCCGGGAAGCACAAGTCCTCCAGGTTGGAGGCAGCAGGAAAGCTTAAGGCCAAGGCCAAGGCCATCTCTGGCAAAAAAGGCTCTAAGGCCGCTGAGAAAGAAGCCGGCAGGACACACCTAGCTCTAGAAAAGCAGTTCTCCAAGGCTCAACAGCTAAATACAAGGGGCAGGACACACGTTTCACCCGCTCCTCAAGAGAGCTCGCTCTTTAACTCCCAACTTGTCCCAGCCGGCTCACTAGTTCAAAGGGCCTGGTCCCCGGAATGCTCAACAGGGCAGGGTGCAGTTCTGTCCACTGATCACGGGCCAAGTCCCCAACTAGTGGCTTCCCCGGCCAGGGTTCAGTCGGTACCTGAGGCCACATTCATGCCCACAGCGGCTGGACTTCGTCCTTCTGAGCCTCAGGGGGTGGGACCCGAGCAGCTCCAGGCGTTACTCGCCCAAGCATTCACCCAGGGCATGGCCTCCTTGTTTTACCAGAGCCCCAGGCCTGAATTTGTGATGCCCACGGTTCCACCTCAATTATGGGCGAAAATTCCAAAATATCCGGAATCTATGTATTCCGATCACTCCTCTCAAGCAAGAGACTCATGTTCTGAGGAGTAGGGGTCAGCGGGCTTCCAATTGTCAGAAGATGAGGAGTCGGCTCCGGACCCCTCTCCCTTCGTTGGTCTCTTTGATCCAGGGTTGTTCAAGTCACTCCTGCTGAAGGCAACTACCTCGGCTAATATTTGCCCCGAGCAGGAACCACAACCGGTTCCCTCCACCAGCCAGGACCCAAAACCACTCTTCTCCAAACCAACGATTACGGAGAGACGTATCCCTTGTCCCCCCTTTTTCCTGGACACTATCTGAAAGCAATGAGGGACTCCTGGCACCCTCCCAACACCGGGGGGAATGGATAAAAATTGTTTAATGTTGCCCCGGCCTTGTCAGAGCTCCTGGAGGTTCCGACAGTGGATGAGTCCTTAACACCAATTTTTTCCTCTTCCACCGTGCCAGGTGATATGGCTGAGGCCTTAAGAGCAGAGGACAGAAAATCTGACTTTTCCTTGCGCAGGTCTCACCAAGCCTCAGCATGGTCGGTGAAGGCGTCCACATCCACCTCCTTCTTTGCCAGGGCTTCCATCGTATGGCTTAGAGAACTCCAGGCCATGATTCCCCCGGACCAGGTTTGTGCTCACCAGAACCTGGGTAAGTTAGTGGCCACATCTGAATACATGGCGGACGCATCCCTACACGCATTGCACTCAGCCAGGGAGCTTTGCAACATCCAGAGCCCCAGTGGCTCCAGTTAACCACCTGGCACTTGAGCGGCAGCTCCTGACTCAGGAGTCCTATTCCTCAGGTGTGATTTCCATGATTCAGGCCTCTCGACGGCCTACGACAAACCGGATCTATGACTCCACATGGAAAAATTTCTGCCACTGGTGTGCAAAGAACCAGTTGGCTCTCTTGGCTATTACCATTCCGAGAATATTGGAAGGGCTTGGCGTCCAATACTATCCACAGACAGGTGGCAGCTCTATCCCCGGTGCTCACATGTGGCAATTCGGAGCCATTGGCTCAACATCCCATGATGCGCTCATTTGTCAAGGGAGCGAGCAACACCAAACCGCCCGTGGTTCATCGCTATCCCTCTTGGGATCTGCCGTGGGTCTTACAGGCCCTTACTTCACCGCCATTTGAACCCATCAGAACCTGTACACTGCGGTCCTTGACAACTAAAGTAGCCTTCCTGATAGCCGGCACTTCGGCTAGCCGCACTGGCAGCTCTCTCTATCAGAGATGACTTATGCGTCTTTCATGAGGACAGAGTGGTCCTTCGATTGAATCCATCCTCTATTCCTAAGATCAATACCTTATTCCACAGATGGCAGGAAGTAATACTGCCAGATTTTTGTCCTCATCCGTCCCATGACTTGGAACGCCAATGGCACGCCCTGGACGTTCGCAGGGCATTATGCTATTACATCAAGCGGACGGCGCCGTTTTGCAAGTCGGAGCCCTCTTCGTTTCCTTTCAGCCTTCTTCTATGAGGCAAAAGGTTTCTGCCTCCACTATTGGCAGGTGGATCAGGGCTTGCATTGCAGGAGCGTGTCAGTCGCAGTCCCTGTCAGTTCCAAGTCATGTTATTGCTCATTCCACTCGCAGTGCTGCGACTTCCGCAGCATGGGCGACACAGGCGTCCATTGAGGATATCTGTAAGGCGACAACATGGTCTTCGCCTTCCCCGTTCGTGAGGCATTACAAGTTAGATAGGTTTGCCTCTGCAGACACCTCCTTTGGCCGGAGAGTGCTACAGCATGTAGTGCCACAAGGTGGGACACAGGCCCAGACTGCTTCCCTCCCATAGGGACAAGAGCGGCTTTGGTATGTCCCATTCGTGGATTCTCCATCTATCATGCTAGAGAAGGGGCGTTGTCTTACCTGAACGCCTTTTCTCAGCATGATGATGGAGAATCCACACCCGCCCCTCAGTGTCCGTCAGGTCCCGTGTCAGGGGTCCGGGAGCCAACACGTCGAACTGTCGTCAATAGCTGCGCCTTCGTCAGGACTGGGGAGTCCGGCCCAGGAGAGGCGTGGCAAGTTTGACAGACTCAGTCTAATTGGGCAGGAAGACAGAGCTAACCCATTCGTGGATTCTCCATCATCATGCTGAGAAAAGGTGTTCAGGTAAGACAACGCCCCTTCTCTAGTTCAAGCATGTCAAACTCACGATGTCACGTGACGTCGTGTGATGTATCGGGATTTTTTCCCCATTGCCGGCACTGTTTCGGTGTGACACATCCGGCCCATGGGCCGGCAGTTTGACATGCCTGCTCTAGTTTGTTTTTAAAAGCCTGCTATGCTTGCAGTTTCAGTTCCTTTCTATGACACTTCTTGGAATAACCGCAGGTCCACAATCATGTAAACCATTTTCTTTTTAATATACAGTAATCTCCCAGCTCATCCAAGATTTGCTGTTTGTTGGTTGGTTTGAGGGATGGGGGGAGGATACTTGCAGCACTTTGCTAGTGCTATACTTCTCTGATGACAACAATACCAAAACCTAAAGAGTATTTGTGGCAGAATTCTTTTTCAACCATAACCTTGACGAGTGCATGCAGGTAGTTCTCAGTTAGTGATCATTTGAAGTTACAATGACACTGAAAAAAGTGACTTACAACCATTTTTCATACTTATGACTGTTGCAGCATCCCCAGGGTCACGTGGTCAAAATTCAAATAGTTGGCAACTGATTCATATTTATGATAGTTGCAATGTCTTGGGGTCATGTGATCACCTTTCTGACAAGCAGAGTCAATGGAAAAGCCAGATTTACTTACAACCGTGTTACTAAGTTAACAATTACAGTGATTCACTTAACAGCTGTGTCAAGAAAGGGCGAATAGGGCGAAACTCACTTAACAACTGTCTTGCTTAGCAACCGAAATTTTGGGTTCAGTTGTTGTCGTAAGTCTAGAACTACCTATATGTCCAGATACAGTCAGCAGGTAGAGTTTAACTTTTTATGTGAATTAATTAGGTGCCATGATTTTAATATTCTTTGAAATGGCTATTTTAGGAAAGATAAATCAGTGAGTAAATTGAACTAGCATTTTTTTTCAGAACTTCAATAAAACTTTCCAGTATATCAGTCTGTCTTCTCTACTGAGATCAATAACTTGGGGATAATTGTTCCTCACACAAGTCACAAATCAACTTCACCCTTATTATTTCCACTTGAAAGCATTTCTAGGAAACAATTTTCCCCACTCTTTATGATTAGTTAGAAATTCTTCTTTATGATTTTGGAATCATCAAGTAAAAACAAGGATTACATGTACAGTAGTGCCTCACAGTTAGGGTTACTTTCTCAGAACAATGTGAGATAGACATAAAGATTGTTTGTGCTAGATTTTTCATGATGCATTAGATAAGTGATCACTATATAGAGGGACATGGTTGCTTGCTTGCTTCCCCATTCTGGTACCTTGCTCTTATGTCCTCCAGTTTAGTGTGTCACTCAGCGTGCCTGGCTGAGGAATTCTGGGAGTTGAAGTCCACAAGTCATAAAAGGACCATGTTTGAAAACCCCTGACTTAGAAAGTGGCAGGCAGGGAGCTGCCCTAATAGTGATTCACCATTCGACCTAAGACATAGAACTGAATCAGCATCAAGAAAGGCTAACTATAGTTTCAGAGTATTTTCAGTTACTAGAAAAATACTAGTACTATATTGATCCATGCTAGTGATACATTGTGCCACTTACTTTTTCAAAGTGTTGCCTTTAGCTTGCCGTTATAAAGACAAGATAATTCTTGGCCTAATTGATTGAATTTCACAGTCCGTTAAATATTAATGATAATTTTTCATTGATGTTTATTTTCTGCTGAAGTCTATTACCTTCAGAAGAACTTTTCTAAACAGTGCTACATTTACATAAGGCATACGTGCTTTTCTTACTGATATACTATATGTGCATAGATTGTTAACATTTCTGTAGGATTATATAAAAATAGCAACTATGTTCACACATTGTAGTAAATACAATATCTGAATACTAATTTATCGCAAACAAGATGCATATTAGTATACACAGCTCGTCTGACCTGTTTTGATTCTCTATGCTAGTAGGGCTGCTACACAAATTGAGGCTAAACTTAATTGGAATTAACACCATGTCAGTGAGACAAGGACTCTTGCCTAGTCTCTCTTAAAGAAGTGAAGAAAAATAAATGCACATCTTGGTTTGTAATTCTGGCTTGTCAGAAGTTATAAAATCAATTGTTGAAATGGTTACTAGTCATTTCATTTATCTGGGAATAAACATTTAATTCTGTTAAAGATAAAGATAAAGGTTTCCCTATCCAGTCGTGTCCAACTTTAGGGGATGGTGCTCATCTCCATTTCTTAGCTGAGGAAGCCAATGTTGTCCAAAGAATTTTCCATGGTCATGTGGCCAGCATGACTATATGCCAAGGCACACGGAACATTGATACCTTCCCACCAAAGTGGTACCTATTTATCTACTCACATTTGCATGCTTTTGAACTGCTAGGTGGGCAGGAGCTGGGAGAAATAATGGGAGTTCACCCTGCATTGCATCATAGGTCTTGAACCCAGGCAGTTATTTTTCCAGCTGACAAGCTCAGAGATAGCAAATTTTTATATATGTTAATAATCTGCTTGGCCCTATAGACAGGAGAGTATATGAAAATTGTGGCACTATTTGTATTTCACAGTTTCACAATTGATGGATTATAAACAGGGCAGGCATTCATTTTTTAAAATACAATTTAATTTTCTATTCTTTAGCAAATATAACTCTATAGTAGGTTAGGCAACCTGATATCCTTTATATATTTTAGATTACAATTTTTCTAATTCCTTGCCATTGACCATGCTAAAATATCTAGAATGTATTATAGTTTGCCTGTTTTTATTAAATCCACAAATGTCTTTTTATTTTATTGTCTGTGAGTATTGAATGCATTCTAAAGACAATATATACCGATAGTTTTAGACCATATAATGAAAATAAAGCAAAATGATTGCATTCCTACATCACATATTTGACAGCTATGCATATAAACATGAAATGGATGCAAAATCACTTTGCCTCAATAGCTAAATGATTCTCTGAGAGGATAACGTAGATGAAGGATGTCATCAAAATGACTGTTATCAAGCCACACTTTTCTAAATATAATTGTCACTTACTAACTTCTAAAATTAATAATGCTTTGAATATTAAGTTGCAGAAATACCATTGCAGGCATTTCTACTGATATAAACCATTGAAATATGCAGTATATTGTCCTGTCACGTATGCATCATTTAGCACAATAGGTCAGGGCTTTTCAACCGGTGGTACGCGTACCACTTGTGGTACGCGACCAACTGGCTGGTGGTACGCGGCGTCGCCTTCCTCCCCCCCGCGGCATCGCCTTCATCCCCCCCACTCCGCTCCTTCCCAGCTCACTTGTGGAAATCATGCTGCTTGGTGGCAGCCTGCACGAACCCTACCCAACGTGCCCTGCAGGAGGGCGCGCGAAGAGCGCAGGCGCAGAGCAAGGCCCCGCCCTCCTCATTGTGCAGCAACTGGATTGACTTCTTCTCGTGCACGCAGGTCAGCGGGATCTGTATCGCCCTTCCCCTCCCTCTTCTTACTTCACAACAAGCGCTAGCCTGATAGGGGACAGAGCTGTCTACTCCCTCAGCAGAAAGGGGTTTGAGACCGCAGGAAGGGGTTTGAGACCGCAGGAAGGGGTTTGAGACCACAGGAAGGGGTTTGAGACTGCTCGCGTCGCGGCCCTGAGCGCCAACATCACAACCGCCCCTCCTTCTTTTCCCCCTTCTCTCTCTCTCTGTTGTGGCCTCACTCTCTTCCATCTTCTTTTCCTCCCCCCCCATGAGCTTGCGATACCCCTCACGGCCCTCACATTGCCTCCCGGACTCATCCCGCGGTTTGTTTTGCTGTAGCACGCCAGGCGAAGCCAACAGAACGCGGGTGTGGAGGGAGAAATGCGCCCGCCTGACTCCCTCCCCCCCACTGTTTCACAGCATTTAACCCCCATTTTCGCTATGGCCGGCCTGCCCGCCCGCCCACCAGTCAGTTTCCCCTTCCGTTGCCTGTATCGCAGGCTTAAAGTCTGAAACAGCTGGGCTCCTGGCTGACTGATCGCCTTTCTCCCCCCCCATCTTTTCTACAAACCGGGAATCGTGGCTTAGTGGGGGCCTGGAGCGGGTCTCGGGGTGCCCGTGTGCCCCTTGGATCAGACAAGCGAGCGATCAACTTTAGCCTTTGGGGAACAAAAGCCAGTTGGGGCTGATCTATTCCTGCCAGGGAAGGCTGGAGAAGCCAGGAGAAGGCAATTATTAGAGGGGGGGGAAGTCACTTCTTCATTTAAGGCAGTTTTGGAAAAGTAACTTTTGCTGGAAAGGAAAGTGGTTTTTTTTTTCCTTTTCTCGGATCGCCTTCTTTGCTTGGCCCTCTTGCCTGTATCGCAGGCTTAAAGTCTGAAACAGCCAGGCTCTTGGCTGACTGATCGCCTTTCTCTCCCCCCCCCTCATCTTTTCGGGAGATGCGCCTTTGCAGCGGGTTTCCCCTTCCATTAGTTATCGGAGGTTTGAAAGGCAAGCTGCTCCCGGAGCGTAAAAGTAGAGGGTGCAAACGGCGAGAGTGACGCAGCTCTCCAACTCTCTGCTTCAGGCTGAAACAGTCTCAAAGGTGGGGACCGGAGATTACTTTGCCCGAAAGAAGGGTGACTTGGTGGCGATGCGGGTTTGTCTCCCTTCCTTTGGAGGAGGGAGAAAAGCATCGCTTTCTTCCTTCGGGCGGGTGCAAATGTAACTTAAGAACGGTAGCAATGCGGCCAGAAATGGGCATCTCTCGACAGCGCTGGGGAGAGCTATGGGAAGAACGATGTACACGGAGAGGATCGGGGAACCTGGCTCGAACACTGGGCCCCGGTAGGGGAAAAATGACTGGGAGAAGAAGCCGGTTCGTAATGTACGTGCCTGAAAACGGGAGGTGAACTGGGGATATCCCCGCCCTGCCTGTGCGCTCTCCTCTGCCTCTGCGCGCACACAGGCAGGGCCGTGATGTGTTGCTGCCTGCCAAAACCAGGCTGGGGTCTGGGCGGCGTAGCACACGGCGAAGGAAGGAAGGAAGGAAGGAAGGAAGGAAGGAAGGAAGGAAGGAAGGAAGGAAGGAAGGAAGGGACAATGGGGGCTGCAGCGCTGCAGCCTTCCAGTCCCGTGAGCGTCCCTGCTGAAAGGTGAAGCTGAAAGGCTCTGTCTCCCGGCCTCGCATTCATCAGCTGTTCAGCGGCCGGGAGACAGAGCCTTTCAGCTTCAGGCCGCACCATCGGCCCTTGGCTCCCTGCTGCAGCCTCACGCCCATCAGCTGTTCGGCAGCTAAGAGTAGGAGCCGCTCAGCTGTTCGGCGGGACACGCACGGAGCCGACATTCACGCTGCCAGGTACAATGGCGCGGGACGCTGGTCTCCTTTGCTGCCCCGCACGTCGTCCTCGACCCCTCCCCTGCCCGTTCATGTCAAACCCGTGGGGGCTTGACAGGGAGAGAGGGAGGGAAGGAGGAAGGGACAAAGAGGGAGGGGAAGGAAAGGAAGGAAAGAAGGAAGGAAGGGACAGTGTGAAGGAAAGGAAGGAAGGAAGGGACAGTGGGAGAGAGGGAGGGAAGGAGGAAGGGACAAAGAGGGAGGTGAAGGAAAGGAAGGAAGGAAGGGACAGTGGAAGAGGAGGGAAGGAGGAAGGGACAAAGGGAGGTGAAGGAAAGGAAGGAAGGAAGGGACTGGGAAAGAGGGAGGGAAGGAGGAAGGGACAAAGGGAGGTGAAGGAAAGGAAGGAAGGAAGGGACAGTGGGAGGAGGGAGGGAGGAGGAAGGGACAAAGGGAGGTGAAGGAAAGGAAGGAAGGAAAGAAGGGACAGTGGGAAAGAGGGAGGGAAGGAGGAAGGGACAAAGGGAGGTGAAGGAAAGGAAGGGACAATGGGAGAGGGAGGGAAGGAGGAAGGAAAAGAAGGAAAGGAAGGAAGGAAAGAAGGAAGGAAGGGACAATGGGAGAGAGGGAGGGAAGGAAGGCAGGCACCCACCCCAGTCCCATCCCCCTCCACCAAAGACCCACGGATTCCCCCCCACAGGCACACTACAACCTGAGTGATCAGCTGGCCACGCCCCCGGCCATTGATCACATGACCCTGGGACACTGTGAACGTCATAAGTATGAATCAGTTGCCAAGCATCCGAATGTAAATCACATGACCCTGGGGGTGCTGCAACAGTCATAAGTGTGAAAATGGTCATAATTCGCTTTTTTCAGTGCCGTTGTAACTTCAAACTGTCACTAAGCGAATTGTTGTAAGTCGAGGACTACCTGTACTTTCTCATTTTTTCCTTTTTTTGGGGGGGTCAAGTTTTTAATACCTTGCTGGGCGAGTGTTGTTACTCGGATGTTGCCTTATCCTAAAAGTGGTACAATGGGTGAAAAGGTTGAAAAGCCCTGCAATAGGTCACTCACTGAACTTTTGAAAATGGTGGTAAAACAAATCCCTGAAGTAGATTTACCAGGAACAGCGCTCAGATTTATTAGCAGATAGATAAGGGTTAGAAGGGGAAGCAGATAATCTGTTAAGAGGATGATGCACCCTTAAAATAGTCTGGTGATCAATCAAATCTGAAGCAAGCAGGTAGACAAAACTAGCCTGATTAACAGCTTCTTTTGCAAACAAGTTAATATGTATCTATTTGGTGTTCCAGTATTTAGGTCTCCTGATACCAGGTGAGTCTTATCTCTGATGCAATGTTTAAACAAAGCAATTCTTGTCTCTTATTCTGTATTAAGCAATACGTTCTTAGCATCTTACATCTGTGCATATCTAGGAACAATCCTCTACTTATTTACAGAGCATTGAAATGAGGCATGGTGGCTCCAATGGCTTAAAGACATTGGAGAAGGTCTGGGATCCGGCAGTTTGAGCCCTAGCACTGCATGACAGGATGAGTTCCCATCACTTGCCTCAGCTTCTACCAACCTAGCAGTTTGAAATCAAGCTACATGCAACTAGATAAATAGGTACCACATGTGGACGAAAGATGGTGCCTTGTACAAGAGTACAAGTCCAATCAGTGCCAGACCTGCTCAAATGTGATGCCTAAATGCAAGGTGACATCGGTGGAGAGAAAATGCACTGGATGATGCTACTGAATGCCATTAGCCATTCTGAGTGTGGAGCTAGTTTGCACCTGTGGTGCACTTCTGGATAGTGCATGAACATGAACCGAACAGATTAGAAGTCTTAGGCAGAAAAATAATTATTCTGTATTGACACTTTAGTCTCCTGGCTAATGTACCAATGCCACATGCTAAATAAATAAACAGAGCATTGAAATGGATTCAAGATAATAATCAGCCAACAGAGACAATTCATGCACAAGTGAATGGCTTGTATAATGGTAGGTGAAAACTACTACAACCATGTAAGACTGGCATTGCTAATGTGGATATTCCATTAGCTTCCAATAAACATCTGAGAACTTTTAATGTTTAAAGCTCTACATCAGGGGTGTCAAATTGCCGGCCCATGAGCCGGTTGCATCATGCAGAGGCCGCGCCTACCCCAGCTCTGGCAATGCAAAAAAAGTTGCGATACATCGTAACATGTCACGTGACACGGCGAGTTTGACACCCAGTGTCACTTCAAATTGAATAATGGCTTTGTACTAAATGCAGACTGTTTTAATTATGAATTTGCTTTTCAGAACTATAAAAAAATTTACTTTGTAAACCTAACTACCAAGGATTGTGTGCAGATAGAAAGAAACTGTTTTACCTTTTATTAGGATCATTAATGATGAAGTCAAATATAGTATATGGTACAGCACTTATACGTTTAAAATGTATTTTATTTGAACTGTACATTCTATTTAGTTTTATTAACATTTTATACTATAGCAACCAAATTCTTGAAATCCTTAAAATTCATATATTTGATGTCATATATTGAAATATACAACATATTTATGTGAAGAACTATATTATCTTATTAATTTTGAAATGCCTCAGAAAGTTATATATTTTTCTCACAATTTCAACTGAAAAATGGAATTGAACAGACATAAGTGTCTGTTCCTGTGCTAGAGCACTGAATTAGGTGTATCTTTGGTTTCATTCAGGAACTACTTCGTTCATTAAGAAATATTATATAATGACTCTCAATTGATTTAACTCTTAGTTGTTTACAAGGAGGTAGCACTAGCACTAGCACTTAGATTTATATACCATTTTATAGTGCTTTACAGGTCTCTCTAAGCAGTTGACAGAGTCAGTATATTGCCCCCAACAATCTGTATCCTCATTTTACCAACCTTGCAAGGATGGAAGGCTGAGTCAATCGTGAGCTGGTAGGAATCAAACTGCTGGCAGTTGGCAGAATTAGCCTGCAATACTGCATTCTAACCACTGCGCCACCACGGCTCTTAAAACCAAAATACAATTATCTGAAAAAAATAAATAATAGCATAAGATTTGTAAGAGACAATGGATGTAGTGACAACGCTTACGTCTTGACGATTCCTCAGATTTTTTCCCTTCAATATATATTTTTATTTATTTATTTTCCTGATCTCAAATATTGATACAATTGTTAATAACTCTTGAGTTTACACATTCTAAAATAAGTCTCTCTCTCTCTCTCTTGCAATATTTAATTTAGTTTAAATTGTAAATTGATACCAATTTATCTTTAATGTGACCCAAAATTCAGTTTATGTGAAGCTAGTATACACAATGGACAGGTGTGATTTCTGTAACTATTGTGACTTTGTTAGCCATAAATTTAAATTACAAGTATATTCTGTTTATTCTTTAACATTTCATGAATATATATATATATATATATATATATATATATGTCATAAAGCAAATAGATAAAAACGATCACCGGGATAAAAATCTTAAAACAAAGATTGTTTAATTTAAAAAAGCTGAGCTTTCGTCGGCCACACTGCCAACATCATCAGAGCATATAACGTAGAATTTGGGAGTCCGTTCTTATATGACTGGCTGTTTCTGCACCCGGGCTCTCGACCTGGTCATCGGTCCGCTCCTCGGCATCGGGTGCACCGTTGTTAAAGGGGCCGTTTCCACAGGTATCCTCTCTCCTCCAGTTGCCGTTGTTCTTAGGGCATGTGTGTTGGTGTTAGGGGGTCGAGTGTCCGATCGCTCCTGCTCCTCCCGTTTCGTTCCGGGGGATCGGGTGTCAAATTGTTCCTGTTTCTCTCCTCCCCCTCCCATCCCCATGGTCCCATTCATATTAGTCTGTCTCCATGTCCCTGAGCTACCCGTGGAGCGTGTAGTTTCTTCAGCGCGTGTGCGGGGGCGCAGGAAATAGTCGTCTCGCGGTCTGCACACATTGTTCGTTGTTTCCTTCGTCGCTGAGCGCGGTCGTGTCCCTATCATCTGGTTTTTAGCAGGGCGTATCTTTGCTGTTCCCCTTCTCTTCCCGGCCTCCGCTGCCCCTCTTTCGTCTGTGTGTGTGTCACGAGGTTGGCTGTCTGGTCCTTCCTGTTCGTTGTCTTGCTCCCCCTGTTTTGTATAGATCGGGGTGTGTGCGTCTGGGGGACCTATGGGGTAGGCTTCCTCCGTTCTTTTACTCACCGCCCCAGTGTCTCCTTGTATGTGGGTTCCTGGGGGTTGTTTGTCTGGTAATGTTTGATCGCCCCCTCCTTTCCTTTTTGTGCCCTGCTGGATCTGGGGCGTTGTTTTGTTTGTGGGGTGTGCTTCTGGTTCATTGCTCTCTCTGGGGATTGTGGTAGTCCTCCTTTCTATTGCCTCGTCCTTCGAATTTTTAGCATAATTAAGAATATATATATATATATATATATATATATATATATATATATATATATATATAGGTCTTGGTAATTCGGGTTTTCTCCCGCGTAAAATTGAAAGTGTCTTGGCAACGTTTCGCCAAAGTCCCATTCGTCATCTTCAGCCTGGCATCTTCGGCTTCGTGCTTCTAGGAGCAATGTGTGATCACAGCTTTGCTCCTAGAAGCACGAAGCCGAAGACGCCAACCTGAAGATGACGAATGGGACTTTGTCGAAACGTTGCCAAGACACTTTCAATTTTATGCGGGAGAAAACCCGAATTACCAAAGACCTACATACAAACACCCGTGAAAACCTCAGAAAACATATATATATATATATTTTAAAAAAAATTTCATTCCCTATTTCCTTTTTTTTTTATTTTTAAATTTTTCCTTTTTCACTTTACAATTTACAAAACAAAATACATTTTTTTCTTCCTTAACAGTACTGTGTCCTCTATTTCTTACATTTATTTACAGTTGGTTACATAGCTTTCCTACTTTTTGTTCTTTGATCTAACCAAACATAGCACTTGTTCCATATCTCGTAATATTCTGTTGCTTCCTTATCCTTTATTTCTAAAGTAAGCTTGTACATTTCAGCACATTCTAGTATCTTATAAATGATCATGTCATTTGGTGTACATTCTCACATTTCCAACATTGCGCGTATGCGATGCGTGCCGCTGTTATTATGTGTACAATGATGTATCAAAGTTGTTTTTTTATCTTTGGATTAATTATACCTAATAAAAATAGCTCCGGTTTAAATTCAATTTGTTCTTTGGTTATCTCTTGTATCCACCCCCTTATCTGTTCCCAGTAGGTCTTTGCCTTTGGACATTGCCACCACATATGGTAAAATGTTCCCTCTTTGTTTTTGCATTTCCAACATGTTCATGTTTTTATACATCTTTGCCAATCTCGCTGGTGCTAAATGCCATCTATGAAGCATTTTATATTGATTTTCCTTATACGCAGTTGACAGTGTCAATTCACAGTTTTTATGCCAAATTCTTTCCCATTCTTCTAATTCTATGGTTCGACCCACATTTTGAGCCCATGCTATCATTGACCCTTTTACTATTTCTTCCTCCAATTCAACCTCCAGTAGATATTTATAAGTTCTTGTTAAGAATTTTTCTCCCCTACCCATCAATATTTTGTCCAGTTATTGTGGTACTCGGTTTATCCCATATTCTGCCATGTCCTTACTATATTTTGACTGAATCTGTAGGTATGGCCACCAATCTATAATTATTCCCTGTTCTTTTAATTCTTCCCTTGATTTGAGCTTCCCTTGATTATCTAATAGTTCTTCATATCTTTCCATCTTTTTTTTGTCTAATGTATTTGGATGAATCACTGTCTCCATCGGAGAGACCCAATTTGGTATTTTCGTGTAGTATTTCTTTTTGACCCTTTCCCACGTCCAAATCAGCGCGTCCCTTATCTGATGTCGGTAAAAGTATGTGTGTGTGCTCTTATGTTTTCCCCATAAAAAGGCGTGCCAACCGGCTTGTAGATCATGTCCTTCTATTGTTAAAACCCTTTGATTATCTAGGTATATCCAATCCCTAATCCAAAGTAACCCCGCTGCTTGATAGTAGGTTTCCCATTTTGGGAGCCCAAGACCACCTCTACTTCTACTGTCTTGTAATGTCTTAATATTTATTCGTGCTTTTTTACCTAACCAAATAAATTTATTAATCATTTTGTCTAATTCAGCAAAGAATTTTTTGTCTAGTTTTATTGGGACTGTCTGAAATAGATATAATAGTTTTGGTAGTATATTCATTTTTATCACTGAAATCCTTCCTAGTAGTGATAGTTGTAATTTCCCCCAGACCTCTAGATCTTTTTTGATTTGTAGTGTCAGTTTTTTGTAATTATCCTCTTTTAATGAAGAACATCTTATAGTAAGCCAAATTCCTAGGTATTTAATCTTTTTTACGATTTGTAGTCCCAACTCCTCTTCTAATTTCCTTTTTTGTTTTTCAGTTAAATTTTTAACTAACATTTTAGTCTTTTCTCTATTGATTTTTAATCCTGCCACTGTTCCATATTTTTCTACTTCGTTCATTAGAATAGTTCCTCTCTCTAATGGTTCCTCTACAAAAAATACCAAGTCGTCCGCAAATGCCTGTGTCTTATATTCTTCTGTCTTCACCTGTAATCCTTTTATCTCTTTATTATTTCTAATTTGGGTTAATAACACTTCTAAAGTCAAAATAAAAAGTAGAGGTGACATTGGGCATCCCTGTCTTACTCCTTTGTTTATTTTGAATTTCTCTGTATTGTCCCCATTAATTATCACCCTAGCCTTTTGTATTTTATATATTGCCTTTATCATTTTCTCGAACTTCTCTCCAAATCTCATGTCCTCGATCTGTTGGAACATAAACTGCCAATTAAGATTGTCAAATGCTTTCTGGGCATCTAAGAAAATTAATGTCACCTGTTTTTCAGGGTGTGCTTCATAATATTCTAGGACATTTAGCACCATTCTCGTATTATTCCTTATTTGTCTTGTGGGTAAAAAACCATTTTGATCTGAGTGTATTATATCATTTAATGCCATTATGGTGGTGAAGATTTTATAATCCACATTCAACAATGAGATTGGCCTATAGTTTTTTAGTTGTTTGGGGTCCGTACCTTCTTTTAAGATGAGGGATATGTTGGCTTCTATCCATGAATCCAGTAATTTAGCTTTTTCTAATACAGCATTGTACATTTCTAATAAAGCCATTTCGAAATCCTCATAAAAAGTCTTATATACCTCCCCTGGTAGTCCATCTGGCCCCAGGGCTTTGTTATTTTTTTGTTTTTGCACTGCGATTTTTAATTCCCTAGCTGTTATTTCCTTATTCAATATTTCTCTCTGTCCTTCTTTTAATTCTGGCAAGCCGTTTACCTTTAAATATTGTTTTATATTTTCCACTTCTATCTCCTCTTTTTTGTATAATAACTCAAAGTAGTTCTGAATAATTTCTTTCTTTTTATCTATTTTATATTGCAACTCTCCTTTTTCGTCTTGTAATTCCTGGATGAATCTTTTTTCCTTCTCTTTTTTTAATTTATAAGTGAGCCATCTCCCAGGCTTATTTGCTTGTTCAAAAAAATTTTGTTTTACTATTTTCAGTTCCCTTACCATTTCCTCTTGATCTATTATATTTAATTTATGTTTAGCCAAAACCATTTCCGTCTTAATCATTTCATCTTGGGGCTCCCTTTGTAATTTAGATTCGAGTTCTTTGATCTCCTCCTGAAGTGTGTTTTGTGTTTGCCTTTTCGCCTTATTCTTTTTTGCTGTATAGGCTATCGCTATTCCTCTCAAATATGCCTTGGCCGTGTCCCATATAATTTGTAATGATGTTTGTTGTTTAGTATTTTCTTTAAAAAATAATTCCATTTCTTTTCTAGTCCGTACAATAAATTCTTTTTCCTTTAAAATGTGGGAGTTTAATGTCCACCTTCTCCTTACTTTTTTCTGACCTTTCCAGACTATTTTCAGGGGGTTATGGTCAGCCCATGTATTTGACATTATCTCTATTGTATCTATATCTTGTCCTACCTCCCCGTTCATCCATGCCATATCAAGGCGAGACCAGGATTTATGTGGATTTGAGAAAAAAGTGTATTCCTTTTTATTTGGGTTCCGTTTCCTCCATTGATAAAGTAGGTTAAATTCATGTGCCATCTCAAAAAACGTCTTTGGTAGTATTTTCCGTTTCTTTTTATTTTTCATATTACTAATATAATCCTTTTTTGGATCCACTACCGCATTATAGTCTCCTACCATGCAGATATTTTCTTGTCCAATTTCTATAAGTTTTTCATATAATTTATTATAGAATTCTTTTTGGTTTTCGTTTGGGGCATATATTATCACCAATAGCCATGATTTCTGTTCGATTTGTAATTCTATTATTAATACTCTTCTATCTGTATCTTGGTACTTCAAATTGGCTTTAATTTCTTTCCTAATATAAACCGCTATTCCTCTCTGTTTTTGTTGCGCTAGTGCTGTGTGTAGTGCTCCTAGTCTTGGAAATTCCAAATAGTTTCTATGTTGTTCTTTTATATGTACCTCCTGTAAACAGACTATATCTACATCTTGTTTTAGTAATTTTGTTAATATTTGTTTTCTTTTAGCGGGTGCGTTCAGTCCATTGACATTAATTGAGATCAGTCTAATTTCCTTTTCCATTATTTTACGTGTGTGTTCTACTTATGTAGTTTTCTTGTCCTCGAATCTGTTCCTCTTTCTTTCCTTTGTTCCCTTTGTTCCCTTTGTTTCTTACTTTCTACCTCTCATTCTATTTCCTTTAACTCTTGCTGTTGGTCTTCCTGGCTTTCAGATTCTAGTTCTTCTTTACTACCACTTTCTTCTTCCACCCCTTCCAACTGCTCATAAAATTCTCGTGCACTGTCTAAGCTATCAATCTTAATCTTTCTCTGCTGCCAAGATATCAACATCCCCTCCGGGATTAACCATCTGAATGGTATGTTTCTTTTAATTAAATATGCACTGAGAAATCTATAATCCCTTCTCTGTTCTCTTACTTTCCTTGGGACTTGTTTTAATGTTTGTATTTCTATCCTTTGTAGATCATTGGGTTATCTCTCGTGATTCTATATATTATATCTCTAACTTTCTTTCTAGTCAATCTTATGTGGACTTCCCGTGGGAGTCTATTGTGTCTGGCATAGTTCGTGTGGATTCTATACACCTCATCTATCTCTAACAGAATCTCTTGCTTGTCCCTTTGTAAAGCTTCCGCTATCAACTCTACCATGATACCACCCAGATCTTCTTCCTTCTCTTCCACCACATTTTGAAATCTCAAATAAAATGCAGCTCGGTCCATTTCCAAATGGATAATCGATTCTTCCATTTTTTTGTTAGTTACCATCAATTTTTTATCTACCATGTCAACTCTTTTCCCTATGTTATCCAATCCTACTTCTACTTTCTGTATTCTTTCTTCATTTTTCTCCATAGTTTGTTGTATCATCTCTATCCTATTATCTAATTTGTTCATGTCTCCTCTCATTTCTATGTGATTTTTAGAAATTGTCTCCTGCATTTTTAACATCGTTTCTTGAATAGTCAATAATGTTGTCTGCATAGTTTGCATGTTCAAAATTATACTCTGTTTTTCTGTCCCTAACATTCGTTCCAATGTTCTCTGACCTGGTGGGGATACAGGTGTCAATGCTGGACTAGATGTTGTCTTCTTTCCTGTCCTCAGTGTTGTCATGGTGCTATCCTATTCCTCAGATGTTTTCTATTCTTCAATATCTCTTTATTTGTTTAACCACTCCCTTGTTTAATTTAACTCTTTTACTCTTAACTTCCCGTTATTTTGTTTTTTCTTTCCCTCCTTTCTCTCCCCTTCTCAATCTGTATCTATTTTCACTGTCCCCCCAAACTTCTCTTCACTTTCTCCAACCCTCTTCACTTTCTCTTAACTTTCCCTCCTCTTTCTTACATAACACACAGTCCCTCTGAGACGCTAATTTTCTTCTCCGTTCTTAAATCAGTCACCGTCTGTCCGTTTCTATCTCCTTCGTCACCGTTTCGCGTCCTCTCGTCGTCTCCTTCACTTTCCGAATCTTCTCCACTTGCTTGCTACGATCCTTTTGTCCTGTTAGATTCACCGCCTCCGCTGTCTCCGTCTCTCCGTTTCACGACCTCTCCACTTGCAAACTTACTTCTCCTTTCTCTCCCGGCCCCACTTTTTCCAATGCTCTGCAGCGTGCTGCTCTGTGCCGCTCCTTCTCAGTCCTTTCTAGATTGCCATTTTCCTCCATTCCAGCTGTCCGCTTGCCGGTCTTCTCCCTACGATCCTCTTGTCCTGCTGGCTCCACCGCCTCTATCGTCTCCTTCTCTCAGCCTCTTCTTCTTCACTCTCCACCCGTCTCTTTCGTCCTGCACTAGGACAATTACTACAAAGTTTTTATTTTTTGTCTTTCTCCTGTTAATCTTCTGGTTGTTATAGTTTGCTGACTCACAGCTCACCCCGCCGAGTTGCCGCTTGCCCTGAGGTTTCCCTCATAAACTGAGCTCCCTCCGACACCAACTAACTGACAAGTAAATCTTTTTAAATTTTTTCTATTGCTTTAAAGGTATTTTAGGATATTTTTAGACTCACTCATTGACACGGTCCATTAAGTATATCTTGCTTCCGCATCTTCTGTGGCTTGTCACGGCTTCAGATCCGCCATCAGTAGATAGCAGATATTTCCACACTGGATTTAGGGGGTTTCCTTTCGTCATAGCGGGTGCTTGCCTCTCACCTCGCTACTCCCCAGGCTTTGCCCCTTTCGCGTGTAGCCCTCCAGGCTCACTGCGCCCCCAAAGGGTCTCCAAATGTGGAAAGATCAGAGTTGGAGGATGGAGCTTGTCCTCTTTCCCCTGCACCGCCTTGACATCACCACAGGAAGTCCCTCATTCCCTATTTCCATTGAGTTGGAACCAATTACCATATTTTTCATAGAAATACCACTTTGAATAGTGCAAATTCAAATTATGTGAACATTTCATGGGATTCATTATCCATAATAATTAAGACCCTGCCATAATTGTTCTCAGGTTATCTTGTTACTGAAACTAGAGTCTGGACTTTAAAAAAATCAGTGTTATAACTTCATTAGTAACAAAGAAAACCACAAGTAGAAGATATAAGGTTAGGGCTTACCATGCTCTATGTCAACGCTGTTAATATAGGATATTATTGCTTTGACAAGATATGTAGAACTGTCTGGTATTTTTAGAGTTAATTCAGAAGGCAGAAACGGAAGGAGGAAAGCCCAGGAAAGAAACGGAAGTAAATCTTTGGCCTCCAGCCTAATTGGAAGACGTAATTCATGACTGTAAAATAAGGGAGGGGTGTAGCAAGTAAAGTAAGACGGCAAGCCAGAAAAATTCAGTTTCTGGCATCCATTCATGTAAGTGCCAAGGTTATTCTTGCAATAAATGGATTCTCAGAGGTAAGGCCTCATGTTTCTCATTAAATGCAATCTTCTTTTGGAACCATAATATCATGCCAGAAACTGAACCCTTTTCAACCAATTGGAGGTCCATTACCCCCACCTCTTTCTCCGAGGCTAGAGTGAGAATGAGAAGAATTCAGGGGGAGGACAATCTATCATGAAACAGGAGTTTGCTAAATACAGCCCAGCAGCTGCTAATATCCCAGAGGGGGAGGTAACAGACAGCATGCTGTGGGAAGATGAATTTGGACAGACGAATGAAAATCGGTGGACAAATGGACAAAGTGCCACTCAAGGCCTGGGTGAGTTACTGGAAATATCTCAAAACCCAGGGGAGAGAGGCAGAAACCCACCCCTGAAAAAAGAAGCCTACAGCCCCTCCAGCTCATATCAGACAGCCTTTCAGACCCTGTCTTCCTCTATCAGGGACCCCAGCCCTGAAGAGAGAGGGAATCCATGTCTGAGGCCTCTGCAACAATGGGGAGTATGGCATTCGAAGCAGGCAGGGAGCAGACGACTTTTGAGCTCACCACAGCCAATAGGGACCTTGCAACAGATAGGGGTGGTGCAGGGCCCAGGAGGTCAGCAGCTAGAGGGAGGATGGCCACAACAAGGAGATTGGCCCCAGCCCCTGAACGTGCAACCCCTGGGCATAAACCAGCAACCAGGATGGGGCCAGCAGCAGCAACAGCCACAGTGGGGGCCCCAACAACATATAATTACTCCATTCAGAGCAACCTTCGATGGGGACCCAGAGAAACTGATTTTTTTCCTTAACCAAGTACGCTCACACTTGAATCGCTGGGCTTATCTCTACCCAGACCCAGGGGCTATGGTCGATGTGATTGCGTCTGGCCTACAGGGAGATGCATCTGAATGGCTGAACAATTTATATAATGAGCAAGCCCCAGAATTGGAAGACCCCCAACTCTTCCTCCTGGGTCTGAAAGAAAGATTTGAGGACCCATCCCTTGACTTAAAAGCAAGAGAACAAATCCACAAAATAAAACAAGCCGGCAGGCCTGCCCTGGAGTACGTGCGAGAGTTTCGCAAGATAGCAGGTCGGATAGAGGGGTGGCCAGAGCAGTCCCTAATCCATCACTTTATTGAGGGATTAGATGATCACCTCTCCCAGGCCTGCATTATTCGAGCAGTACCTGACTGACTGCACGAGTGGTACCAGACAACGGTGAAGCTAGATGTTCAGCTCGCCCGCTATAAAAACCCTTCCCCACCTGAATCTGAGCAGCAACCAGAGCAATCCAAACAACAATCACCCCCACGAGACCCTCCGGCTACCATGATGACTGAAAGAACCGGGCCACCCGCAAGCGCGTCAATAAAGTGTTTCTGGTGCGGAAATAAGGGACATCGAGCAACAAACTGTCCAGTCCCCTACCCCCAACTGCAGAACAGTCCGGAACCAGCGACGAAAAGGAGACCTGCCCAGCGGCTAATGAGAGAAAAATCCAACCAGGCCACGCAAGCACCTGTTACCCAGATTACACCTCCCACACAAGAGAACGCCGGGACTCCAGGTGGACCCGCCCCCGCTCTACCCTCCTTTGACGGCGACGATGAAGGGGAGAACGACCCGATGGTGAGTCGACAAATCCCATCTTTTTCACTAGCCACCAAGCTTACAATCCCTAAGTCGGGAGCATAAATAGACTTAAACGTATTAATTGATTCTGGATGCACCCGATGCATTATTAGCCTACCCTTTGCCATGAAAATGGGCATACGGGCAAAACAACTTTCCAACCCTGTGAGGTTCGAGCAAGCTGACGGCTCCCTGATGGGAGGGACTTTAGTCACACAGTTAACTGAGCCCTTACGCCTAGAAATAGGGGCACACTGGGAATTTATTCGGTTCCTAGTGGCCCCCAAAATGACTGAGACTGTGATTCTAGGCTTAGCCTGGTTGGACAAATCGAAGCCACTTATCTGGTGGGAGAAAGGAATGAGAACTGTGAGACTACCTATAGCGCCTGAGCCTCCCACTGATTCACCTGATGTTGCAGGACACTTTAGGCCACCTAATGAGCGAGCACTCATAGCTGCCTCACCGTCACCAGATGAATCACTCATCCCCAACGAATACCGGGACTTAGCAGAGGCATTTAGTGAAAATGAATGAGATGTCCTATCCCCTCAGAGACGCAATGACTGTTCTATCGAACTGGTGCCAGGAGCCAAACTTCCACGCCCGAGAATGTACGCCATGTCCCCCCTCGAGATGGAAAAGATGCAGCAATATGTGAATAAAAACTTAGCGAGGGGGTTCGTTGAACGGGCCAAATCTACTGTGGGAGCCCCCGTGTTATTTAAAGAAAAAAAAAGATGGGTCTCTTTCTCTCTGCGTAGACTATAAGGGCCTCAACGCTGTAAGTGTGGAAAACAGATACCCCCTCCCCCTCCTAAAGGACTTATTAACTCATCTGGCTAAGGGGAGTGTCTTCACTAAATTAGACCTGAGAGAGGCGTACTACCGAGTGAGAATAAAAGAAGGAGATGAGTGGAAAACTCCCTTCAACTGCCCCATGGGGAGCTATCAATTCAAAGTCATGCCATTCGGACTACAGGGGGCCCCAGCCGTATTCATGCAGTTGATTAATGAAGTCCTACATGAACACTTGTACAAAGGGGTTCTGGTGTACCTTGACGATATTCTGATATACAGCACGAATATGACTGATCACATAAAGCTGGTGAGAGAAGTGCTAAAGAAACTATTGAATGCCAAGCTTTATGCCAAATTGTCAAAATGTGAATTTCACCAGACCCGATTAGATTACCTTGGCTACAGAATCTCCAACAAAGGCATTGAGATGGATCCAGCCAAGGTGAAAACTATAATCGAATGGCAGCCCCCAAAAACCCGCAAACAACTTCAGAGCTTTCTAGGTTTTGCCAACTTTTACCATCAATTCATCCCCTCTTTTGCCAAACTTGCCCTACCCCTTACAGATTTACTAAAAACAGGAAAAAAAGGAGGGAAGCCGCGACCGGGCCAACCACTAGCATGGACTATGAACTGTCAAACAGTTTTTGAGAATTTAAAAAGACTATTTGCTGCCGAACCAGTCCTAAAGCACCCCTGTCTAGGGGAGCCCTTTGTAATTCAAGCTGACGCCAGTGATGTGGCAGTTGGAGCTGTATTGCTTCAAAAGAACAAGAAGGGAGTCCTGCAACCCTGCGCCTACACCTCCAAAAAATTTACGGAAAGTGAACGGAGATGGGCAATGTGGGAGAAGGAGGCCTTCGCAATTAGATGGGGGCTGTTAAACTGGCGACACTACCTGGAGGGGAGCAAGGTGCCATTCGAAGTATGGACAGATCACAAAAACCTAGAGGCACTGAAAACTCCTCGCAAATTGTCCCCAAAGCAAGTACGGTGGGCACAGTACTTTAACCGCTTCAACTTTACTCTAAAGTACATACCAGGGGAAAAAAACTTCCTAGCTGATGCGCTATCGAGATTGCCCCAATACAAAAGCGAACGTGAAGAAGTCAACGAAGCGATTATCTCCAATCCACAACCTGTTGCACAAATCATGCCTCGCAGGGTCCCAAATCCGGATGACCCTGGAGCAATGAAAATAAAACGAGAGCTCCTCACCGATCAATGGTTCAAAGATAATCAAACCTCCTTGACGTGCAGGGATGGTTTGGCTTACAAAGGGGGGAAACTGTATTTGCCCGAATCCCTCCGTCTCAATGCTCTCAAACACAGCCATGATGTAAAGCAGGCTGGACACTTTGGATATCTCAAAACACTACATCTCACCCGCCGGCAATTTTGGTGGCCAGGACTGAAATGAGATGTGGAAAACTATGTGAAGAGTTGTACTGTATGTGCCACAATGAAAAGAATACCGGGGAAAACCCCTGGATTACTGCAACCGGTGGCAGACTTTTCCCAACCCTGGGAAGAAATAGCTATGGACTTTATCGTAGACCTACCTGAAAGTAGAGGAAATACTGTCATCTGGACTGTAATAGACCTGTTTTCGAAGCAGGCTCATTTCATCGCCTGCAAAGGACTCCCATCCGCTCAACGACTGACTAAATTGTTCCTGAAACATATCTACCGACTGCACGGCGCCCCTAAGCGAATAATCTCAGACAGGGGGGTGCAGTTCACAGCAAAGTTTTGGAGGAGTTTTCTTAAATTAATTGGATCATCTCAAGGCTTATCATCCGCTTTTCATCCGGCCACCAGCGGAGCTGCAGAATCCACTAACAAAATGGTGGAGCAATATCTCAGATGCTACGTGTCCTATCAACAGACGAACTGGACTGACCTCCTTTCTTTTGCAGAGGTGGCGTACAATAATTCTGTGCACAGCAGCACAGGCTACACACCTTTTAGAGTAGCCACAGGCAAAGAGTTCGGTCCAATTCCTGAATACCCCCAGATGCCAACAGCTTCCCAGACACTTGACCAATGGGTGAGGGGATGGGAAGAGGTTTGGAGAAACACAAAAACTGCTTTAAAAAAGACTTTTGAAACCTATAAAAAGCAAGCTGATAAAAAGAGAGCTCCCCAAAGAATGTTCCAAGTTGGGGAAGAGGTTTATCTGTCGACCAAATATTTGCACCTCAAATTACCCAGTAAGAAGTTAGGACCGAAATTCTTAGGGCCTTTTCCCATCGTAAAGGTCATCAATCCGGTCACAGTAAAACTGAAACTCCCTAGGCTTTTGGGTAAAATCCACCCTGTCTTCCATAGTAGCTTGTTAAAACCTTATCGGGGTTCCACTTTAAGACCTCCCCCGAAGAAAGCACCTGGGCCCCTCGTAGTTGCGGGGCAGACCCATTACGAAGTGAAACGTGTTCTTGATTCTAGAATTTTTAAAGGGAAATTGCAGTACCTAGTACAATGGAAGGGATACCCGTTGTCTGAAGCTACTTGGGTGAAATCCAGTGAGGTGAAAGCGTACAGACTCGTTAAAAGGTTTCATACAAAACACCCCAACAAACTGAAAACTAATCATTAATATATGCTTTTGCTTACATTACAGGATCTGTCCTTTTTGTAAGGGGGGCCGGATGTCAACGCTGTTAATATAGGATATTATTGCTTTGGCAAGATATGTAGAACTGTCTGGTATTTTTAGAGTTAATTCAGAAGGCAGAAACGGAAGGAGGAAAGCCCGGGAAAGAAACGGAAGTAAATCTTTGGCCTCCAGCCTAATTGGAAGATGTAATTCATGACTGTAAAATAAGGGAGGGGTGTAGCAAGTAAAGAAAGACGGCAAGCCAGAAAAATTCAGTTTCTGGCATCCATTCATGTAAGTGCCAAGGTTATTTTTGCAATAAATGGATTCTCAGAGGTAAGGCCTCATGTTTCTCATTAAATGCAATCTTCTTTTGGAACCATAACACTCTACTTATTATTTGTGAAAAACTGGCCCTATTACATCCAAGGCCTGTACTGACCCAATATAGGATTAACTTTTCATGTTCTCTTGGTCTTGTGTGACTTGAACAGAAGAGATGTTTTGAAAACAGTACAGGTAGTCCTCGACTTACGACCAAAATTTAGTCCAAAATTTCTGTTGCTAGGTGAGATAACAGCTAAATGAGTTTTCCTCCATTTTAAGACTTTTCTTGACAAAGCTGTTAGGTGAGTCACTGTTAGGTGAATCTGGCTTCCCCGTTGATTTTGCTTGTCAGAAGGTTGCAAAAGGACTAGATGACCTCCACGGTCCCTTCCAACTTTATTATTATTATTATTATTATTATTATTATTATTATTATTATTATTATTATTATTATTATTATTATTATTATTATTATTATTATTATTATTATTATTATTATTATTATTATACAGTCAGCCAGATGTTCAGACTGGATTTGGCATTTTTGTCTACCTATCGAGTCCTTACCAAGGACCTGGGATAGGCAGATGTGGATGTTTGATGGTATTACAGATATCGTCGCAGGATGGAAGCAGTTCCTAGTAAGGCCGCCTTTTGCAATTGACTAATGGTGAATTTGTCAATGCCAATGGTGTTCAAGTGGTGCTCCAGTTGTTGTTGTTGTTGTTGTTGTTGTTGTTATTATTATTATTATTATTATTATTATTATTATTATTATTATTATTATTATTATGTGATGATCACATGGCCTTGAGACACTGCAACCACCATAAGTATGAACCAGTTGCCAGCATCCAAATTTTGATCACATGTCCATGGGGATGTTGCAATGGTCATGAGTGTGAAAATGGTCATAAGTCACATTTTTCGGTGCCACTGTAACTTCGAACGGTCACTGAATGAATTGTTGTAAGTCGAGGACTACCTGTATTGTAGCATTTTTCTAGATCTGTGAAATAGGTGGTCTCACTGGTAGGAATTCCTACCTGATCCGGCATCCTGGTTTCCGCAATTGTCCCTATAGCCAAAGCCCCAAGGCTCTTTGCTCAACCCCCATGGAGAACAACCATATTTTTCATTCCTCCCCAAGCAGTAGCCAATTGCTGGCTTCTCCCAATTGTAGAAAAGAATATAACAGTGGAGTTACTAGCATATTGGCATAGAGCTGCTGCTGAGGATGAGGAATAAGCCTTGGCTGCTTAAAAGTGCTTATTATTTAAATAAAGTTGAGAGCAAGAGCTAATGCGTTGTGGGAGGTCTGTCAATCCTTATCTAAAATGCAAGCCTGGTTATTCTCTCTACTTACCTATACATTTATTTTATAACAAAATTCTCTCCCCAAATCCTATCACATACTTTAAATTTCTTTTTATCTTTCTCATAGCAAACAATATAAGGAACAATTACAGTAAGCACTTTTCCCCCAACCTGTACAATGTCTTTTTTTTTTTTTAGCTATCTGCTTGGCCACTTGTTCTGCAGGTTGGATAGTACTAGTTACCCTGTGGTAAGATGAGTGGCCAATAAATTTTATAAATAAATAACATGGTAGTAGCACTAAACAAAAAGGGCTGTTCTGAGTTCAAATTAGTCTAATAAAACACAGACTCCAGTGGAATAGAACAAAATTACTTTGGGTTTTTTGCTCAGGACAAAACTTTTTTTTTTTTTTGCAATGTGTCCACCTCTATTGGGTAATGCAATATATTAAGTTGCCCTAAATATGAAAAAAGACAAAAATCTTCTAATCAGAATTGCAGCAAACAAACAAAAAAGTGTATGTTACTTTAAAAATATTAAAGTAATGCATGCAAATATTACTGCATACTGGATTGTGTCTACTTTTTGAAACCAGCCATTTTTCTTTTTTCGTTTTAAAGTTTTTATTGATTTTTTAATACAGTTCAACAGTACTTATTCAAAAAACGTGTTGTCTGAGTTTATCATTCACTAATACAAATTAAATTCCTAATCCCTAATTCGTTTCTCCAGCCATTGATAAAATAAATCCCAAGTTTGAAAATATTCTGTTTCTTTTTTTTCTTTCAACCTCAGAGTAAGTCTATCCATTTCCGCACAGTCTAGTATTTTTTTAATTATTTCTTCCTCTGGTGGTGTTTCTTCATTTTTCCAATATTGTGCGAATATAATTCTTGCTGCTGTTGTCACATGCAAAATCAAATATACACTTTGTTTATCAAGCTTTTCTGGCATTACGCTTAATTAAAAAAAAATTCAGGTTTAAAATCTACGTTTCCCCAACATCTTTTCTAGCCAAATATGTATTTTTGTCCAATATCTCTTTGCTTTAACACATGTCCACCACACCTGATAATAAGTACCTGGTTTATGATTACATTTCCAACATTTGTCTGACATATTTTTAAACATTTTTACTAATCTTGCTGGTGGCAAGTGCCATCTATAAAACATTTTGTATAAATTTTCTTTATAAGAGGTTGACATTGTCAATTTATAATTTCTTTCCCACAGGTTTTGCCATTTCTCTAGATCAGGGGCCGGATGCAGCATAGCAAAACCGTACCCACCCCATTGCCGGCAATGGCAAAAAAGTTGCTCTAGATCTATATTGTATCCAAAGTTCTTTGCCCGTGTTATCATTGTTTCTTTTACTTGTTCGTCTTCCATTTTCAAATTTAATAGAAAGTTATACATTTTCTTGATTAGTTTTTCATCAGAAGTTAGTAATATCTGATCAAACAAAATCTGCTCTTTATAAAATCCATACACTTTAACATCTTTATCGTATCTCACTTGCATTTGTAAATGTGACCATCATGATAGATCAATACCCTTATTTTCCATCTCTTGTCTAGATTTTAAATTCCCTTCAGAATATCTTTATATGTCCATATTTTCTCAAGACTGACTAGATTTGGATGTATGAATGCTTCCATTGTTGAAAGCCATCCTGGAATTTGCAAATATATTTTATATTTTATTTTTCCCCATGTTAATAATAATGCATTTCTAATATAGTGGTTTTGAAAATATTTATGAATTTTATTTTTCCCATACCATAAGAAAGCATGCCAATCAAGTTGTAAGTCATGTCCCTCCAGATAAAACAATCTTTTATTTCTGAGGGTTATCCATTCTTTTACCCATGTTAGCACTGATGCTTGATAATATAAAACCTACTCTGACAAACCAAAACCTCCATTTCCCTTAGCTTCTTGTAACATTTTCAATTTAATTCTAGCTTTCTTTTTTGCCAAATGAATTTTAAAATTAAAAAATTTAAGTCTTCAAAGAATTTTTTTTCTAGTTTTATAGGTATCGTTTGGAATAAAAACAGTATTTTTGGTAATATATTCATTTTCACCGTAGCAATTCTTCCTAACATCGACAGTTGCAAATTTTTCCATTTTTCCAAGTCAAGTTTTATTTGGTTTAGTAGTTTTATATAGTTATCTTCTTTTATCGTTGAACATCTTGCTGTCAAGTATATTCCCAAGTATTTAACCTTTTTAACTATTTGTAATTCTATTTTTTCTGACAGTTGTTGTTTTTTGTTTATCTGTAAGATTTTTAACTATCACTTTAGTTTTTTCTCTATTTATTTTCAGTCCTGCTATCTGTCCAAACTGTTCTATCTTTTCTCCAGCATGACGAATGGAGAATCCACTGATGGGTTGATCTTGCCTTTCTGCCCTAGAGACTAAGTCAATCAACCTTTGCCACGCCTCTCTTCCTCCGGCTAGGAATCCCCAGTCACGACTTAGTCTTAGCCCAAGAGAGACGTGGTGAAGATTGGCTCTGGTTTCTAGAGCAAAGACTACTCACTTGGATTCCCAGGTTGTACCTTCCCTTCCCTTCCCTTCTCTGCGCTGATATCAGCGCTGCGTTTTAAACTGCTCAGCGTCGGAGCGGTTTTGCAGGCTTCGGCTGAAGCCTCATGTTTTCATTGTCTCCAAGCAGGCCAGGAGTATAGCGGGTGCCATTTTGAGCGCTGTCCTTGTTGTTTCTGGGTTGGTCCGCCGCCACCACTTTTAGCCACAACTTGGCTACTTGCTGCTGGGATCACATCTGTTGCAGATATCCCTCATTCACAATGGCAGATAAAACTAGAGATCAGATTTCTCAAGGTGCCTCCAGCAGTTCTTCCAGGCACAAGAAATCCGGATCAGCCAAACAAGCGGCTGCTGGGAAACTTAGATCCAGAGCTATCTCTGGCAAAAGGTTGTCTAAAGCTGCTGAGAAAGAAGCCAGCAGAAGACACCAGGCATTGGAAAAACAATTCTCCAAAGCTGCAAAGCAAAAGGAAGATGCAAGCATTGGTCAGATTACTCCAGTACCAATGGAGGCAGCGGTCTTTGGCCCTCAACACGCTCCTTCAACCTCTGCAGCTCCAAGTGCCTGGTCTCCAGAAGGGGAAACAGGTCCGTTCAATTTTCCTGTGGCAGAACAGGTGGAGATGGTTCCCCTTTCCAGTGAGGTGCTTGGCCTTCAGATCCCCGCTACTACGAATACAGTTAGACCTCTGGGCCCAGAGGCCACATTCACCCCTACAGTGGCAGGGCTTCGCCCTCCAGAGACTCAGGGGATAGAATTATCAGAACAAATACAGGTTCTGATTTCTCAGGCTATTGCTCAAGGCGTGGCTTTGACCCTACACCAGAGAGCTCGACCTGAGTCAATTGCATCAGGGATCCCATCTTATCTCTCCCAGGTGGAAGCAGCCGCATACCAAGGGTCAGTTTCCCCCTCCCATTCTTCAAGGAGCAGAATGTCGTTCATAGGGGACGATGAACAGACAGAACAGGGGATGTCAGAAGATAAGGACTTATCCCCTGATCCTCCTCCTTTCATAGGCCTGTTTAATCCAGCCCTCTTTAAGTCCCTACTTCACAAGGCCAGGAGCACTGCTCAAATTGGTTCTGAGGGGGTCCCTCAGGCTGAACCTTCCACCAGCCAGGGACCTACCAGTCAGGTCTTTTCAGAACCAACTTTCACTCAGCAGGACATTCCCTGTCCTCCCCTTTTCCTCAATACAGTCCAAAGACAATGGGGGACACCTGGTACTTTTCCAGCCCCAGGGGGGACTGACAAAAAGTTGTTTAATGTGGCTCCAGATCTGTCAGAGTTGCTAGCAATCCCCATGGTAGATGAACCATTAGCACCATTGGTTTCTTCCTTCACTGTTTCTGGAGATATAGTGGAGGCTTTGAAATCAGAGGATAAGAAAGTGGAGCTTAATTTCCACAGGATTCATCAAGCCTCAGCATGGGCAGTAAAGGCAGCTGCATCTACTTCCTTTTTCGCCAGAACTTCGCTTCTCTGGCTCCACCAATTGCAAGCTAGGGTCCCGCCAGAAGAGGTACAGATGCACCAAGACTTAAACAAATTAGTGGCTGCATCAGAGTACATGGCAGACTCATCCTTGCACGCGGCCAGATTTTCCTCTCGGGCATTAGCATCCAATGTCACCTCTCGGAGACTTTTGTGGCTCAGACAGTGGCGAGCGGATGCTAGGTCCAAATGGCGGTTGGCCACAGCCCCTTACATGGGAGGCCAGTTATTTGGAGAGGCATTAAACCCTTATCTAGTTGACAACAAAGATAAGCGTAAGGTCATGTCCCATCTTGTTAGGAGGGCAGACAGGAGAGTTACCCCCTACACCTGCAGGCAGCCCTTTCGCTCCACCGACACAGGGTCGGAATTCACTCATTACTCCCGCTCTTATCCTCCCAGAACTGAATGTCAATTCGACAGACCTGGCAATAGGGACAGGTCCAGACAGCAATTTCAGGCCAAGCGGCCCTTTCGAGGTGCGGGCGGCCGTCCTTTTAGACCAGGGGTGTCAAACTGCTGGCCCACGGGCCGGATGCATCATCCAGAAGCCGCGCCCACCCCATTGCCGGCAATGGCAAAACCATCCCGATATGTTGCGTGACATCATGTGACGTCGTGAGTTTGACATGTCTGTTTTAGACGGTCCAAGTGACAGCAAGGGTGCCCCTCCCATAGGGGGCAGGTTGGCTCTCTTTGCACATAAATGTGAGGCCACTACTACAGATCTCTGGGTTCTCAACACCATCAGATTCGGCCTAACCCTAGAGTTCAATTCCACCCCTCCGAGGCATTTCGTCCCTTGCCCATCATCCAAAAATCCGGTCAAAAGAAGCCTCATGAAAGAGGCCGTTCGACATCTCCTGGAGATCCAGGCCATAGAACCAGTACCGGCAGGGCAGAAAGGACGGGGTTTTTATTCCATTCTGTTCATCGTTCCAAAGGCCTCGGGAGGGTGGAGGGCAATCTTAGATTTAAAGAAATTAAATCTCCATTTGGCATACAAGAAGTTGAAGATGCAAACGCTCCAATCCATATTAGCGAGGATCAGAAGGGGGGACTTCCTCACATCCATCGACCTGACGGAGGCCTACCTACACATTCCCATCCTTCCCGGACACCGGAAATTTCTCAGGTTCTGCTATGCAGGCCATTTTCAATACAGAGCTCTACCATTCAGCCTGTCATTGGTCCCCAGAGCATTCACAAAGGTACTGGTGGCGCTGGCCACGCATCTGAGGACCATTCCGGTGCGTGTCCAGTGTTATCTGGACGACATCCTCATTCAATCCTCCTCAGTCCAATTGGCTCAGTCAGACCTGGCATTGTCCATCAAAACCCTCCAGGATCACGGGTTTTCAGTAAATTTTCAAAAAAGCCACATAATTCCCTCCACCCGCCTCCTTCACCTGGGCATGGTGATAGATACAAGGAGGTGCGAGGTTTACCTGTCTCAGGAACGTCGGGACAGCATCCGATCCCTAGTCACCCAGGTTCAAAAGGAGCGAGAAGTCACCCTGGCTACTATTTCTCAACTGCTAGGAAAGATGGTTTCTTGCATAGCAGTAGTTCCTTGGGCTCGGCTACACTCCAGAAACCTACAATGGCTCTTGCTCCCGTTCCAGAGACTAGGCACCAGTTCCTCCAACCACAGGGTAAGGGTCCCATCACAGACCCTGAAATCCCTCCAGTGGTGGGTATCCCCAGCGATGAACAGGGGAACCTTATTCAAGGAGCCCAACCGATTCATCCTAACATCAGATGCCAGCTTGTTTGGCTGGGGAACGCACCTGCAATCTCAGTTGGCCCAAGGTCGGTGGTCCCGGTCAGATCTGAAGCACAACATAAACTGGTTGGAGCTCAGAGCTATACATCTGGCTCTACGCCACTTTCGCAACACAGTGGCGGGGCAACACGTTCTAGTCCTCACGGACAACGTGGTGGCGAAAGCCCATATCAACAGGCAAGGGGGTACCCACTACAGGTCCCTCATGGCCGAGGCTCAATTATTGGGAACCTGGGCAGAGACCAACCTCTCATCCCTCAAGGCCAAGCACATCTCGGGAGAGATGAATTGGCAAGCGGATTTCTTGAGCAGGGCTACAGTGGATCACTCCGAATGGCACCTGCATCTCTTCAGGGAGATATCGGAGAGGTTCGGTCATCCAGTACTGGACTTGTTCGCTACCCCGGCGAATTCCCAACTCCCGAGATTCTTCTCCCGGTTCCCGTCTCCAGGGGCAGAAAGGGTAGATGCCCTACGCAGCCCATGGCCCAGAGAGCTCCTGTATGCGTTCCCTCCTCTCCCTCTGATTCAGGCAGTTATCCAAAAGATACTGCAGGAATGGGCAGAGGTGATACTTGTTGCTCCACACTGGCCAAGACGGCCATGGTTTGCCGACCTCGTCAGTCTCTCGATCTCTCCTCCGTGGAGGATACCTCAAGATCAAATATCCCTTAGCCAGGGAGTTCTATAACACCCAGAGCCCCAGTGGCTCCAGCTAACTGCCTGGCATTTGAAAGGAGGCTCCTGACAAAAGAGTCCTACTCATCAGACGTAATTACAATGATCCAGGCTTCAAGGAGGCCGGCAACGAATAGGATTTATGATTCCACATGGAAGAATTTCTGTAACTGGTGTGGGAGCCAACGGTTAGATCCATCTACAATTACCATTCCAAGAATTTTGGATTATTTACTGGAGGGGCTTAAGAGGGGGTTAGCGCCCAACACAATCTGCAGACAAGTTGCTGCTCTGTCCATGGTGCTCACATATGGCAGCTCAGAGCCCTTGGCTCAACACCCTATGGTACGTTCCTCTCTCAGGGGAGCAATCAACAGCAAACCGCCCATAGTTCACAGGTATCCCTCTTGGGACCTGTCCAAGGTATTACAGGCTCTCACTTTACCTCCATTTGAGCCCGTCAGAACCTCCACTCTATGGTTCTTGACACTCAAGGTCGCCTTCCTAGCGGCCGTCACATCGGCTAGGCGCATCTCAGAATTGGCAGCGCTCTCAATTAGAGATGACATGTATTTTTCATAACGACAGGGTGGTCCTACACTTAGACCCCTCCTTCATCCCCAAAATCAACTCATTGTTTCACAGGGCACAGGAGCTTGTGCTGCCAGATTTTTGTCCTAAGCCGTCCCACGATTTGGAACACCTTGGCACACCTTGGACGTTCGTAGAGCCTTGCGTCACTATATTAAGCGAACTGCCCCCTTTCGCAAATCTGAAGCCCTATTCGTCTCCTTCCACCCCTCTTCACTGGGTCAGAAGTTGACTGCCTCAACTGTCGGCAAATGGATTAGGGCTTGTATAGCAGGGGCGTACCAGACGCACTCCTTGCCAGTCCCAAGATGAATCACCGCACACTCCACTCGCAGTGCAGCAACTTCAGTGGCGTGGGCGACACAGGCGTCCATCGAAGAGATTTGCAAAGCGGCGACTTGGTTGTCTCCTTCCCCATTTGTGCGGCATTATAAGTTAGATAAGTTTGCCTTGGCAGATGCTTCATTTGGCAGGAGAGTTCTCCAAAGGGTAGTAACAGATAGTGGGACACAGGCCCAGACTTCTTCCTGCCCATAGGGACAGTGAGGCTTTGGTATGTCCCATCTGTGGATTCTCCATTCGTCATGCTGGAGAAGGGGCGTTGTCTTACCTGAACACCTTTTCTCAGCATGACGATGGAGAATCCACTCCCCCCCTTGGGTCCATCCGGTCCTGTGTCAGGGGATTTTGAGCCACCACCACATTGTAAAATCATCAACTGCTGTGCCTTCGTCGTGACTGGGGATTCCTAGCTGGAGGAAGAGAGGCGTGGCAAAGGTTGATTGACTTAGTCTCTAGGGCAGAAAGACAAGATCAACCCATCAGTGGATTCTCCATCGTCATGCTGAGAAAAGGCGTTCAGGTAAGACAATGCCCCTTCCAATAATTTAGGAATCGTCTCTAAAGTTTCCTCTAGGATAAATACCAAGTCATCTGCAAATGCTTGCAATTTATAAGTTTCACCTTTTATTTCCAGTCCTTTAATTTCTGAATCCTGTGTAATATTTCTATTTAAAACTTCCAAAGTTAAAATACATAACAATGGGGATAGTGGACATCCTTGTCTTGTGCCTTTTCTTATATCGAAATTCTCTGTATAGCCTCCATTTACAATCACTTTTGCTGTTTGTTTATGATATATTGTCTTAGTCATATTTATAAAATTTTGTCCAAAATCTATTGTTTTTAGTTGTTGAATCATAAATTGCCAAGAAACTTTATCAAATGCCTTTTGGGCATCTAGAAATGCTAATGCCAGTTGTTTCCCTGGATGCATTTCATAATATTCCAATATGTCTATTATAACTCTTAAATTATTTTTTATTTGTCTCTTTGATAGAAATCCGTTTTGGTCTGAATGTATAAATCCAGTCAGAAATCTTTTCAGTCTCTCAGCTATTACTGAAGTAAAGATTTTATAGTCCACATTTAATAATGATATCGGTCTGTAGTTTTTTTTTATCTGTGTGAGATTTGAATCCTCTTTTGGTATCAGAGTAATATTTGCTTCTGTCCATGTATTTGGGAATTTGGCCTCCAATAAAAGTTCATTACAAACATCTTTCAATGGTAAACTTAGTGTATCTTGTAGGCATTTGTAAAACTCTGCCGGGAGCCCATCTGGTCCTGGTGTGTTTTCATTTTTTTGTCTTTATATAGCCTCTATCAATTCCATCATTGTTATTTTCTCATTTAACATGGTCTTAACGTTTTCTGGAATTTTTGGTAGGTTATTTTTTTTTCATATATTGAATCATTTTCTCCCATGGAATTTCTTCCATATCATACAATTTTTCATAATATTCTTTAATTATCTTTTTATTGCCTCATTTTTAAATTGTAAACAGCCTTTTTCATCTACTAAATTGCTTATCAATTTTTTTTCCTTCTGTTTTTTAAGTTTGTAAGTTAGCCATCTTCCTGGTTTATTTGCATTTTCAATTTTTTTTTGTTTTTGCTCTTTTAATTTGCTCTGCCAGTTTTTCAAATTCTGTTAAATTAAATTTATGTTTTATTATTTCCATTTGTCTTTTCAGTACTTTCTTTTGTGGATTTATTTGTAGTTCTTCTTTTTTTTTATAAACAAGTTTTATTTTTTGGTTTTACATCAAAGTGCTTTAAGAATCCACGTGAAGATAGGGTGGTCAATCATCCAAAAAAAAAATCAATATAATCAAACATAAATAATTCAATAATTCCTTAAAAGTTCCTTCTCTATTCCCTCAAGCTATTACTTAGTATTAATACATTTCTAAATAAAATTTAATCATTATTAAAAAAAGTATCAATAGTAATTCACTTATATCCATCAAAATCCTGTTTTTAAATTTAACTATTTTACCATTACCATTTTCCACTTTAGCCTAAAATGAACACATAAGTTACATTTCGGGTCACCCAATTTCCCATAAAACAATAATTATTTCTAAAATATACATATTATATCAACTATTATATTTTAATACTTCCCAACTATATTCTATTTCCTATACTCTTATCAAATATATGTTTTATAAATCAATCCATATCTCTAAAAATTCCTCAATTGCTTTAACATAATCAAATTAATACATTTCTAATTAGCATTCAATCATTATAAAAGAAAAAATGTCAGTAATATTTCACCAATATCAATCCAACTCATTTTTGAATTTAACCAATTTCCAATTTGGCCTTGAATAAACAATAAGCTACATTTCAAATCTCTCAGTTTCCCTCATAAAACCATAATTATTTCTAAAATATACATATTATTACCATTATATTTTCCTACTTCCCAACTATATTCCATTTCTTATTCTACTCTAAAATTTAAATCCCATCTATTCCCAACAACAAAAAAAGAAAATGTTTTCTTACTTCTTTTCATATCTATATTCTATTTCTTATTCTATTCTTCTTGTTTACCAATTCCCTATTACCATTCCAGACCATAATCAAATCAATAGTTTTCATCTCAGTAGTATTATCAAACCAAAATCTTAAGCCTTTTTAACCCTTCAAATAGATTTTTAATTCTCATTTTTAAATCTAATTCTAGCTTTCTTTTTGTGCCAAGCAGGTTTCCATAAAAGAGCCTTTAAATCATCAAATCTCCATATTTGATCATGTATAGTCCTGAACAATTCAGTCTGATCATGTTTCTTTTCTCTTTTTTCCAGTATTGTCAAAGCTATATAGTTCTTTTTGTTCAATGTAATAATTACTCGTTGATTATCCGTATTATCACAATTCTCAAAGTCTCGTATTTGCAAATCAGGTCCCATTGCTTTTGACTTTGTAAGTATTTCAATGGAAGTCCAACTTTGGTCATCCAAGTTCTCAGTAATATTGTCTTCTAGATTGCTTTGTTTTTCATTTAGTATGTGAGTTGTAGAGTGGTCAGTTGAAGTCTGGAAGTCATTTTGAAGTTTTATAATGAAGGCATCTAGTCTCGCATTCACTCGCTCATGAAATTCATAAATTCTTCCCAACATACGTTTCCAAATCAGTTGTGAATGGGATTCTTCCATCTCTTTAAGTTGTATAAGTTGCTTGCCAGTCTCTTTAAAGTTGGTATTCTTCCTCTATTATTCCTTGTGCTGAAAATTAGTAGTTAATTCTGGAACATCATCTTTAGAGTTTTTTCTAGAATAAATCCAAAGCCAAACTGTAGGTAAACCTTGTATTTGTACTCCAAAAAAAAAGAACCCATGCATATGTCTGAGAAAGCACTTTAAAGTCAAGTTAGAATAATAGAAATGAAAGCAGAGGGAAAGAAAAAAAAAGTATCTTCTTGCGGTCAGATAGGAATGTCTGGGCGTGGAGCCAAGTCTGGGCGTGATTTATTTGTAGTTCTAATTCTAATTTTTTAAATTCTTCCCTTAACAGCACACATTTCAGCACACGTGAAATCAGCCATTTTTCTCTCACTCTGCAACATTTAAAATTTTGAACAAGATCTGCTCTATTATGCATTGCCAAATGAATTCATTATTTATATGACTTTTAGACAGAAAATGAAATAATGGATTATATCAATTTCATGATACTTAATGAAGATAAAGAGTAATTTAATTTTCATATTAATTTTCCAGACTAAAATGACTGTAGACAGTAGCATAGCCTTTGGGGTTAATTGTTTCAGTTATGGATGTCTCAACCAAAAAAATATATTGTTTAATTTTCTATATGCTCTAGGTCCATTTTAGTCTGTAGCACTAATATCCTACTCCTTTTCTGAATTAATTTGGAGAAAAAAGGGCAATATTTTAAAGTGCAATTTTCTACTATGAATTATATCATCCTGAGTATTAGAGATATGTTGAAAATTTGGGAAGAAAAATCCTTAAAGTCAGTTTCTTTTTCTTTTTTACATAAGGATTGCTTCTTAATTTTTTTCCCCATGAAAACATATTCATATGTTTTGATGTTTATTTTTCATGCTTTATCTTTTATTAGTCTCTTTAATTTTAGTTTTTCACACATTCAGAATTTTCTATATTTCAATATAATAAAACTTGGAATGCCTCAAGTTTTCCAAATTCTGTGGAAACAAAACTCTAAATGTTTTTTCCCCCCATTCTTAGAGAGATTAATGGAAACTTAAAGTAAGTCTCTTTTATGTCCCTAGGGCTACAAGTGAAGTTGGGTGGCAACTCATATTTAGTGTTTACTTATTTGTAATGCTAAATAATTGATTTTTAATTATGTATTGTTAAATTTTCCATGATAAACAATGAAAGCAATTCAAGCATGTTTTGCTCTTGTTTTTTTTAACATGTAGATTAAAATTTCAACCTCTGCAAGAACGTTCATAGTATGCACACCAAAGCTCAACCACTAAACAGAAGCATCACTGTTTTTGAAAACCTCCTCATTGTTATTAGCAAGGCTTGTGAAGACAATGTATTTTTTTGCATTTATATAATGGCTGTAGAAGAAAACACAACACATTAGGTATGAAGCAAGATTTTGTGAACTTTAAAGTCCCAATAGTAAAACATACTACAAACATACTTGGTGAAAAGCAGGAAATGTGTCAGTAACCTTTGGCAATTAAAAACAATCTTCATTCATTCTTACACTTGTTTAGAGAAGTCAGCCAGTGGGAGCCAACAATAGCAGCATCTGCTTCTGAGCACAAAATGAAATAAATGCTACGTCTTCCTCAGCTCCTGATCTTTTTTCTTCACTTGGTCTTCAAGAATAGCAACAATTGTGGTATAAGCCAAACTAGAATTTAAAAAGAAAATGAAAAAAATAACTGATAAAATAACAAGCCAATCATAGGATTTGAGATGGTTAGAATATTCAAAGCAATTCTTGGAATGTGAAATTGATAAATTTTTTCCCCAAGTTTTTTATTAATTTTCCAATATTACATTTACATATTTGAAAAGTAGTGTGGCGGCTGGGCACAGTAATTCCATTACATTTGAATATCATCAGAACAAATCTCAAAGTATTACAACAACTAATTCCCTCTTTCCCCCATAATATCTACTGTCTCATATTCGAACCAACACAGTTCTTGTTCTATCAAACAAAAAATACCTTTCTAGTATTCATCAATAATCTTCAGTCTATACATATCTTAATTGATTTGACATTCCATCTTTTAGACAATCCATAACCTAGTAAGTTTTTCTTAACTTTAATTTCCCATTGATATTTAAATTTAACGTTTAATCTTTGTCATTTCCAAATTTCTAAATCTCCTATCTCATATTTGGGGCTAATAATTTTTTTCTTTTTCTTTTCCATTTCCTTCCTTCCTTCTTTTCCAAAAGAAAAAAGAAAAAAAAGAAAAAAAAAACATCAGCGGTTTTACCACAAACCAATATACAAATTTAATTATTAGTATTTATACTTCTAAGTTTTACTTAACCTTTGTCTCAACTCATAACAATATCTTAAATTCAAATCTTAGTTATTTTTAAAGATTCAAACTTTTAGCCCATCAGTGACATGATAATTATTTTTCCCTTAATATTTTAATTTAACATTTAATATTTTTTTCCAAATTTTTAATTAAACACAATTCCTTTATCACAATTCCTCATACAATCTAATATTTAAAGTACACACCTTATATATAAATTCTACTATCTATCTTAACAAACTAATAAAACAATATAATATTTTTATTTCAATAGTTATACTTCTAGATTTTATATAACCAAAATTTTCTTTATCTCAAATTGTTACAATATCTTATGTTCAGAATACATATTCTATCCATTTGGATATATTCTATTTTAGATCTCATGTGTACATCAAAACCCCAATCCTTTTCAGTCTTATTCTAGCTTTTTTTCTTTGCCAAGTCATCTTTCGTATCTTTGCTTTTAAATCAGGGCTTTTCAACCTTTTCACCCATTGCACCACTTTTAGGATATGGCAACATCCGAGTACCACCAGTCGCCTAGCAAGGTGTCAAAAACTTGATGACCAAAAAAAAAAAAAGGAAAAAAGTGATATGATAAAGTACAGGTAGTCCTCAACTTACAACAGTTCGTTTAGTGACTGTTTGAAGTTACAGTGGCACTGAAAAAAGTGCCCCCCAAGCCACAGCCGAGCAAGACACCTGCCTGCCCACCCAGCAGCACTCTTCCTCCTGTCCAAGCTTTTCATTGTTGTGAGCATTTCTGTTGAGGATTGGCAGTGGGGGTCGGGTGGGGGGTGTTTGGTTTTTATTCCCCCCGTCTGCTGGGTGGTTGCAGCAGGTTTTGGTCACTTCACATGACCCTGGGACACTGTGACCATCATAAATATGAATCAGTTGCCAAGCATCTGAATGTAAATCATAAGACCCTAGAGATGCTGCAACATTCCAGCTGATCGGTGCTTCTTCTGGGCTCAGCAGAAGGGCCAGGATCAGTGCTGCTTTCCAGCTGGAGCCTGGCGCTGATCCTGGCACTTCCACTGAGCCCTGACAGCCCCGAAGAAGCACCGATCAGCTGGAAAGTGGCACTGATCCTGGCGCTTCCGCTAAGCCCTGACAGCCCTGCAGCTGCAGCCGTCTCTCGCTCAGGCTTGTGCAGTGCTGCCGCCGGTTCAGCTCATTCCCCTCCCCCGCTACCACTTTTCTAGGATGGTCGCGTACCACCTGCCAGGTGCCAATGTACCACAGGTGGTACCCGTACCACTGGTTGAAAAGCCCTGTTTTAAATCATCAAAAAGATCTCCTTGTGTTGTTGTGGCTATTGTTTGATGTTGATAAGAGCATCCAGTTGATGTTTTCTTGAGAGGACTAGCTGATTTAGCAGGTCGTCTTTTTGTTTTTCCAGCTCAATGCAGTTGTCCCGAAGTATTTATCTTCTCTTTCATCTGCTTTTCTTTTTTATCTTCAAATTCCTTCTGGTTTATAAGAAAAGTCCTTTCCTTGTTCTCTATTATCAGATTCTTTTTTGTGTTTTCCATTATCTGTATTTGTTGAGTATCTAAGTCTTCTCTCATAGCATTTGGTTGTTTCACTTTCTCTGTAGAATTCTGTATAGATGATTCTTTGGTTGAAGTCATAGTTTGAGTTTGCATATCCAGACTTATACGGAGAGTTTGGATAATCGCTTTTAACATACAAAGAGTTTGTTCCTGTTCTTCCTCTGTAGGAGAAATCCATTCCTGTTCTTCTTCCATTGTAGTATATTAAACTAAAAAAAACTTACAGTCAGAAACTCCACCAAGTGAGGAGCTGAGCTGAGTTCCTTGCAGCTGATGCTTCAAGGTTGCTTATATCTTATCTATTTTCAAAGCTGTCAACGTCTCTCTTAAAGAATAGCAGGTTACAGCCTCAAATTTAGCCACCAGATGTCATCTCAGAGTTAGTTGGATCTTTTCAGTTCCCCCCTCCTCTATTTTAAGGGGGAAAACCCCCAAATCTTCAATAATAATTAGAGTAAAAATCAGGAAAAAAAATAAAGAGTAGAAAGTTACAAATCTTTATAATCCACCAATTTTAGGAAATAGAATTCCAATTAGGATCCCAGTATTTTTCCAACATTTTAAACTCCCCTGGGTGGTCGATCACCACTATTTCTGGAGGGAGGGCTAAAATCCCCCTTCCCTCATCACAGGGGGGAAAGTACTTCAGCAGCTTATGCAGGTAAATAAGTAATTAGGATGTAAGAAAGGTAGATCTCACCCAGTCTCTTCCACGCTGCTTTAGAGTTGCCAGATGGTAAATGCAACTTTGGCTGTTAGCAGCCTAGGGACGAGCCATATTTCTATGGCCAGTCCTTTCGTCCGCCAGTTTGGAGGGATCGCCAGCTCTAATGGGAGAGTTACTGCTTTCCCGCGATCCAGCGAGAGCCCTTCCTTGCTGGTCGCCTCTTCGGGGCAATTTTTGGCCCTTTTCAGGGCCCCCCAGCGATGCGAAATTGAACGGGGGAGAGAGAGCAAGTCTCCCAGCCGTCCATGGCGGCCGCGCGGCAAACCGGAAGTCTGAAGTTGATAATTTATTTTACCAAGTCTGTAAGCTCAGATAGTTTTTCACATAATTACTATTATCCATGGTAAAATAGTAATTTATTCATGATTGTGATTTTTAATACAAAAAAAAAATCCTTAACAACTTCTCATTGAACTTTATTCTTCCAAAAGAAATTATTAGCATCAGGTTGAGGTTTGTTTTAAAGAATCCAAAAGCCCATGATATTCCAAGTATGAGGGTTTCATCTGGTTTAAAGGTTTGCTTATTAGCTTTATTCATTGACCTTTTCCTTATTCTATGTAAGCTAACAATATTTTCATAGCCCATGATATGTAACAGCTACACCCTTGAAGAAAGCAGGTATTAACAGGATATATTACCTTTATTTATTTTAACTTGTACTGGAGTATGGTACAGTACAAACCACAGACCAGGAAGCTGAATGATTCTTCTCTGGTATTTACCAGAGATAGGTTTAGTATACAAGCATACACTCCAAATGTGTTAAGCCTATTAAATACAATTTATCTGTTCTTAATGCTATATGTATAACTGACAAATGATAATACTCAACAGCATGGCAAATTTCCTCTTAATAATAATAATAATAATAATAATAATAATAATAATAATAATAATAATAATAATAATAATAATAATAATAATAATAATAATAATAATAATAATAATAATAATAATAATAATAATAATAATAATAATAATATAATAATAATAATAATAATAATAAAAGTTGGAAGGGACCTTGGAGGTCATCTAGTCCAACCCCCTGCTCAGGCAGGAAACCCTATACCATTTCAGACAAATGGCTGTCCAATCTCTTCTTAAAAACTTCCAGTGTTGGAGCATTCACCACTTCTGGAGGCAGGTTGTTCCACTGGTTAATTGTTTTAACTGTCAGGAAGTTTCTCCTTAGTTCTAGGTTGCTTCTCTCCTTGATTAGTTTCCATCCATTGCTTCTTGTCCTGCTTTCAGGCGTCTTGGAAAATAGCTTCACTCCCTCTTCTTTGTGGCAGCCCCTGAGATATTGGAACACTGCTATCATGTCCCCCCTTGTCCTTCTCTTCATTAAACTAGACATACCCAATTCCAGCAACCGTTCCTTATATGCTTTAGCCTCCAGTCCCCTAAGCATCTTTGTTGCTCTTCTCTGTACTCTTTCTAGAATCTCAACGTCTTTTTTACATTGTGGTGACCAAAACTGGATGCAGTATTCCAAGTGTGGCCTTACCAAGGCATTGTAAAGTGGTATTAATACTTCACATGATCTTGATTCTATCCCTCTGTTAATGCAGCTTAGCACTGTGTTGGCCTTTTTGGCAGCTGCAGCACACTGCTGGCTCATATTTAAGTGATTGTCCACTAGGACTCCGATGTCCCTCTCACAGTTACTGCTATGAGCAAGGTACCCCCTATACTATACCTGTGCATTTGGTTTTCTTGCCTAAATGTAGAACCTTGCTTTTTTCACCATGAATTTCATTTTGTTAGATAGTGCCCAGTGTTCAAGTCTGTCCAGATCCTCCTGTATCTTAAGCCTGTCTTCTGGAGTGTTGGCTATTCTTGCCAGCTTGGTGTCGTCTGCAAATTTGATGATTTCCCCATCTATCCCCTCGTCCAAATCGTTGATGAAGATGTTGAAGAGCACTGGGCCCAGAACAGAGCCCTGGGGCACCCCACTACACACTTCCCTCCATGTAGATGCGGTTCCATTGAGGACCACACGCTGAGTATGGCCGGTCAGCCAGCTACGGATCCATCTGGTGGTGATGCTGTCTAACCCACATTTTTCTATCTTATCAAGTAGTAGGTTGTGATCTATTTTATCAAATGCCTTACTGAAGTCCAAGTAAATTATATCCACAGCATTCCTCTGATCCACTAATTTTGTCATTTGATCAAAGAATGCAATAAGATTTGTCTGGCATGATCTGTTTTTGACAAACCCATGTTGGCTTTTAGTAATGACTTTGTTTGCCTCTAGGTGTTCACTGATTCGTTGTTTGATTATCTTTTCCAGAATTTTCCCAGGTATTGAGGTCAGGCTGATAGGTCTGTAGTTTCCTGGGTCCATTTTTTTCCCTTTTTTGAAGATGGGAACTACATCAGCTCTTTTCCAGTCCTCCGGTAGTTCCCCAGTACTCCAGGATCTTTGAAAAATATAGTTCAATGGTTCTGAGATCACATCTGCCAGTTCCTTGAGAGCCCTGGGGTGTAATCCATCTGGTCCTGGTGATTTGAACTCGTCTTGCCACTTTCACCCACTAATGGACCAATTATTTCCTTCACTTTTTTCTTGTTTTTTACATGTTGAAAGAAGCTTTTTTTGTTATTTTTGACTTTGGTCGCAAGCCTCATTTTGAGCATTAGCTTTCCTCACTTCATCTTTGCAGGCTCGGGCTATTTGCTGATATTCTGACTTAGTTATGTGCCCCTCTTTCCAGTTAAGTTAACTACCCACCTTTCCTAGCAATAAAAAATTGGTAGCTAGTTCTTTCTCTAGTGATTAGTCCTTCCTTTTACGGACTGAGAACTTTTAGCTTATATATACTCAGTCCCATTTTTTCTTCCATTCCCCTGTACTTCAGTAGGTTCTGCTGTTGATTGATAATTGCTTCTGAGTAGTTTCTTAGTCTCTTAGTTTTTGTAGAGAGAGAAAATAATTACTTGTTACTGGCTGGAGTTGGTTTGTATCTATCTGAAGCTGTTCAGTTCTGCTACACCTTACTCAGCTATGTTAGCTTGACAATATCACTGTTAACTCCCCCAAATGTTGATGCTCAGCTTTGCCTCCTCCACAGTGACTTCTTCTTCAGTTTTCAAGCACAACTTTCATTCTCTCTTCTCCCACTGCTCACTCCCACACTGTGTTTTCAGTGTTTTTCTTTTATCTCTCTGCCGTGGAGATGTGATGCTTTACTCTCTTAAATTGCTAGGGAATGCAAACAGGAAGGAAGAAAAACTCACACCAGCAAACTCAAACCACATAGCTAATGTTCTGAGGAATCACAAATATTCTATCAGTGAATTCTAATGTTTTAACTTCATACTTTGGCTTATTATAAAACATCACATAACATCATTTCTAAGCTTGGCTTTTTGTCCGTGCTGTCCAGATAATCAGCTTCTCAAAAAGTTTTAATTAAACTGAGATTTAATGGTTAAGGAATAGTAAGCCAGTGCAAATTGTTGGGCATTAAACCGAATTGATTTGGGTGATAATACACTTTTTATTATAACCGTTGTTGAAAAAAATGAACTATATTATTGAATTAATTCACTTTTCTGATATATTCAGATATTTCTATGTAATGTAATTTCTTTCTTTTTCTTTGATTTTCCTCCTCCAGGACTGGCAAGAACATTTAATTTAAAGTAATCAGCATATCCCTTGCCTTATGGACAGAAAAGAAGGCTTTGTAAATATTTGAAATCTGTTTTCTTTCTGATTTTATTTTAGTTTCTGATTTTTTTTCTCTTGGATTCTATCCTCAGTTTGGACAAAAAACAATTATATTTGCTTCCTATTGTATACTGAAACACATGAAAATGAAGTGTTTGCAAACAGCAGAACAAATACAGGAAAAGAAAAAAGATCCTTTATTATCAGAAGTTGGCAGTCTTATTCTAGGAACAACATGCCCACGGCTCAGAGCTAGAGATTTATATATGTCAAAAGTTGTAATAAAATGTGATCAGAATTTTCTTTCTTTTTTATCAAGAGCAGCAAATGTTTTGGTAACATGAAGATGGCATCAAAGTACTTGTGCTGTTTAAAACTGTACTATGATTTTATGTATTCATTTTTTTCTAAAAGACTTGTGGTAATTTTATGATTTGCAGAATCAGTTCCAAAGTGTAAGCTTGGGCTAGAAGCTGGCCTAGAATTAAGGTTTTTATAAAATCTTCTGTCCAACCCCCATTTCAAGGCAAGCGACCACACAAAGATAAGAGTCAATGGAATTCAAGGTGGGCATGACTTAAATCTCTTGTGGGCGGGTAGGGACTCAAAACTGATGACACATTTGACCCCTCCTTTGGGCTCAGCCTGGTCATGTCCTATATATGCATGTTAAAGCATCTCCAACAGTTGTGTGTAATCATTTGACCAGTGCAGGGAATCTCCCAATCAATTCCACAATTGAACTGCTTTTACTATTAGAACATTTTGACACTGATAGACATTTTCTGTTTAAATTGTTATAAACGTGAACAAAAACAAAAACTCTCTTGTACTAGTTCTAAAACTTTTGCCTGACTTTGCATAATTGATATTAACTTGGCATAGTAAACAGATGAGAAATCTAAATATTACATTGTTGAACAAGGGTTTTAAATGAAGGGAGAAGCAGGCAAAGTTTCAGATAAAGCGTCTGAAATCAGAGCTTTAAGAACTTCTTTACAAAATTCAGCTGTTAAGATTATCATGAGGATGCTTTGGTACTCCACCTAGATAAATAGTCATTGTTGTATCTAGGGTGAAATGTTTTAAATATTTGTTTGTGAGTTTTGCCCATCTGGGTCAATATACTTAAACCATTTCTCCTGCTACAGGAGAAATGTATTTCCTATTTATTTGGAAAAGCCCAACATGCAATATAAAACACTGCATGTACAAAGAATTAATATTAAGAATATATACTGGAATTTGTCAAAGTGTCTGTACACTTGGAGAAGAACAAGCTTGATGCTCCTTATCACACCTATCACCAGCCAGATAATTGTGGCTGTGCTTGTAAAAAAACGGTCAATTATTATAGCTAAATTATCTCGATGTTACTTAATATTATTTAGGTTGTATTACATATTTAAATAGGATCGTGTTGCATGATCTACTGTATTGTGGAGCCAAATGAGAAAATTAATTAAATAAATAAAACACTTCAGTTCAGAGATGCTTTTAACTGCTAAGATCAAAAGACAAAGTTGTGTAGAAGCTACAATATCATAATATTGGCTAATCCAGGACTATAGTTTAAACTCACACAAAAATAAGCATGTTTTTCTATTGTAGCACCCTGTAAAATAAACTTTCCATAATATTTCTCAAAGAGTTTTTGTAATACAAAACACAGCATGTAGTAATATCCTGCATCTTACTGTTATTTTACTGGGGTCTAGTACTGAATATCTAAGCAGACAAACAGAGACGAAATGAATATTTAATACCATTCCATCCAATGGTTTTCATCTCAGGCTATTCTTCCAAGTTATTTTGCCCACTCTACTAATTTTTAATGTACAATAATCTTTATACATTCACTTATATGTCCCTTTATCCTTGTGAATATATACTTGAATATAACTCATTGAAGATGGGGACATGATTTGTAATATGTATTTTTTCCGTAAACACTATAATGTTATGTATATGCATACATATTTCTAAGGTGCTAGAAATGGGTTTTGTCTTCTTCCTTTGGTTACCTTTTGAAAAGGAACTTTAGCTAAATGCCAAAATGAGGTCCAAATGAAGGGCTTATTTAAATTTTCTTGCTCTAAGGATTGCTCTTTCATTTTCTGCTGTTTATAGAGCCACAACACAAGTGACTGGTGACATATCACAAGAATACAGGACTGATTTTTTAATAAGAACTAGAGAACAAAATCAGTTGACACTGGGATAATGCCTATTTAATTTTGGCCCTGCAACAGTTTTCCCTTAGCCCTTTCTCCTACAGATATGTTGAACATTTTTTCCAACTATTAATATAGCAGATTGGGGGGGGGGGAACTGCAACAGAAAAGTGGGTGGAGAGGAAAGTATTAAACAGCCCTTGATAATCACTTCTGTGCTGCAAATACACCTTCACTTTCCCTAGCTGCTTTCCATAGAATAACAGCGCAGATGGTAGACTAGCTGGTCTCTTGTTTCTGTATCTCAACCTTAGATGAAGCAGAAGGTACTCAAGTAAAATGGATCTGAAAACGCCCTTTTGTTTATTCTGCTGATGAAATTACATGCATACTTAGATAGGAAAATACATGCTTTTGTTTGAATTTTACTTTGTAAATGAAAGCTGGTTCATTAGCTATAGGCATTCTCAGATCACCTAATTAAATATGAAATACTTGGCGAATGGTTTTGTTAACAGAACATTTGAAAATAGAATAGAATAGAATAGAATAGAATAGAATAGAATAGAATAGAATAGAATAGAATAGAATAGAATAGAATAGAATCTGGAAGGGACCTTGGAGGTCTTTTAGTCCAGCCCCCTGTTCAAGCAGGACAACCTATACCAGTGATGGCGAACCTTTTAGAGACTGAGTGCCCAAACTGTAACCCAAAACCCACTTATGCATCGTCGAGTGCCGGGTGGGTATGGCCCATGGGGTGGGCATGGCCCATGGGGTGGGCGTGGCTGCGGTGGTAACGGCAGACTGGGTGGGACTAAAAAGTTCAATCAATCAATTCCAACTTTGCAAGATCTTTTTTTTTTTCCGCGAGAAGTTGAAATTGACTGATTGAACCTTTTTTTTTTTTGCACACGGCGGCGGAGGCCTAAAGCGAAAAGGTTTTATAAAACCCAGCTGAAGGCCTAGGACTGGGGCGACGGCACGCGTGCCCATAGAGAGGGCTCTGAGTGCCGCCTCTGGCACCCGTGCCATAGGTTCGCCACCACTGATCTATACCATTTCAGACAAGTGATTGTCTAGTCTCTTCTTAAAAACCTCCAGTGATGGAGCACCCACGATTTCTGAAGACAAGCTGTTCCACTGGTTAATTGTCCTCACTGTTAGGAAGCTTCTCCTTAATTCCAGGTTGCTTCTCTCTTTGGTCAGTTTCCAACCATTGTTTCTTGTCCTGCCCTCTGGTGCTTTGGAGAATAGTTTGATGCCCTTTTCTTTGTGGCAGCCCCTCAAATACTGGAATACTGCTATCATGTCTTCTTTTTCTTCTTTTCTTTAGACTAGCCAAACCCAAGTCCTGCAGCCGTTCTTCATATGTTTTAGTCTCCAGGCCTTTGATCATTTAAGTTGCTCTTCTCTGAACTTTTTCCAAAGTCTCAACATATTGATTGCAGTATTCCAGGTGTGGTCTTACTAGAGTTTTATAAAGTGGTACTAATACTTCGCGTGATCTTTCTTTTTTTGGGGTATAGATTTTATTAGTTTTTATGGGGTTAGGAATAAGGTGGGGTTGGGGTTGGGGTTGGGATTTAGGTTAGGGTTAGGATTAAGGTTAGGGTTGGGGTTGGGGTTTTTCCAAGTAACATTCTCAATATTTAGCAAACAGCATAATGTCTGGGTTCATGTATTTAACAAACAATAATAGAAAATAGTTAATAATCATAAACAATATGTTAATTACTCAATCTTGCTAATATATATTCAAAATTACATATCACATTCCTTTCTCTCTAATTCGTCTTTCTAGCCATTGATAGAAATTATCACATGTTCTAAAGTACACTGAATCTTCTTTCTCTTTTATCTTTAAAGTCAATCTATCCATTTCTGCACACTCTAGAATTTTCTTAATTAGTACTTCTTCAGCTGGTAAGTTTGGATTTTTCCAATGTTGGGCAAATACAATTCTTGCTGCTGTTAGTACATGTAGTATTAAATACCTGCAATCTTTCTCATAATTAGCTCCTATTATTCCTAACAAAAATAATTCTGGTTTAAAGTCTATTTGTTTTTTAGTCATTTTCTCCAACCATAAATGTATTTTAACCCAAAATCTTTTTGCTTTAGGGCATGTCCCACACATTTTGAAGCGATTTCTTCTTTCTTGTTTATTTTGAAGAAAAAATCCATTTCCTTTGTCGCTAGTTGTAAAAATTCTTTTTCTTTCAATATAGATTTATTCAAGGACCATCTTAGTTTTTTTCTTAGTTCTTCTCCAAGTCATCTTTATTGGGTTATGATCTGCCCAAACATTAGTTTCCATCTCAATTTCTTGTATCATCGTATTAAGTTCCAACGATGTCCATATCATATCAATTCTAGACCATGATTTTATTTTATTTGAGTAAAATGTATATTGTAGTTTCTTTGGATTTTTTTCTCTCCATATATCTTGGATACAGAGTTCTTCTGTCATTTTTAAAAACGCTTTAGGTAATATATTTCCTTCTTTTCTCCCTTGTTTGGCGCTTTTGTAGTCCAAAGTTCCATCTGTTATTGCGTTAAAGTCTCCCATTATACAAAGATTTTGGTAGTTTAAATCTAATATTTTTTTTATATAGTTTTTGGTAAAATTGTTCTTGTTTATCATTTGGTGCATATATTGCTACCATCAGTATCTGTTTTTGGTCCATCATTATTTCTACCATTAATATTCTCCCCTCTTCATCCGCATAGATTTGTTTGGGATTCATCGTTTCCTTAATGTATAAAGCTATTCTTCTTTTCTTTTGAGGTGCTAATGCAAAGTGAAGTTTACCAATTTTCAATTGTTCTAACAACTTATAATGTTGTTTCTTAATGTGTGTTTCTTGAAGACAAATTATATCCATTTTTAATTTTTGTAATCGTGTAAAGATTTTTCTCCTTTTTGAAGGAGAATTTAGTCCATTTATATTCACTGACAAAATCCCACTCTCCTGCATCTCTTTCAATTATATCTAGGTCTTAATCTTCTAGTTGATCTTATCTGTCTCTGATCTCTTGGTCTTGCTCCTTCTTCTATATATGTGTTTTTAGTTTCTTCCTCCTCTCTTGGTTTGACTGCTCCTTCTACTGCCATTTCTTCCTTTTTCTTTGTTTCTCTCTTTGTACCAGATTCAGGGTCACCTCTTTCCAAAAATGCTCTATGGCTGTCAAAGAATTCCATTGCTTTAGGTGGTGTGTCCAGTCTATATCTTTTCATATCCCAGTAAATTAAAATCCCTTCTGGAATCAGCCATCTAAAATTCACTCCTTTTTCAATTAATTTCCTAGTTAAAAACTTGTATTCTCTTCGGGATTTGTTTGAGAACTACAATTTCTTTTTCTTTATATTTCAAAGGTTCATCTCTTACTCTTCTCAAAATTTCGTCTCTTGTAGACCTTTTAAGAAATCTGACATGTACTTCCCTAGGGACTTTATTTCTTCTAGCATAATTTGAGTTGACTCGATAGATGTGGTCTAGTTCTCCTTCCACTTACTGTTTCCCAGTTCCTAATGTGTCTGCCAATAATTCTGTTATCAAGCTTAGGAGATCCTCTTCCTTATATTCCATTATATTTTGAAATCGTAAAAAGTATGAGGCTCTTTCCATCTCAATCCCCGCTATCGAGTCTTCTAGTTCTTCATTTATTTGGATCAACTTCTGATTTTCATCTTTTAAAGCTTCTAATTTCTGGTCAACCTCAGTTGTTTTATCTTCTATTTTTTGAATTCTTTGTTGATTATCTGTGATCATCTGTTTGAAATTTTCAAATTGAGAATCTATATTGTTAATTTTTTGACTCATTTTGTCAAAATCACTTTTCAACTCCTCATGGTTTTTTCGATGTGACCGCCATTTGAGTAGTGATTGCCTCTTGAATTGCTTGTAGGGTCGCTTGAGTGTCCTTTTGGAAAGTATTAGCCTTTTCTTCTTGAAGCATTGTATCAATTGATCTCTGATAGACTGGACTTGCCAAAGCCGAAGAGGGAGCAGAAGATCCTTTTTTCCCAATTTTAGATAAGTTAGGAGCGCTCATCTTTGTCTTTAAATCATACATTGTAATCCACCAAGTAAGTCAAAATTTATAATCCAATAGGCTCCTAACAAATAGGAGAGGTAAACCAATAAAAATAGTAAATAGTAAAAAAGAGGAAAAGGGAAAAAAGAAAAAATAGGAAGAAAAAAAATACCCAAATTTATAATCCAAAGTATTCTGTTCGGAGGGATTTCTTGTTATTCACTCTTTCAAAACAGCTTGTAAAAATTCCAGCTCAAGCTGTATTTGTAATCCAGGGAAGTCTGATGACTTCAAACACAATTTTTATTTATAATTGTAATCCATCCTGTAAGACAGGGCAATCCGAAAAGAGTCTTTCTTTTCCAGCCACACTCTTCAGGACTTTAAAATCCAAAGACATCAAACTATAAGCAATGTCTGGGCATACAGCCAAGTTTTACTCCAACTCAGTTCAATAAGATAACAACAAGAAAGACAAAGCAAAAACTGCTATAGTTCTCAGTTTTGCCACTAGACGTCATTAGGTATCCATTTCCACCATACTTTGAAAAAGTTTAAGAAGTTAAAAACCCAATGTTTTCCAAATAAGAAATAAACAAAAAAAGATTTATAAAACCAAAAGTTTTCCAAATTATCCTTCTTTTATGCCTCAGTCATCTTCACAGTATTGTTATAAGTCAGTTTTAATTTCCCCAAAACTTAAACCGCCGCTTATAGTTCAGGAGGGAGGGGTAAGGAAAAAAAATCCCCCTCTCCCTGAAGCTGAGGGATTATGCTGTTGAATGCTGCTTCCCAGAACCGGTATTTCCACTTGTAGAGAGATAAGGAAAGTAGTCTCACCCAGATCCGCTGTTTGCCTTCCGCTTTAAAATTCGTTGTCTCTGACGATTAGTTGCTTCTGGCAGACCACATGGGTGCGGTCAGCCTTTCTTCCTGCCAGTCCCGAGCGCTCCTTTGGATCAAGCAGGCCAGCTACCGCTGGCCCGCGATCTGCAAAGTTTCACCCTTTGGCCAGTCGCCTCTATGGGGCGACTTTCAGTCATTTTGGACTCCCCAGCTGGTAGAAATCGGGCTTGGGGAAGGGAGATTCATTCCCGAGCACCCATCTTGCAGCAACGTCACTGGAAACCGACAATGATACTTCGCGTGATCTTGATTCTATGTCTCTTTTTATACAACCCAGGATTGTATTAGCTTTTTTGGCTGCTGCTGCACACTGCTAGCTCATAGTCAAGTGATTGTCCACTAGGACTCTAAGGTCCCTCTCACAATTACTGTTTTTGAGCCAGGTCTCACCTAATCTGTACTTATATCTTTGATTTTTCCTGCCTAAATGTAAAACTTTGCTTTTCTCCATATTAAAATTCATTTTGTTGGATAGGCCCATTGTTCAAGTTTGTCAAGATCTTTTTGTATCCTGAGCTTATCTTCTGGGGTGTTGGCTATTCCTGCCAGTTTAGTGTCATCTGCAGATTTGATGAGTTCCCCTTCTATTCCCTCATCTAAGTCATTTATGAAGATATTAAAGAGTACTGGGCCTAAGATGGAGCTTTGTGGTACCCCACTGCTTACTTCTCTCCATGTGGATGTAATGTTACATTAATATGGGAGGTAACATAAAATCTCCACCAAAAATAATAGGCTATGTTGTTATTAGAAATCAATTTTATATTCTCCATGTAGCTATAAAGGATTTGATGCTTCATGTCGCATGGAATAATTTAGCTGTCATGTTTTCCTTGCATGTTTATGACAACTTGATTTGTACTTTCTGGTTCAAGAAAAAAAATGCATTTTTGTTGACTATGGAATATAAAAAACCTGAACAAAATACTATGAAGCAAACACAAAACAAAGAGAACCCACTTTGTGGAATTTAAACAACGTGACAGATATTATTCATACCAACCTTATTCAAAAATTCTTAATTCATATTTATCATATGTAGATACATATTTTAAAAATATATGTCTAAAATAAGTGAGGAAATGAAAAAAATAGAAATATGGGAAATAAGAATATTAAAATCTTTTTGTGAATATATCAGAGAATTTGATCTTTATGTGCCAAAACAAAAAGAAAAAGGAAAATCCTGTTTGGATGCTGCTATATTATATTCCATGCATTTCAAGTTAAATATAAATTATAAACTGTAAGGAACATTTGTGTTCTTAAGTTAGATAACTATCGTCATAGATTTTCTGGGCAATTTCACTTCACTTTCTAGAACATATCTATTTGCTGTTCAGAAGGACTGAGAGTTTCATTTTGTTTAGTTCTATCATAGTACATGGATAGTTGGAGAGAGCAGTCCCCAAGACGGAAATTAATAAAGATCAGATAGTGCTTGGAATCTCTAGGTTGTCATGGAGAACACCCAGAAATACTGACAGACTCTGGCATAAATTGTATAATCTCTTGTTAACTTCTGTCAAATCACAGGTTTCTTTAGCAGGCCTTTATCATTAATTGATTTTAAATCTAGGAAGTTTGACTACATTTGACCACCCTATCCCCTTCTTCTTTTTTCCACTATTAAAGTGTAAAGTGTACATTCTATGAAGATTTCTATAGCTTTTTGTTTGTTGGTCTATTTTGTTGGTTTATTTGTTCAGAATAAAGACTAAATAAACTGTGTGTAAGCTACAGACCTACCAAACACAGTGTAGTTCTTGAGACATGACATATGGGTTGACAGGTGCTTATTGCAGCTCAGTTATTTTATTATTTTATTTTTAAAATAAATTTATATGGCTGCCCAACTCTCAGACAGGTGACTCCTAGCACCTTATAACATTATACAGCATGCAAAGTTTATGATAACAAAATATTGGTGAATTGTTCAATGTCTATGGTAAATTCTATTATATAATTCCATGTTGTGGAAACTAAATCCCATGTTTAATTTAATTTTATTAAAATCTAATTTAATTAGGGTTTTTCGTTATGCTACAAAACTTGAGTATACTTTTTAAAAAATTTAATAATACATTTATTTCACTAATCATATAGAGGTTCATGCTGAAATACAGTGATTTTGCTACTATGATGTTGATTCCATTAACTGGAATCCATAATTGGTGAGAGGAATTTCCCATTTCTCCTAGATTATTTGTGGCTCCCAAAATGTTTTTGAGGCTCTATAACAGTGGGGCTATAAAGGTAAGACAAATAAGAAAAAGTTATGTTACATTAATAGAAGTCAAGATGTATAGCATTGGATTACAGCCATTTTGCCTTATTTTTAAGAAAAGCAGGGATAGGTTCCAAGGTCGTTGTTTCTTATATCCATACTTGGTTTCATACTGTGGAAGAAATTGCTTTATCACAACTAGTATTTTTCTCAGTTATAACCTACATAAAAATTGCTCTCTTATTTTCCAGTGTATTGTGAAATGTATACATACCAATAGGTCAGTATAATCAGTATCAACATCTTTGTTCCTGAATAGAATTCTCTGAAGTTAGAATTGTAATAAAATATTATTCTGTTAATATTCTCTGGCAAATGTTAAAATAAGTTCTGTAAAATATAATGCCCCTTCACTGTAGCATATATAAGGTCTAAGCTATTTTATCTCATTTGCAAGCCATGCCATTGTGTTCATCTCTTCAAAATTAGTCATTGTTATTCATTGTGTCAACGCTGCTAACGTTGGATGTTCTTGCTTTGACAACATATGGAGATGCAGCCTTTTTCTTTCTTATGCTTTACTCTTAGAATTAGATGATACTGGGGGAGGGGGAGGATTGTAATGGGAGTTAGTTAGACATAACAATATTGTAATAGTGTGTGAATTCAGGGCGTTTGTAATAAGAGATGATAAGGCATGGCGGGATGAAGAACTGGGTGGAAATCCAGCATTTCAAACTAATTGGAGAATGTTATTTATGACTGTTAGTTGTAGGAGGGAATTGTGCTTTGATCTATGTGCTGAGGGGAGGGGAAGTCAAATTTTGGCTTGGACTATGTAAGTGCCGATATGTTGCTGCTTGAATAAGGATTCTTTAAGGTAAACAATGCCTCAAAGTTCTTTGAAGAGTTTCATATGTCGGAACCATAACATTAAGGCAAAATCTTTTCCTAATTATCTAGGGGTCCCGAGCCCCAGCCGCTGTCCCTAGAAAGGAGGGATAAGCTGGCAAAGATTTGGGGAAGATTTCATCACGGACAAAGAGGAAATGCCTGAAGCCAGTACTCCGGCAGCAGCTGCTACCCCGGGGGGGGGGGAGCGACAGCTGGCGCGCCGTTGCAGAAGGAGCTTTTTCAAGCCTCCCAGCTGGGGAGAGCTACCAGGTTGTCTGCCACTGAGGACTTGGGTGAGTGGAAATATCTGCCTGCAGCTACTAGTCAGTCAGTGGAGAGGCTGGTGAAAAAATTTGAGGGGCTAGAAATGAGAAGCAGAGAGCAACCTTCCCATTCCCCACGTGCCAGAGATCAGGATGATCGACGGGGCAGCCTTCAACTCCTGCTGAGAAGAACACCCAGCCCCTCCTTCGCAGATCAGGCAGCCTTCCTATCCCTGAAGCCCCCTACCAGGGCCTCCAGCCCCACAGAGGAAGACAGCTCCAGTCCCCGCCCCTTCAGAAGCCCCGACTGCCACCAACGATGTGAGGGCCTGGGCAGTGGCCAGGACAACCAATCCCCAGACTGGTGTGCATATCGATCACCCAATCTGGGCGCCCTGCAGCAATGGGGAATAGAGCAGCCCCTGCAGGTGGGAGATCAGCAATCTCTGAGTCTGCAGCAGCTAATAGAGGCCTTGCAACAACTGGGGGTGCAACAACCACAATGGGGAGCCCAGCAGCCAATGATTGCTCCATCTTTCAGAGCAACCTTCGATGGGGACCCAGAGAAGCTGATTTTTTTTCTCAACCATGTGCGCTCTCATTTGAACTGCTGGGCCTATCTCTACCTGGACCCAGCCGCTATGGTCGATGTGATTGCATCTAGCTTAGAGGGAGAGGCATCCGAATGGCTGAACAACTTATATAATGAGCAAGCCCCCAAATTGGAGGATCCCCACCTCTTCCTCCTAGGACTGAGAGAAAGATTTGAGGACCCATCCATTGCCCTCAAAGCAGAAGAACAAATCCATAAGATAAAACAAGCCGGCAGGCCTGCCCTGGAGTATGTATGAGAGTTTCACAAGTTAGCCGGTCAGATAGAGAGGTGAGCAGTCCATAGTCCATCACTTCAGGGAAGGGTTGGATGATCACCTCTCTCAGGCATGCATCTATCAAGCAGTACCTGATCAGCTGCAAGAATGGTACCAGGCAGCGGTAAGACACTAGACGTTCAGCTCGCCCGCTATAAGAAGCCATCCCCCGAGCAACCCAAATGGCAACCACCACCCCAAAAACTTCTAATTGCTGTGATTGCTGAAGGACCCAGGCCACCTGCAGGCCCGCCAATCAAGTGCTTCCGATGCGGACAGCAGGGACATCGAGCAGCGAATTGCCCAGTCCCCTACCCCCAACAGCAGAGTAGACCGGGACCAGCAGCGAGAAAGAAACCTGCCCAGCAGCCAACGAGAGAGAAATCCAACTGGATCACATAGGAACCAGGTGCCCAAGTCACATCCCCCACACAGGAGGACGCCGGGACTAAGGCTGGATCCACCCCCGCTCTACCCTCTTTCGACAGCGACGATGAAGGAGAGAACGACCCGATGGTGTGTCGACAAATCCCATCTTTCTCACTGCCAGCCAAACTCATAATCCCTAAGTCGGGAGCACAGGCAGACTTAAAAGTGCTCCCGGTGTGTCATTAGCTTGCCATTTGCCATGAAAATGGGCATACGAGCAAAGCTGCTCTCCAAACCTGTGAGGTTTGAGCAAGCCGATGGCTCCCTGATGGGAGGGACTTTAGTCACGCAATTAACTGAGCCCCTACGCTTAGAAATAGGTGAGCACTGGGAGTTCATTCGTTTCCTGGTGGCTCCAAAAATGACTGAGACTGTGATCCTAGGATTAGCCTGGTTGGACAAATGGAATCTGTTTATCTGGTGGGAGAAGGGAATGAGAACTGTGAGGCTACCTATAGGACCCAAGCCTCCTATTGATTCAACGGACGTTACAGGAAACTTTAGCCCAACCAACGAGCGGGTGCACATGGCTGCCTCACCACCACTAGGTGAGCCACTCATCCCCAGCAAGTACCGGGATCTGGCGGAGGCATTTAGTGAGAAAGAATGCGACACCCTGCCTTCCCACCGACCCAATGATTGTTCCATTGAACTGTTGCCGGGAGCCAAACTCCCATGACCGAGAATGTACGCCATGTCCTTCCCCGAAATGGAGGAGATGCAGCGATACGTGGACAAAAACCTAGAGAGGGGGTTCATTGAACAGGCCAAGTCTGCTGTGGGAGCCCCTGTGTTGTTTAAAGAAAAAAAAGATGGGTCTCTTTGTCTCTGCATAGACTATAAGGGTCTCAACGCTGTGAATGTGGAAAATAAATACCCCCTCCCCCTCCTGAAGGACTTACTAACCCACCTGACTAAGGGGAGTGTCTTCACTAAATTAGATCTGAGAAAGGCATATTACTGGGTGAGAATAAAGGAGGGATACGAGTGGAAAACTGCCTTCAACTGCCCCATGGGGAGCTATCAATTCAAAGTCATGCCATTTGGACTACAGGGGGCCCCAGCCGTATTCATGCAGTTGTATCTTTTTTTTTTTTTTTTTAAATATATTTTATTAAATTTTATATGGGTATGGGAAGGATAAGAATAATATGGGTAGAGGATGGGGTTAGGGAGTGGAGTTGGGATAGGGATGGGAATAGGGGTAGGGATAGGTACAGTAGTGGGGTTACCCCCACATAAAAAATCCAACGCTTACACAAGCAGACTCTCGTCCGGGTACACGTATTGAATAACAGTAATTAGTACAATACTAAACAATTATAATTTAATACTAAAAATAGTCATAAAATAAAAGCTTACTAATTAAATATAATTTAGCTCTAACGTAATGTTAACCACTGATAAAATTTTTCCCATGTCCTAAAATACACTGAGTCCTCTTTCTCCTTAATCTCCAACGTCAATCTGTCCATTTCTGCACATTCTAAAATTTCCATAATTATAATCTGATCGTGTGGTAGATTTTCATTTTTCCAAAATTGAGCAAATACAATTCTCGCTGCTGTCAATACATGTAATATTAAATATTCATTCTCTTTACCTTAGTTAGATCCTAATATTCCTAGCAAAAATAATTCTGGTTTATATTCTATTTGTATTTTAGTCATCTTTTCTAACCATTTATGAATTTTAAACCAAAATTTCTTAGCTTTAGGACACATCCACCAAATATGATAATAAGTACCTGGTTTTTCTTTACATTTCCAACAAATATTCGATACATTTTAAACATTTTCGCTAATCTAACTGGTGTCATATGCCATCTATAAAACATTTTGTATAAATTCTCTTTATATGAAGCTGCTTTAGTAAGTTTAATATTTCTATCCCAAAGCTTTTCCCAGTCTTCTAAATCTATGGAATATCCAAAGTTTTTTGCCCACACTATCATTGTTTCTTTTACTTGTTCTTCTTCCATCTTCCAATTTAATAGAAATTTGTAAAGTTTCTTAATCAGATTTTCATCTGTTTTCAAAAGTGTTTTATCAAATACTGTCTGTTCTTTATAAAAGTCCATTACTTTTACATCTTTTTCATATCTTGTTTGAATTTGCAGATAGGACCACCATGTTAAGTCAATGCCTTGTTGATAGAGAGTTTGTCTGTCTTTAAGTTTTCCATCCTTATCTACAATGTCTTTATAAGTAACAAGTTTGTCATAATTAATTAAATTTGGATAAGCAAATGCTTCCATCGTTGAAAGCCACTCTGGTATTTTCATATATATTTTATGTTTAATTTTCTCCCACTCTGAGAACAACACATTCCTTATGGCATGTCTTTGAAAATATTTATGTACTTTGTTTTTCTCATACCATAAGAACGCATGCCAGCCCAATTGTAAGTCATGTCCCTCCAAATAAAGAAGTCGTTTATTTCTCAGCATAATCCATTCTTTGAGCCAAAGTAACGCTTGGTAATAAAGTCTCCAGTCCGGAAGTCCAAAGCCCCCTCTATCTTTTGTTTCTTGTAGTAGTTTAGTTTTAATTCGTGCTTTCTTCCCTTGCCATATAAATCTCAATATTGTTGAATTTAAATCATCAAAAAATTTCTTACCCAATTTAACAGGGATCGTTTGAAATAGAAAATGTATTTTTGGTAAAATGTTCATCTTCACAGTCGCTATTCTGCCTAACAATGTCAATTGAAGATTTTTCCACTTTTCCAAATCTACTTTTATTTGTTTCATTAGTTTTTCATAATTATCTTCTTTTATTGTTGTATATTTTGATGTTAAATATATTCCTAAGTATTTAACTTTTTTAGCCATTTGAAGATTTGATCTTTCTGCAAGTTGAGATCTCTGTTTGTCTGTTAGGTTTTTTGTTAATACTTTAGTCTTTTCTTCAAGCCTGCTACATCTCCAAATTTCTCTATTTTCTGCAGCAGTATAGTAACTGTTTCCAATGGTTCCTCTATAATAAAGACTAAATCATCCGCAAAAGCCTATAATTTATATTTTTGTTCTTTTATTTCCAATCCTTTAATTTCCATATCTTGTCTAATGTCTCTAGCCAACACTTCCAGTGTAAGAATAAATAACAAGGGGGATAGTGGACATCCCTGTCTTTTGCCTTTTTTGATATCAAAGCCTTCTGTATATTTTCCATTTAAAAATATCTTTGCTGTTTGTTTATTATATATTGCTTGAATCGCATTTATGAAATTTTTACCAAAGTCCATTTCCATCAACTGTTGAAACATAAATTGCCAATTTAAATTATCAAAGGCTTTTTGTGCGTCAAGAAATATAAGTGCCATCTGTTTCCCTGGCTGATGTTCATAATATTCTAAAACATTTAAAATAATCCTTAAATTGTTCTTTATCTGTCTTTTAGGCAAAAAACCATTTTGATCTGTATGAATAAATTCAGTCAGGAATTTCTTCAATCTTTCTGTCATTATTGAAGTAAAAATTTTATAATCCACATTTAATAGCGATATTGGTCTATAATTTTTGATTTGTGTAAGATCAGTGTCTTCTTTAGGTATCAAGGTAATATTAGCTTCAGTCCATGAATTTGGTATTTTTGTCTCTAAAAAGATTTCATTGTACAATTCTTTCAAAATCGGGCTTACTGTATCTTGTAAAATTACATAAACTTCTGCAGGGAGCCCATCAGGCCCCGGGGTTTTATCCTTCTTTTGTCTTTTTATTGCCTCTGTGATCTCCATCATTGTTATCTTCTCATTTAAAATATGTCGCATATTCTCTGGCACCTTTGGAAGATCAGCTCTAACTAAGTAATCTTTTATTGCTTCTTCAGAGACCACCTCTGCCTTATACAATGTCTCAGAATAATCTTTAACAATTTTTTCCATCGCATCATTGTGGCAATATATCTCGCCTTTTGAGTCTTGTAATTTACATATCATTCTCTTTTCTCTTTCTTTCTTCAATCTATATGAAAGCCATCTTCCCGGTTTATTAGCATTTTCAAAAAAATTTTGTTTGGATCGTTTAATCTGTTGTGCCATCATCTCCATCTCGGATAAATTTAATTTATGTTTTATCAATTCCATTTGTGCTTTTAGTTCCTTCTTTTGTGGGTCAATTCGTAATTCCAATTCCAATTTCTTAATTTCTTCTTTCAGCCTCAACTGTACTTGCTTCTTTTCTTTGTTCTTTTTGGCAGTATACGTTATAGCCAAACCTCTAAAATATGCAGTTGTATCTTGATGACATCCTGATATACAGCACGAATATGACTGATCATATAAAGCTGGTGAGAGAAGTGTTCAAGAAACTATTGAATGCCAAGCTTTATGTCAAACTATCAAAATGTGAATTTCACCAGACCCGATTAGATTATCTTGGCTATAGAATTTCCAATGAGGGCATTGAAATGGACCCAGCCAAAGTGAAAGCTGTAATTGAATGGCAGCCCCCAAAGACTCGCAAACAGCTCCAGAGCTTTCTAGGTTTTGCCAACTTCTACCGTCAATTCATCCCCTCCTTTGCTGAGATTGCCCTACCCCTTACAGAACTACTCAAAACAGGCAAAGGAGGAGGAAAACTGCGACCGGGCCAACCACTAGCATGGACTATGGGCTGTCAAACCGCTTTTGAGAATCTAAAAAGAATATTTGCTGTTGAGCTGGTCCTAAAGCACCCCTGCCCAGGGGAGCCCTTTGTAATTCAAGCCGATGCCAGCGACGTGGCCATCGGAGCTGTATTGCTGCAAAAGAACCAAAGTGGAGCCTTGCAACCCTGCGCCTACACCTCGAAAAAATTTACTGAGAGTGAAAGGAGGTGGGCGATCTGGGAAAAGGAGGCTTTTGCAATCAGATGGGCTCTATTAAACTGGAGACACTATCTAGAAGGAAGCAAGGTGCCTTTTGAAGTATGGACAGATCACACAAATCTAGAAGCACTGAAAACTCCCTGCAAATTGTCCCCGAAACAGGTGCGCTGGGCACAATACTTTAATCATTTTAATGTCACTCTAAAGTACATTCCCGGAGGGAAAAACTTCCTAGCTGATGCTCTATCCAGACTGCCCCAGTACAAAAGCCAGCGATAAGAGATTAATGAGGCAATTATCTCCAATCCACAAAAGCTGCTTTAAAAAAGATTTCCGAGACTTATAAAAAGTAGGCAGACAAAAAGAGGGCTCCCCAAAGAACATTCCAAGTTGGGGAAAAGGTTTATCTGTCGACTAAATATTTACGCCTCAAATTACCCAGTAAGAAATTAGGACCAAAATTCTTGGGGCCTTTCCCCATCGTAAGAATCATCAACCCGGTCACAGTAGAATTAAAACTCCCTAGGCTTTTAGGGAGAATTCACCCTGTCTTCCATTGCAGCTTGTTGAAACCTTTGCGAGAATCCACTTTAAGACCTCCCCCTAAGAGGGCACTCGGACCTCTCGTAATGGCAGGTCAAACTCACTATGAAGTAAAGCATATTCTTGATTCTAGAATTTTTAAAGGGAAATTGCAGTACCTAGTACAATGGAAGGGATACTCGCTATCTGAAGCCACTTGGGTGAAATCTAGCGATGTGAAAGCCAACAGACTCATCAAAAGGTTCTATAAGAAACACCCTAACAAACCGAGACACAGTCCCTAACATATGCTTTTGTTTACGCTATAGGATCTGTCCTTTTTGTAAGGGGGGCCGGATGTCAATGCTGTTAACATTGGATGTTCTTGCTTTGACAACATACATGTTGTCAACAACACCAAAACTCGCAACGAGGGCAATTTGCACACCCCTTACAAGATCAGAAGGAAGGAGGGATGGAGGAGATAGCCCATTCATGCGGCAACGCACTCACAACATATCCTACAAGGGGGACAGAGAAGAGACAAACACCCCCCACGGACACCCCAAATACGCACACCCCAACCCATTCCACAACTAGGAAAAGCAATGACAGGTGCGAACGATACAGATGGCTGGATGACAACTCACGGGGTACCCGCACTACATCCCCGCTAACAAGAGGGGAATAACAAGACACTCCACCGACGACTGCAAAAAAGAGATCCATGAGCAAACGATGGAAAGCCACGCTACGGGACCCTGCACACGCGCAAGAAGGGCAAAAGAACTAGCAAACAATGGATGGGGACTGAAAAACCCAATGAACGATCGAGCAGCAAAGGACCTTAAGATGGGGGGGACAACCAGAAGTGAATCAATATACCCACGGATATCCACGGAAGAAGGTAGCGCTCCTGAGTGTAGGAATACACACAGGAGCATATCCACCAGAGACTACCCTGACAGACACCTGGATCCACTCAATATACCCCCCCCGAACACACACACGTACAGCCCTGCTAAGGAAGATCAGACGGACCCCGGAATAGAACCAAAAAAGGGGATAAGAGAAAGTGAGCGAAAACAACCGGCGTATGACAGCAGAAAGAAAGTGATCAAGGCAAAGAAAGGGAAAATAGCAACCTCGGAAGACACCACCGCAGCAAGAGACGCGTGCCCTTTAAGAACAAACCAAATAGAGAAAACGGACGGACCGATGACTAGATCGAGAAGCTGGGCGCAGAGTCGCCCGGCGGTATAAAAAGGACTTCCAGTAATCTCGTATTGTGCTCTGATGATGTCGGCAGTGTTGGCCAACGAAAGCTCAGCTTTAGCTTTTGTATTAAACAGTTTCTGTTTTAATATCATCCTGGTGCTCGTACTATTTTGTTTTTACCATATATATATATATATATATAGTCTCTAATTATACTAAAAATGCGAATCCCGGGTACATTCATGTTGAGAAAAATAGTCAAACACCGGGATAAATATAAAAACAACTGTTTAATAAACTAACAACTGTTTGATAAACTTAGCTTTCGTCGGCTAACTGCCGATGTCATCAGAGTGGAATGCCGGAGGTTTGAAAGCCTGCTTATAAGACCGGCAGTTTTTTTGCGCTCTGCTCATAGAACGCGTTACCGATCTACCCACCCCAGTTGACCATATTGCTTCTAATAGTCTCGCACACTCACAACAGGGGGGTGGTGGCCACAGGCAGGAGGCACTGGGGAACCATCCTATAGCAACGTGTACCCAGATACGTCCAAAGCGGGCAAAAAGAGCGACAACAAGAGAGCCGATGATCCCCGAGCTTACAAGTATACACACGGATGCGAGACTATTAGAAGCAATACAGTCAATATATATATATATATATATATATATATGCATTTTGCTTGGAAGATCATTTAGGTATGTTTTTTAGCCTGCTGAATGGGAATCATTCCAATGAAAACCATTGATGACAGTTTATTTCCATACTCAATGTTTTCATTTTTAATTTTTTTTCAACAAAAACACCATCCCTTATCATGTAGATGGGGGTGGGGTGGGTGGGTTCTGACATCTTTGACTAACTTCATTGAATACTTCACTTCACCTACCTGCCAGAAGTGATGGATTAGTAGAAGTACAAAACACACAAACTTGATAAATGATGTAACAATAAGACTTCAAATACCAGGTTCTTCTCTTATATATTACATGAGACATTAAATTAGGTTGCAAAATCAAGGTTTTAATTTGAATTGCATTATAGAATTGCTTTCTTCAAATAACACCCCTATTTTGTCCTCGCCATAGGAATGAGCTGCAGTGAATTTGTGCTGCTCAGATAGCTGACAGGATTTCAGAATAGTAGGCTTTTGATTTAACTCAAGTTACTATGCCATATATTAAGGGTGACTTGTAAGAGATCATCACCTTTGATTAGGAGCAAATAAGACAGTGTCAGACCATATGACAAAAAATTGTTGAAACTATAAATCATAGTTCATATTGATCACTGAGAAAAATAAAGATTGTCATGTTCTTTTAATAAAACAAGAACAAAGATGACTTTTAAAGTCACAAAAATTACTAAGAGCTTTTATTATTGCTTAGATTAATGTTAGATTATTTGCAGGTATTTGCTATTCTTAGTCCCCGTAAAAAAGTAAAAAAAAATGCTTAAGTTCTATTGTCAAATATATTGTCACTCTGTGGCTTACTAATTAAGGTATTTAGTTTTACATTTTATACACTCTAAATAATCCAAGGAACATGGAGTTCTATAATATGTTAAACCCACAATTATTAGAAACAAAATAGATTCTGATTCCTTCCCAGATTATAAAATGAATTTGTGTTCTAGTAAATAGCTAATTTCTCTTTATTGGCAAATTCAAGCTGTTTTCCTGGTTCTAGCTTTGAGTCATAAAGGTCAATCAGATTATCTTGTCGTTCTTGAGAAAGTGGAGGGATTTAATAGTTTGTTGTGCAAATGAATGATGCTGCATTATTCTGGGCTTCTTCTGTGCCCAATATTGGTAGAAATGGGGGATATAAATGTGTTGACCCAAACTTTAATACATCTAACTGGATGTACTTGGCAACATACTTATTTTTCATAATTCTGTGGAATAGTTCTTACTTTTAGTCATGTGCAGAAAGGTGCATATATGAAAACATAATCCAATCAAATCTGTAATGCGGACATGGAATAGCATAAGGGAAACCTAAAACAAATGTTAGAAATAGTAGTAGTTGGTTGTTGTTTTTTTAAAAAAGGATTTTGTGTGTATGTGCTTTTGAATGAGTGTTAAGTCCTGGCAATTGCAGTTTTCTTGGCAAGTGTTTTGTTATTGCCTTCTCTCTAGGGCTAAGAGAGGGTGATGGCTTTGCCCAGTGGTGGGATTCAGCTGGTTTGCACCACTTCGGCAGAACCGGTAGCTAATTTTTTGTTGCCCAGGCCCAGAATGGACTTCCGGAAGTGGCATCCACACAGAGAACCGGTTGTTCACATATTTTAATCCCACTACTGGCTTTGCCTAGCATTCATATTAGTCCACCAATCTGAACTTGATTATCTGAGGACCATTTCTCCCTGTAGGAACCTTAGATCAGCTTCAACCTTTTTGAAGATGCCCTGGTGCTAGAAGAAGTACGCAGAAGGTCTTCTCTTCTATGGCTCTCATGCTGTTGAATATACTCCCTGAGGAGATCCTTTTGGCCCCTGTCTCAAAATTAATATATGTAAGCCGGCCAAAGTGGCTTCTGGATAGCAATGGCAATAGTACTTAGACTTATATACTGCTTTGCAGTGCTTTACAGCCCTCTGTGATTTACAGCCCCAACAATCTGGGTCCTCATTTTATCGACCTTGGAAGGATGGTAGGCTGAGTCAACCTTGAGTCAATATCAGGATCCAACTCCAGGATATGGGCAGAGTTTTCCTGCAATACTGCACTCTACACTATAATTACCATTTTTTTTTAAATTTAAGAGCTCCTATTGAGACGAGCAACATATAAATCCAAAAATAAGTAAGTAAGTAAGTAAGTAAGTAAATACATACATACATACATACATACATACATACAGCAAAAATATTTTGTCATGTTTTTCCACAATTTATTTATTAAATTTTTATGCCACCCATCTCCCCTACAAGATGACAAATAATTGATTTTATTCACTGATATTTTGTTACATATATTTTACATTTAATTCACATAAATTGCCTTGAATAATTACATAGGAAAGGTGTGGATTTAATAATGTTTTAAAATTTTACATTACTGTTTTCTTCTGTGCAAATAGAATAACATAAGAAACCACAAACCAGGTAGCAGAAGTACATGACTATGGCTCCCCCAGTAAGCCTCTCTTGTGGTTCTTAATGTGGGAACTGATATTCTAACCATCACAGAATATAGTAGTGGAATTTCATTAAAGACTCTTCAACATATGTTTCGAGTCTTCTTCCTTATTAAACATCAAAATAGAATATCTTCCTAATCTGATTAGCCTTTCACCCACACTTATTTGTGGAGCCATTAGATTCTGCATGTGTGGGTGTACCTGCTGTTTGCATGTTGTATAAGAATTCTGTCTTAATTAAAAAAAATAAATCTTTATCATTCTAAATTGCATTACAAATACCTAACGAGAAAAATGGTTTTGTTAGAGCTGTGAAAAAAAATAATTCTCCATGTCTTCTTAGTAATGCGACAAGGTGACAGATGTTTGAATTATTAAATATTAATGTGATTCATATATAAGTTAGAAACGTTTCTGTTGGATATATACCATATGTATAAATTTACATGTTCATTTATAATAAAATGTGTTCCACTTAAGTAAAAAACGGGCACTCATAGCGATTTTTGAGTATAAAGTTTAGAGAATGTGTGGTGCAAAGCAAATATGTGATGGGGTCAATTACTTAGCAACATATCATAGGCATCTTATGACTTGCTAATTTAATTGCTGGTAGGTACAAAGAGTGTTGATTAATGGTATTTATAATTTTGTAAATTACAGATTTTTGTAAATTTTTAAATTTAACTATGAAAAGTATAATATAATCTGAAAATTATAGAACAGCAGTCATAGTACATTATAGAACCCCAAAATAAGCCTGATGACCTATCTCAGTGGTGGCAAACCTATGGCACGCGTGCCAGAGGCGGCACTCAGAGCCCTCTCTGTGGGCACAGTTGCCGTTGCCCCAGCCTTGTCTCCCCCCGTGACCCCCTCCTCACCAGCAGCCCCCCAGAGGAGAATCGCCCCCGAGTGTGGCCATGCAGAGCAGCGTAGCGAAGGACATGGCAGCCAGGCAGCGTAGACAAAACTCTGCCCTCACGCCCCATTGCGCACAGTTGATGCTGCGGGATGCGAGCAGAGGGCGTGGCCGCCATGGCACTGCTGGGCTGCCTGGGCGATCTGCGGTGGGCCCTGGAGGCAGTGAGTGGCCCTGCGGGCAGGCGGGGTGGAGGCGGGGCATGGGGTGGAGCAGGGGCAGGGGCAGTTTTTGGGCACTCGGTCTCTAAAAGGTTCGCCATCACTGACCTATCTCATTTTAAAAATTAAACTAAAATGATTTGATTGATCATGTACCAGCAAGTTGTTCTTGATTCCTATTAATCACATGGATTTTTGCAATGAGGATCTATCCCTAACCAGTTCTTTCAGGCCTCCCAATGATGCACTTATCACTACGTAACTGAGTACACCCACTGTGAGTTGGTCAGCCCCTTCTTGACTTTCCTTCCATGTTTCCCAGCATTTGAGCCTTTTCCAGAGAACTAAGCTAAATTAACATTATATTTCATCTGAACATAGTGACATAAAACACTGAACATAGAATAATAGAGTTGGAAGGGACGTTGGAGATCTTCTAGTCCAATCCCCTGCTCAAGCAGGAGACCCTATACCATTTCAGATTTTTTTTTAAAACATGATATACTGGGAACAAAACTAGATTCTTCAATGTCTCTTTTCTCACATAATTATCTGAATTAGTAGAACAATAATGAGTGGGAGAATGTGTCTCCTTACCTTCTTTCCTTTCCTGCCATTAGGCCATTCAAAGTATCAAGTTTCCTTTAGCAAACTTTCCTTTAGCAAAAAGAAAAAAAAACGTATTGAAAAGGGCTAAGCAGAAGAAATCTGCCTGCTTCAAAAATGATTAGGAAAACATACCTTGGGACACAAGGAAGCATGAGTGCAGATACATTTTATTATTATTTTTTTTAAAAAAAATTCTCATATGAGCTGTTTGATTATTATGAAGGAAAATTATAAACACAATAAAACAATATTGTGTAGTTGACGGGGGAAGATAAATGGCATTTTCCCCAGTATTTTTCCTTAGATTATTTTTCCCTAGCTTAACATTTTCATTGATGATCTTTATAACTTTCTTTTGAAATCTACTTTTTCCACTTCTCTACTTTTGCCATTGTATGGTATATCTTTAGTGTTTCTACAGCCAGTTTTTTTAAATTTCTCAAAACAGGGCTTGTGCAAAAAGATACCTTTTGAACCTTTTTAAACATAGACAAGATAATATTTCATTTGGATCAAAATGCAAATAACTCAGTAATGGCTTTAAAATTATCTTTGCAATTTTCTATGGCTAAATAGCAAGCATTCCCTTCCTGCTATTAATTACATTTACCTATTTTGTATTTCACAGCAGATAATACTCATGCTTGGGTATAAATATAGTCTAATTTCTAAAGACAGATGGAAAATATCCAAAACCTTTCCTCAACAACACAAATAAATGCTGAAATGTGAGAACAGGAACAAGCGTTAGATGAGGAGACCCAAATTCATTGGTAGCCTGACACTTCAATGAATGAGAACATGCATTTATTTTCACAGCTAGTATGATTGTTGGCCGAGCAGGGACAAAAAATAGCCAGAGAAATGATTGAAGCCTGGGAAATGGACCCCTTGTCAGTCAATAGGACTGCTGATTTAATACCAGCTTATCAGGTACTTAGGAGCCAAGATGCAGGGGCACAAAGAAACAACAATTAACGACTTAATAGCCAGCCATCAACATGCTAATTAACAACTAAAACTACACACAACCAGGAATCATATAAATACAAATCATAGAACAGTTCAGTGCACATATTCTGGAGAGAGAGAAGTTCCCTGATGATGGGCTCCAGCACGAGCCCGTAAACTTGGAAGAATAAATCTTTGGTCCTGGTGACTGACTTAGATTGGATCCTGCAACAATGTCCAAGGATACGTATATTTGCATTCATTTGTGAAATGCTGAACCGTCATCCATACTATGGTTTACTATACTATGGTAGGCTTTGCAACAATTAAGATTCAAGGAAGAACAGTTGTTTTCGAGCATGCAAGGTCATGACATTAGACATGAAAGCTAGCTATGAGTGATTTTGAACAAGTCACTGTTTCTCATCCCATGATGAGAGGCTGGGGCAAAATCTGGTTGGTCAAGTCCGGTCACAACCAATGGATTATCACTCGGTTGATTCGAAAATATGCATTTTTGTGGGGAAAAATGCTAGGAAGAAAAGCGAAGTCACTCATGTAGACCTTTTGACTATTCCGTCTTTTCCCAGGATTGTGTAATCTCAACAAGATTTGGAAGTGTATTTTCCTCAGATGCTGCATGAGCTCCTACACATGCTTCACAGCTCTCTTTTCCATTTTTATCCACGTCATTGTTCAATCCTAATGTTTTTTTAATTCTTGATTCTTAGAAGCATTCATTGGTGGGATTCAGCCAGTTCGCACCGGTTCAGGAGAACTGGTATCTAAATTTACCTGAATTCAGAGAACCGGCTGGTTTCTGAAAGTCCAGTCTAGGCCTCGGGGCCTCCCAGGCCTAGAACGGCTCACCGGAAGTGCATGGATACCACTTCCGGAAGTCCATTCTAGGCATTGGAGGCCTGGAGGAGGCCTCCCAGGCCTAGAATGGCCCACCGGAACTGCATGATGCCACTTCCAGAAGTCCATTCTAGGCATCGGAGGCCCAGGCCTGAATCACATAATACAGGGGTCTTCAAACTTGGCCCTTTTATGACTTGTGGATTTCAACTCCCAGAATTCCTCAGCCAGCATGCCTGGCTGAGGAATTCTGGGAGTTGAAGTCCATAAGTCATAAAAGGGCCAAGTTTGAAGATCCCTGACATAATAGAACTGGTTGTTCAGGTATTTGAATCCCACCACTGGAAGCATTCTCATGTTAAAAATTAGAAGAGGATCAGGCATTGCAACAGTGTGATACTGTGTGTGTGTGTGTGTGTATGAGAGAGAGAGAGAGAGAGAGAGAGAGAGAGAGAGAGAGAGAGGTCTTTTTGGAAGAAAGTAACGTGTAGCCTGTTTTTGTTGGTTTTAAAAAATGCTGCACCTCTGTTAAACCAATACACATTAGCCTTCTTTGATGTTTATCAAATTGAGGACTGGAGCTTTATAATGAAGAATCTCTGCCTAAAATTGGATTGAGAATCTCATTAAAATCCCCATTAATTATCAAAGAACTACAAATAATAAATAAGAGGTTGCTTAAACAATCAGGAAATATACTTGCAAAGACTAAATTGGGGCTGTAAATAATGGTCAGCTTAATCATCCAAATTAAAGACTTCTTTTCACATTTGTAATCATTTGCATCACAAAAAATGAACATGTTTTATACATTCATATTCCATTCTTTTTTTCTCCATTAGGAAAACATCAATACAAACCTCTCCTACCCAGTCTTTCCAAAATCTAGCCTTACCTTCAACCAGTGAACTTTTTCCTTATTTTTTAAAAAAATATTAAAAATACTCAGTATTTTAATTTAGTTCTTCTGTGATTCCCCCCCCCCTTTCTCACATTCCATGGCAGAATTCTATACAATTTAAAGAAATATGTTCAGAAGCATCTTAACATACTCCTTTGTTTTGCTAGTCTCTATATTACAATCCTGTCCTGGTTCTGCATTCAGAGCTAACTGAATAAGGTCAGACAATTGTTAATAAGAGGGAATGTGAACTATCAGATTGGCCTGTCAGTTTGTATCCTGCTGATTTGTTTGGCCTCCTATGCCGAGCCCCCATTGTCAGCCTGACTGAAAGCCTCAACATGTTTCATACAAGCTACCAGCAGGAACTGTGGCTAATAATTGCATAGGTCACCAAGTGACATCAATAAAGGCAGGATCATTCATCAGGTGGTAACTCTCAGGGTGTCAGTAATGGCAAAGAATAATCAATTAAAAATAAATAATGCAGTCAAGTTTCAACCTATCTATGTATTTTCCAACTTTGAAAAAAAACCAGACCCAAGGAGACTATTTCTGTAGGGAATATCCATTTACGGACAGCAAAAGAATATATCTCTTTCTATTCAAAGCAGAATGGGATACATTCTTTGTCACTTTTTAGCATTCATTTTTGACTTTGGTTTTGCTAAGTCTTGAATCCAGAAATGGCAAGTTTCTATTTTGGTCTACATGCATCTTGTCAGGTTCTGAGTAAATATCTTCGCTCCTAAGTTAAGGCCATGACAATAAATGTAACTTTAAGAAACAATTTCTGAAAATACCAGTAAAGATTGTAGAACAACCTTCTCTAGATGTCTCAACAATTGCTTTTAGATTTAATTATTTTCACACTTGCTAACACACAGGAAGAAAATGTGACAACTGCTTCCCAGTATTGTGATCACAGTGTGTGGGCAATAATTTGTATGTATTCCAAGACAATGGTTAGGACATGGTTGCATGTGTTGATGAACTATAAATTGGGGGGGAAAACGCCCTATTGGACAGAAGTGCATAATTCTGATGCAAGTATGTTTCATGATTTATAATAACTTAAGATAAAGATCGTATTCAGATAAAGATCTAAATAGTGTATACTATAAAAAAGAATTGTTTAAAACAGGATTCTTGAGGTGTTTTGAGCATAGCAGCATTTTTCTGTAAGAAAGATCTCTCGAGGCTGACTTTGGGGTTGGGAAAGAAACAGGGGTGGCTCGAAACATAATTAATAAGCAAATTATATTTCAGGATCCATCATATCTGGAAAAAAAGATGATTAGCTCTTTGGCCTTAGAATTTGGAGAAAATAAGTTTCAAACTTCTTTCAAAGACCCTGCCTTAATGAATTCAGAAATGAGTATTTAAGTTTTGGCTTACTTTCCAAGATTCCCTATATTAATTTGTTACTGTCTTGACAATAAATGGAATTAAGACTCATTGTGAATCCTTCTTTCTGAATTATACTTAGCTATTTGGAGCATGACAATTCCATTTGTGCTGGTATTCCAAAATTGTTATTATTCACGGAAGAAATTTCTCATACATTAAGCAGATTTAAAGGTAGAGATAGTCCACAGTAGCCCTCTGGGTATGGGTAATAAGTGGAATATAAATTATATCCAAATTGAAGTTTATATTTAAGGATCTTAATTATTTTAATTTTTTTCACCCCAATTGGGGGGTGGGGGAAATGTAAAGGGATCAGAACTGTCTGCCTTATGTCTGTTAGCAGAATAAAAGTCCTGAATGAGATGGGACCAAATCTGGTATGGTGGGAAAAAATTGGCAAAAGAAAGACCACATTTGAAAATGGGCCAGATACAGCCTGGGGTTGCAAAGAAAAATGTCCCAGAAAAAAAAATCCCAATCTATCTCAATGAGTGAGGCAGTTAGACAGTGACTCAAAATGCTGGCAGCTGCTCCATAGTAAGCCTCCTTTTGAGTCAGACGGGACCATATACACCCTACTCTCTGTTGTGAGATGGGTGGCTTTACAAATCATATCAGCCTTCCTAGTTATGGTGATATTGCACAGAACTTTTACAAGAGACACAGTACAGTGTAGTTTTTAAGGTACTAGAACAAGAATGGGGAGATCTTCTTTAGGCATAGAAGTCAACTAAGGGACTTTGGGTTAATCAGTTAATCAGCCCTCACTAGTGGCAGGTATTGCAACACCTGGCTTTGAAACAAAAGCCCTCATTTCATCATAGGTTCATAACTTGGCTTTGGAAAATGAAAGGAACAAAATGCAAAATGGGTGGAGCCTCCAACTAAGCATAACAAATACTAGGAATAGCAAGCAAAAATGTTGTGTACAACTTTCACAAATACAGTGTTTCAGATTTAGCTATCAGAAATCAAGTCTTTATTGTATGAACTTTGTCAACAAGGAATGAGAGTTGCCAACAGAAGAGGCTGTAGGCTGTTTACATAGAAATCTGCATATCAGCATCACATGGTACAGAGAATCTTCAACTTACGACCAAAATTTGTGTTGCTAAGTGAGACAGTTGTTAAGTAAGTTTTGACCCCATTTTATGACTTTACTTGCCACAGTTGTTAAGTGAATCACTTCAGTAGTTAAGTTAGTAACACAGTTGTTAAGTGAATCCAACTTTCCCATTGACTTTGCTTGTCAGAAGGTTGCAAAAGGTGATCACATGACCCCAGCACATTGCAACCATCATAAATATGAATCAATTGCCAAGCATCTGAATTTTGATCAGATGACCGTGGGATTGTTGCAACGGTGGTAAGTATGAAAAACGGTGATAAGTCACTTTTTCCAGTGCCATTGGAACTTTCAATAGTCATTAAACGAATTGTTGTAAGTTAAGAATTACCTATATTGAGATCAATTTCCCCTCTTAGAAATACCACTGTTGCACAAAGAGAGTTTTATTTGCCGTAATGTGTGGGTGGGAATATCTAAATCTAACTGACTTTTCATTGTTGTCATTAATACCAAGCACAGTAGGGCTAAGAAGAGAACAAAAAAATTAGGCAAGCATTAAGAAAGATTCACTTTTGGATCATTTCAAGTTGCTGCAGATCAGCAAGAAAACGTAGATAATGTTAAAATTATGTTTCATAACATCCTCTAAAATAGAAGCAAAGAACAGAATTATAACATGTCAAAACTAGAATTGAGGTTTCATGTATTTCTTTTAAATCTTGCTTCATATACTTTATATTTCTCATATGTTAATTCTTAAGCTAATAAAAATGAACAACCAACACCTAATGGTTTAAAACTGATAATGTAATATAAATGTAAATATTTACTGCAAATTAATTCCGTACAAAGTATTATTTCATGTATCTGACTTGCATTTTTATTATTATGTCTACTAATTTTTGTTCATTACTGCACTAACATCATTTTCTTTAGTTATCACTATATATTTCCACTAAGAATCAAAATAAATATGTTTTTATATATTAAAACTAAGTGCACAATATATTAAAAATTAAAAATTAACCACATCACTTTTTTTAAAAAAAAATCTTAAAATAGGAAACATCTTGAAACATAATTATTCTGAACGAAAATTAGTTGCTATAACAACACTGTCATTTTTTTCCTTCAGATATTTTTTTCTTAATGTATTTTTAAATTTTTTGTTGCCATAACAACAGGATGTATTTTTAATATTCAGTTGTCATTGTTTTCTGCATTAAAAATAAAACAAGGAAACAGTGTTAGATGTGTTGTCAAGAGTCTGCATTGCTCTTTACCAACTTAATTACTCTCTTATACAGATGTACATGGGAATAAACCTCACTGAACTCCATGTGTCTCCTTGATTGGGTAGATATCTATGGTGCCAAAAAATAGAAAAACAGACAAAAAGAAAAGAAAAACAGAGGCAAATTTCTGTAACATTTCTTTTTTTTTCTTTTTTCTTTTTTACAAAGTTTTATTGAATATACAGTTAAAAACAAAAAAAACACATTGGACATAATACAATTAAAGACAAAAATACACATTGGACATGATACAACTTCCCTGGTTTGAACGATACTATTAATATTACCTTACATTATATTATTACATTGTAACAAAGTGAACATTCTTTCAATAATGTGCATTATAGTTAAATAACTTTTAATTCTATCTGATATAAAAAGTACTAGTATAAAGATTTCTAAATTATCAACTTATTCATTGACATTCATCCCAGCATGCCTCTTTAAATCTAACCATTTATACACCTCATTCCAAATTTCAAAATAGTCTGATTCAGTTTTATTTTTGAGCTCTAGTGTTAACCTATCCATTTCCACGCAGGATAGGATTTTGTTTAGTACTTCTTCGGAGGGGGTTTCTTTTCCTTTCCATTTCTGAGCATAGGTTAGTCTTGCTGCAGTTAGAATGTGCAGTACTAAATATAAAGATCCTTTGCTGAATTTATCCTTACTGATCCCTAATAAAAAAAGTTTCTGGTTTTAATTCAATTTTTAATGATAATATCTCTTCCAACCAATTTTTTATCAAATTCCAAAATTCTTGAGCTTTTGGGCATTCTCACCACATGTGATAGTAAGTCCCTGGTGATTTTTTTACATTTCCAACATAACGGTGAGGATTTTTTGTCCATTTTTGCTAATCTTGTAGGAGGAAGATGCCATCTATAAAACATCTTATATAAATTTTCTTTATAGGTAGTCGCTAATGTTAACCTCCTATTCCTGTCCATAATAGTTGCCAATTATCTAACTCTATACTGTAGCCAAAGTTTTTGCTCCAAATTAGCATTGTATCTTTTACCTGTTCTTCTAGCATGTCTTGTTCTAGAAGGTATTGGTATATCTTTTTTATCGCTTTATCTTCAGTTCCTAGTAGAATTTTATCTAATTCTGTGTATTCTAATTTTATCCCAGGTTCTTTTTTATCTTTTCTGTATCATGATTGTATTTGCAAATATGCCCACCATTCCAGCTCTATGCCATCTTCTAATAGTTTCCCCCTTGTTTTCAATTCTCCGTTCTCATCTAGGATGTCTTTATATGTGATTACCTTTCCCAGGTTCATAAATTTTGGGTGCAGAAATATCTCCAATGTCGAAATCCAATTGGGGATTTTCTTGTAGTTAAGACTTTTTAATTTTAATCCACACATCTAGTAGTGCTCGTCTAATATAGTGTTTCTGAAAGTACTGATGTGCCGTGTGTTTCCCATCCCATAGTATCGCATGCCACCCTGTCTGCATGTCATCGCCTTCTAGTGCTAACAATCTCCTATTCCTTAAGTGTATCCATTCCTTTGACCAAGCAGATGTTGCCGCCTGGTAATATTTTTCCCAATTTGGGAGGCCAATCCTCCTCTTTCCTTTGCATCTTGTAATAACTTGAATTTAATTCTCGGTTTTCTCCCTTGCCAAATAAATTTGGATGTAATTTTGTTTAAATTTTCAAAGAAGTCTTTGCCTAATTTAATCGGTATGCATTGGAATAGAAAAAGTAGTTTAGGAAGCACATTCATTTTAATCGTCGCAATTCTCCCCATAAAAGAGAGCTGTAGGTTTTTCCATCTGTCTAAGTCCACAGTAATTTGCTCTATTAATTTGTCATAATTTTCTCTTTTAAGTGTGATGCATCTTGCTGTCAATTGAATCCCTAAGTATCTAACTTTTTTGAATGTTAATTTTTTCTGCTAGCTCGTTTTCTTGTGATTTGGTCATATTCTTAACTAACATTTTAGTTTTTTCTTTGTTAATCTTCAGCCCCGCTACATCTCCATAGTTTTCCAGGACCTGTAATAATCTTAAGCGAGACTCTAAGGGCTCGTCCGAAATAAAAACTAAGTCATCTGCATATGCCTGTAGTTTGAATATCTCTTTCTTAGTTTCTAAACCTTTAATCAGTTTATCTTCTCGGATTATTCTTGTTAAAACCTCTAATGAGAGTACAAATAATAATGCTGATAGTGGGCAACCTTGTCTCGTACCTTTTTGTATTTGGAAACTTTTCGTTAATTCTCTATTCATAATTACTTTAGCTTCTTGTTTAAAATAAATTGCTTGGAACATGTTTATGAATCGTTCCCCAAATTCCATATGTTTAAGTTGGGTCAACATAAAGTCCCATCTAACATTATCAAATGCTTTCTGCGCATCAACAAAGATCAGTGCCATTTGTTTTTCATTGTGTGATTCGTAATATTCTAGCGTATCTAATATAATCCTAACATTATATCTTGTTTGCCTTTTGGGCAAAAAACCATTTTGATCTGTATGGATAAATTCAGCTAAGTATCTTTTTAATCTTTCTGCCATTATTGTCATGAAAATCTTATAATCCGTATTTAATAGAGAAATAGGCCTATAGTTTTTGATGAGAGTTAAATCAGAATTTTCTTTAGGTATTAGCGAGATGATTGCATCTTTCCATGAATTTGGGGTCTTTGCTACTTTTAGTACTTCATTAAATACTAGGGTTGGGCTGAAAAGTTCTTGAAGGTTTTTATATATTTCAGATGGTAATCCATCAGGGCCTGGTGTTTTGTTGCTTTTTTGTTTTTTAATTGCTTCTATAATTTCCTGAAGTGTTATGTCTTTATTTAATATATTTTGGAATTTTTCCAGGACCTTTGGTAGTTCGGCATTCATAAGATACTGTAGTATTCTTCCTTCACTAATCTTTACATCGTCTTTATAAAGGTTTTTGTAGAACTCATACATCACATGTTTTTTCTCCTCAGTCTGGTATATCATCTCTCCTACTTCATTGCATAGTTTACTAATCCATCTTTTATCTTTTTGTTTTTTTAGTCTATATGCCAACCATCTCCCAGGTTTGTTTGCCTGTTCAAAAAAATTTTGTCTGATGCTTTTTATTTTTTGTGCCAGTTTTTCTTTTTCTATAATATTCAATTTATGTTTTTTTAAGTCTAGTTGTCGTTTTAAATCTCTACACTGCGGTTTTTTTTGTAATTCTATTTCTAATTTTTTGTGTTCTTCCTCTAAGCTTTTTTGATACCATCTTTTCTTTTTATTTTCATTGGCCATGTATGCGATTGCAGTTCCTCTCATGACTGCCTTGGCTGTATCCCATAGATTTTGGGTATTAGTCTCCTCTTTCTTATTTATCTGGAAGAATATCCGCATTTGTTCTTTCATCTTATGCTTGAATTCTTTTTGATTTAAGATTGCTTTTTTTAAGGTCCACTTCCTTGTTGTCTTCTGACCTTTCCATTTCATTATATAGGATTGTGGTCTGCCCATGTATTAGTATCTATTGTTACATCATCTACATCTGAGTTTAGCTCTTTTGTTGTCCAGACCATGTCAATTCTAGACCACGATTGGTGGCACCCTGAATAATATGTAAATTGTTTTACATTCGAATTTCTCTCCCTCCAACTATCCTGGATGTTAAGTTCTTCTACCATTTTTAAAAAAGTATCAGGTAATATTCTTCTAGTTCCTTTTCTTACATTCTCGCTTTTATAGTCTAATTCTCTATCTACAATTGCATTGAAGTCACCAATTAAACAAATATTCTCATATTCAATATCGCCGATAATCTTATGTAATTTCTTGTAGAATTGTTTTTATCTCTCATTGGGGGCATAAATTCCTACTAGGGCAACTTTTTTTTTATTCAGGGAGATTTCAATTATCAGTATTCTACCTTCTTCGTCCTGGTAAATTTGTTTTGCTGGGATTTTTTCCTTGACATATATAACTATTCCTCCTTTTTTCTGCTGTGAAAGAAATACAAATTTAGTTCCTAACTTGGGGTGGTTTAATAGGTCTTGGTGCTGATTCTTTATATGTGTTTCTTGTAAGATTATTATGTCTAAATTTTTCATACTAAGCCTATTCAAAATTTTGTTTCTCTTAGCCGGGGAGTTTAAGCCGTTTACGTTTAGTGATAATGCTGTTAATTCTTCCACATTACTGCCTATATTTTGATCTAATCGTTCTCGTCGATCTCCTTTAAATTCTTTATGTCTACTTTCATCATCATTGCCATCATTCATTTGTTCCTTTCTCTCAATTTTCGGTTCTTTGCTTTGTGTTTCTCTCTGTAATATCTTCTTCTCTTAGTTCTTTTTCTTCTAATTCATCTTCACTGCCTAGATATTGCAGAGAAAACTCTTCTGCTTTATTTATCGTATCCAGCCTGTATCTTTTTTCTTGCCAGGTCACCAGGATCCCTTCCGGCATCAACCACCTATAGTTAATATTTCGCCTTATTAGTTTTGATGTGATGTGTTGATAGGGTCTTCTAAGATCTCTTACCCTCCTGGGGACCTGCTTATCTTAACGAATCTGATGTGCACTTCCTTAGATAAGTTATTTCTTCTTGCATAATTTGTGTGTATTCTATATATTTTATCTATCTCATTTGCCATCTCTTCTTTCTCGATTTCTAAAGCTCTCGCTAACAAATCAGTCATCATTTCTGGGAGATCCTCCCCCTTCTCTTCTTTCACGTTCTGAAAACGTAAATAGTGATCTGCTTTCTCTGTCTCTAGCAAGATGACAGTTTTTTCCAATTCTTTATTTGTTTGTGAGAGTCTTTCGTTCATTTCATCTACTCTCCTTTCCTCCTTATTCTGTAAGGTTCCGAAGGGAAGATGCAAATTCAAGGAAATCTGAGACATTTTTGCCCAGAAAACTCTTTATTTATGCAACATTACTTCAGTACGAATAAAGTGAAGCCAAAAACTAAACCCTCCTACTTCTTCCCACAGTGTCTAAGCATTTCCTCCTCCCTCATGTGACAAGTCATAAATCACATTCCCCAATTAGTTTAAAGTGTGAGCTTTCCCTCCCGCCATACTATCTATCTTCTCACATTTCATTCTTTGAAGATGCTCTGCTGAGATATTGTTATGGCTAAATAGTTCTCAGCACATTCTTTCACTGCCTCCCCCCATACTATCTAATACTGGCTCTTAAAGTAATACACAGGTTAAGTAGTGAATGTCTGCATCCATATATATTGTCAAGCATAACATTCGATGTTAGCAGCCTTGACATCTGGCCCCCCTTACAAAAACGACCAATCCTGTAATATAAACAAAAGCATATGTTAATGATCAGGTTTCGGTTTGTTGGGATATTTTGCATGAAATCTTTTGACGAGTCTGTCAGCTTCCACCTCGCATGATTTCACCCAGGTGGCTTCAGATAGCGGGTATCCTTTCCATTGTACTAAGTACTGCAATTTGCCTTTAAAGATTCTGGAATCAAGAATAAGTTTCACTTCATAATGGGTCTGCCCTGCAACTACGAGGGGCCCAGGTGCTTTCTTTGGGGGAGGTCTTATAGTGGAGCCCCGATAAGGTTTTAACAAGCTACTGTGGAAAACAGGGTGAATTTTACCCAGAAGTCTAGGAAGTTTCAGTTTTACGGTGACCGGATTGATGACCTTTACTATAGGGAAAGGCCCTAGGAATTTCGGTCCTAACTTCTTGCTAGGTAGTTTAAGGTGTAAATATTTGGTTGACAGATAGACTTTTTCTCCAACTTGGAACGATCTTTGGGGAGCCCTCTTTTTGTCAGCTTGCTTTTTATAGGTTTCAAAAGTCTTTTTAAAGCAGATTTAGTGTTCTTCCAAACTTCCTCCCATCCCCTCACCCATTGGTCAAGCGTCTGGGAAGCGGTTGGCTCTTGGGGATATTCAGGTATTGGACCGAACTCTTTGCCTGTGGCTACTCTAAAAGGTGTGTAGCCGGTACTGCTGTGCACAGAATTGTTATACGCCACCTCTGCAAAAGGGAGGAGGTCAGTCCAGTTAGTCTGTTGATAGGATACGTAGCATCTGAGATATTGCTCCACCATTTTGTTGGCGGCTTCTGCAGCTCCATTGGTGGCTGGATGAAAAGCAGATGATAAGCCTTGAGATGATCCAATTAATTTAAGAAAACTCCTCCAGAACTTTGCTGTGAACTGCACCCCCCTGTCAGAGATTATTCGCTTAGGGGCGCTGTGCAGTTGGTAGATATGTTTCAGGAACAATTTGGTCAGTCGTTGGGCAGATGGGAGTCCTTTGCAGGCGATGAAATGAGCCTGTTTCGAAAACAGGTCCATCACAGTCCAGATAACAGTATTTCCTCTACTTTCAGGTAGGTCTACGATAAAGTCCATAGCTATTTCTTCCCAGGGTTGGGAAGGGTCTGCCACCGGCTGCAGTAACCCAGGGGTTTTCCCCGGTATTCTTTTCATTGTGGCACATACGGTACAACTCTTCACATAATTTTCCACATCCCGTTTCAGTCCAGGCCACCAGAATTGCCGGCGGGTGAGATGTAGAGTTTTTAGGTATCCAAAGTGTCCAGCCTGTTTAACATCATGGGTATGTTTGAGAGCATTTAGACGGAGGGATTTGGGTAAATACAGTTTCCCTCCCTTGTAAGCCAAACCATCCCGGCACGTCAAGGAGGTTTGATTATCTTTGAACCATTGATCGGTGAGGAGCTCTCGTTTTAATTTCTTTGCCCCAGGGTCATCCGGATTGGGGACCCTGCGAGGTGTGATTTGTGCAACAGGCTGTGGATTAGAGATAATCGCTTCATTAACCTCTTCACGTTTGCTTTTGTATTGGGGCAATCTAGATAGCGCATCAGCTAGGAAGTTTTTTTTCCCTGGGATGTACTTTAGAGTAAAGTTGAAGCAGTTAAAGTATTGTGCCCACCGTACTTGCTTTGGGGACAATTTGCGGGGATTTTTCAGTGCCTCTAAGTTTTTGTGATCTGTCCATACTTCAAATGGCACTTTGCTCCCCTCTAGGTAGTGTCGCCAGTTTAACAACCCCCATCTAATTGCAAAGGCCTCTTTTTCCCATATTGCCCATCTCCGTTCACTTTCCGTAAATTTTTTTGAGGTATAGGCGCAGGGTTGCAGGACTCCATCCTTGTTCTTTTGAAGTAGTACAGCTCCAACGGCCACATCGCTGGCATCGGCTTGTATTACAAAAGGTTCCCCTGGGCAGGGGTGCTTTAGAACTGGTTCAGCGGCAAATAGTCTTTTCAAATTCTCAAAAGCCGTTTGACAGTTCATAGTCCATGCTAGTGGTTGGCCCGGTCGTGACTTCCCTCCTTTTTTCCCTGTTTTGAGTAAGTCTGTAAGGGGTAGGGCAATCTTGGCAAAAGAAGGGATGAATTGACAGTAGAAGTTGGCAAAACCTAGAAAGCTCTGGAGCTGTTTGCGGGTTCTTGGGGGTTGCCACTCAATTATAGCTTTCACCTTAGCTGGATCCATCTCTATACCCTTGTTGGAAATTCTGTAACCGAGGTAATCTAATCGGGTCTGATGAAATTCACATTTTGATAATTTGGCATAAAGCTTGGCATTTAGTAGTTTCTTTAATACTTCTCTCACCAGCTTTACGTGTTCAGTCATATTCGTGCTGTATATAAGGATATCGTCAAGGTACACCAGGACCCCTTTGTACAGGTGATCATGTAGGACCTCATTAATCAGTTGCATGAATACAGCTGGGGCCCCCTGTAGCCCAAATGGCATGACCTTGAATTGGTAGCTCCCCATGGGACAGTTGAAGGCAGTCTTCCACTCATCTCCCTCTTTTATTCTCACTTGGTAATATGCCTCTCTCAGGTCTAACTTAGTGAAGACACTCCCCTTAGCTAAATGAGTTAATAAGTGCTGTAGGAGGGGGAGGGGGTACTTGTTGTGCACACTTACAGCATTTAGACCCTTATAGTCTACACAGAGACGAAGAGACCCATCTTTTTTTTCTTTAAATAGCACAGGGGCTCCCACAGTAGATTTGGCCCTTTCAATGAACCCCCTCTTTAGGTTCTTGTTCACGTATTGCTGCATCTCTTCCATTTTGAGGGGGGACATGGCGTACATTCTTGGGCGGGGGAGCTTGGCGCCTGGCACCAATTCAATGGAACAGTCATTGGGTCTGTGAGGGGGTAGAACATTGCATTCATTCTCACTGAATACTTCTGCTAAGTCCCGGTATTCATTGGGGATGAGTAAATCATCTGGTGACTGTGAGGCAGTTATAAGTGCTCGCTCATTTGGTGGCCTAAAGTGTTCCATAATATCTGTCGAATCGGGGGGGGGGGGTCTGGTCCTATTGGTAATCTCACAGTTCTCATCCCTTTCTCCCACCAGATAAATGGCTTCCATTTGTCTAACCAGGCTAATCCTAGGATCACAGACTCAGTTAGTTTTGGAGCCACTAGGAAACGTATGAACTCCCAGTGCTCACCTATTTCTAGGCGTAGAGGCTCAGTTAGTTGTGTGACAAAAGTTCCTCCCATCAGGGAGCCATCGGCTTGCTCAAACCTCATTGGCTGGGAGAGCGATTTTGCTCATATTCCCAATTTCATGGCAAAGGGCAAGCTAATGATACATCGGGAGCATCCAGAATCTACTAGCACTTTTAAGTCTGTCTGTGCTCCTGACTTAGGGCTGATTAGTCTTGCAGCCAGTTTGAAAGGAGGGACAAGTCGACTCACCATTGGGTCGTTCTCTCCTTCGTCATCACTGTCAAAAAAGGGTAGAGTGATGGCGGGTCCAGTCTCAGCTCCGGCGTCCTCCTGTGTAGGGGAGGTAGCTTGGGCAACCAGTTGCTGTGTGATCCCACTGGATTTTTCTCTCGACGGCTGTTGGCTAGGGCTTTTCCTCACTGCAGGTGCTGGTTTATTCTGCTGTTGGGGGTAGGGGACCGGGCAGTTCGATGCTCGATGTCCCTGTTGTCCACACCGGAAGCATGTGATCGGGGGACCTGCTGGTGGTCTGGGCCTTTCGGTGGTCATAGCCGTTGGGGGTTTTTGGGGGGGTGGTTGTCGTCTGGGTTGCTCAGGTCTTATCTCGGGTTCAGGTGGGGGAGGCTTCTTATAGCGGGTCAGTTGAATGTCCAGTTTCACCGCTGTCTGGTACCACTCGTGTAGCTGATCAGGTACTGCTCGAATGAGGCAGGCCTGGGAGAGGTGATCATCTAGCCCCTCAATGAAAAGATGGATTAGGGATTGCTCCGGCCACCCCTCTATTCGACCAGCTATCTTGCGGAATTCATGCACATACTCTAGAGCAGGTCTACCGGCTTGCTTTATTTTGTGGATTTGTCCTCCTGCTCTAAGGCTGGTAGAAGGGTCCTCAAATCTCTCTCTGAGACCCAGGAGGAAGAGGTGGGGATTGCCTAATTCGTGGGCTTGCTCATTGTATAAATTGTTTAGCCATTCGGATGCCTCTCCCTCTAGGTTGGACGCAATCACATCGACCATCGCACCTGGGTCTGGGTAGAGGTGGGCCCAGTGATTTAAATGAGAACGTACTTGATTGAGGAAAAAAATTAGCTTCTCTGAGTCCCCATCGAAAGTTGCTCTGAGACGTGGAGCCATCATAGGCTGTTGTGGGGCCCACTGGGGTTGTTGCTGCTGGCCCCAGCCTTGTTGCTGTTGCATGGCCAAGGGTTGCACGTTCGGGGCTGGCTGCTGCAGGGGTGGCGCTCTCGGGGTTGGCCCCAGCCTTGTTGCTGTGGCATGGCCAAGGGTTGCACGTTCGGGGCTGGCTGCTGCAGGGCTGGCGCTCTCAGCTGTGGTTGGCCCCAGCCTTCTTGCTGTGGCATGGCCAAGGGTTGCACGTTCGCGGGTGGCTGCTGCAGGGCTGGCATTCTCAGCTGTGATTGGCCCCAGCCTTGTTGCTGTTGCATGGCCAAGGGTTGCTGAATAGGTGAGGGCGATTGCTGCCTTCTCTGGTGTTGGCCTGTGGGGGGTGATGGCGTCCTCTGCTGCCCTTGCACCATCCCAAGCTTCTGTAAGACCTCCATCAGCTGACGCATGCTCAGAGGCTTTTCATCTTCCCTCTGAGGGGGCTGCCAAACTCCCCATTGAGGCAGGGCCCCCGGGCTGGGTTTCCCTCTCTCTGCTGGGCTGGAGGCCCTGGCAAGGGGTTCCAGGGGTCGGAAAACTGGTTGATCTGTGAGGGAAGGGCTGGGGGCCTCTCTCAGCAGGGACTGTTCCGCACCCCTTACTTCTTTTTTTTTTTTTTTAATAACAAGTTTTATTGAATTTTTTTAATTTTACAGCCAAGTGCTTAGGACTCATCGTGGAGATAGGGCACTCCATAAAACAAAATAGAACATACAATCATACATAAACAATTTACACTTTTTAAAATCTTCCCTCTCTATTTTATCAATCAAAAAAGCAAGAACAAACAAATAAAACCAAACTATCAACAATATTTCCACCCATTTTAAGCTTAATTAACTATTAGCATATTCCAACTAGCATTACATAGACATATAGTATACGGTTCGAGTATCCATATAATAAAGACCATATTATTCCAAATATTCAGTTTATATTTCTCAATTAAGTTCTATCTCTTATTCTATCTCACATACATATTTTATCAGTGAATATAACTTTACGTTTCCAAACCATTTTGGATTAGCTTAGGTTATTTCTAATTATTTCTAAGCTAAACATATATAAGTATATTTTAAAGTTTCTCCACTATATTCTATTTCCTATATTCTAAACATTTTTATAAATCAATCCATTCTTCAGTCATTGCATGTAAAGATATTATTAGTATTTCACCAGTCTCAATACAACTCCTAATTTTAACTTTCCCAGTTTTCCATAGTTACCATTCCAAACCATTCCAAATATTCAGTTTATATTTCTCAATTAAGTTCTATCCCTTATTCTATCTCACATACATATTTTATAAGTGAATATAACTTTACGTTTTTAAACCATTTTGGATTAGCTTAAATTATTTCTAAATTATTTCTAAGCTAAACATATATGTATATTTTAAAAGTTCTCCACTGTATTCTATTTCTTTTTTTCTAAACATTTTTATAAGTCAATCCATTCTTCAATCATTGCATGTAAAAATATCATTAGTATTTCACCAGTCTCAATACAACTCCTGATTTTTGCTTTTCCAGTTTTCCATAGGTACCATTCCAGACCATAATCAAATCCATAATTCAAATCAATATTGGTCAGACTAAAATCTTAAACCTTAAAGATCTCAAAAATATTAGCTCACTTAAAGTCTTTAAAAACCATTTTACCCATCAAATCAATTTTTAACACTCATTTTAAACCTAATTCTAGCTTTCTTTTTATGCCAAGCAGGTTTCCACAATACGGCTTTCAGTTCCTCCCATTTTGGTATTTGGTTATACACATTTTCCCACAGTTGCGTCTGATCATAGTCTTCTTCTCTTTTTCCCAATATTGTCTGCACTATATACTCAGTCTTAGCCAGTGTAGTGATTATTCGTTGTTTATATGTACTATCAGCATTTTTAATGTCTCGTATTAGAGAGTCCATTTCTGTTGTTTTTACATCTATAGATGTTTCAATTAGGTTCTGCTTTTGGTCTTCAGAAGTCTCCATCCTTTGTGTATAAGGTGTAACATCTTCCTCTTCAGTAGATTGTAAATATAGATCCTCCATCTCATTAAATTGTAAATCCAATTGTATATCATGCTCAGTTAGAGTTTGAAATCCAGTTTTTAGCTCTAAACCATCCTCATTTCTAAGTGTCCTAAAATGATCTTTTAGTTCTTCTCTTGTTTCCAAACTTTTTGCTAATATAAATCCATAATTAAGCTGTGAATAAGCTTCCATCCTTCTTCTCTCTCCTTTTTTTTCTATAATAAGAAAACAGCAGTGTCTGGGCGTAGCACCAGGTTCAAAAGTTCAGCTACCATGGCAACGTTACGATAAGACTTTCTGGGCTTCACGCCAGTTTCCAAGATACAATGTAACCCTCCAATCCACATAACTCCACCCGGTAGCCAAGGTAGTTTCCCCCCCCTTTTTAAAGTGGATAAAAATGTTCAGAAGGGGGGGGAGGAAGAAAAAACACTCCACCCCCCTCCCTAAAATTTCCACTTAAATTTAAAACAAGCAAACAGAGAGGAAGAGTCACAGTAAGGCTTTTTTCTTCTCTTTTTTTTTCAGGATCCCCCGAATTCCAACAGCTCAAATACACAATAGCAAAGTCACTTTTTCCCCCAAGTATTCAAACGCTGCCTTTTTAAGGGAGGGAGTAGTTTCTAAAAGCTTTTCATAGGGAAGTAAGGAAGGTAACAAGAGGGAAGGAAAGTTCTCACCCGGATCTTCCACGGTGGTTCTTTGTGCTTAGATATTGCTGTGACTTTCGGCTGGAGCAGCTGAGTGATCGGCCATGTTACTGGCCGATCTTTTCCCCGTCGGCCCAAAGGTGATTCCTCGGATCGCAGAGGGAGCTGCCGCTGCTTCCGCGATCGACGAGTGCCCTCCTCTACGGTGGTCGCCCCTCCAAGGCGACTTTCGACCCTGTCCAGGGTCTACCGGCGGGGGGAAACCGGACGGCAAAGAGAACAAGTTCTTTGCACGTCTGCCGATGCTGCTACCGGATCCGGAAGTTTTTCCGCACCCCTTACTTCTAATGCTTCAAATCTCTCTGCTAAATTCTTCACAGACTCACTATGAGTTGTAAATTGACATCTCCACTCACCCGAGTCTTCAGCTGCCGAAGGCTTGGCAGTTTTCCACTGTCGTGGGGGATGTAATCTGTGAAGATCTCTTTGTTGTGGCTCTAACTCATCTGTCTTGGAAGTCTTTGAAGATGGAGAAGCTGTTACGAAATCTCCGGATTCCACACTTGTCTTGTCCCAGTCTGAAGACCAAATCAGCTCTTTTAATCTTTTTGGCTTTGCTCCCAGCTGGGGGACCTGTGAGGGTTCTCTCTCAACAGGTTCGAATGCTACGGCTCCCATCTCTGAGGGACTTACAGCTGTAGGAAAGCTAGTCTCTGGTAATTCCTCTCCTTCCATGATGTTCCCTTCATTCGTCAGTCTATTTGGAGTAGTGACTAGGAATTCAGATCCCTAAACGTCTAAAAATCTTGTTGGTTTTTGGCTTGATGTAAGGTTCCGAAGATGCAAATTCAAGGAAATCTGAGACATTTTTGCCCAGAAAACTCTTTATTTATGAAACATTACTTCAGTACGAATAAAGTGAAGCCAAAAACTAAACCCTCCTACTTCTTCCCACAGTGTCTAAGCATTTCCTCCTCCCTCATGTGACAAGTCATAAATCACATTCCCCAATTAGTTTAAAGTGTGAGCTTTTCCTCCCGCCATACTATCTATCTTCTCACATTTCATTCTTTGAAGACGCTCTGCTGAGATATTGTTATGGCTAAATAGTTCTCAGCACATTCTTTCACTCCCTCCCCCCATACTATCTAATAGTGGCTCTTAAAGTAATACACAGGTTAAATAGTGAATGTCTGCATCCATATATATTGTCAAGCATAACATTCGATGTTAGCAGCCTTGACATATTCATTCTATCTTCCATTTCTAATAGTTTCTGTTCATTTTTCATTATTTGTTGTTGGAAGCATTCAAACTTCCCATCCATTGCTCCCATCTTCTCTTTGAGTTCTCCGGTGTCATTCCTTATTTCGCCTATTTCTTTTTTCAAGTCTTCATGGTTTCTCAGCATGACCTCTTGCATAGATTGTAACATTGATTGTAGATCTTTAAGTGAGCCTGCTCTTTCCCTTGGCATCATTTCTTCTATTGATCTTTGCCCTGCTGGGCTTAGATCCGCCAATGTTGTTTGAGTCTATAACATTTCAATTTGCTGAAGTATGCATAGAGACACATATTTAGAATTAATACCGCAGTTTAAATGAAATGATATCTCCCCTGTAGTGGTAAGATTTGGTAGATGTGCTTGATCAATCTCTTTGTGAAGGATGGATGTCTAAATAGTGGGAAGTGATAGGCCTTTGGGGAGAGGACAGATTTCATTCCCTCAATTTATGATCCATCACTTGGGTCAGATGTGATTCTTTACTGTTGCAAAATAAATCTCACATCTACTGATAGCATTGTCCTTCATGAATGTATCTCCTTTTACAGCCACCTGAAGGTTGTTTTCATTGCTCCAATTTGGGCAACAAAATCTACAAGTTAATGCATTGTATGAAAACCCATTATTGCTCCCCCTGACTGTATTACTAGCCAATTAGGAAGTGAAGGTAAAGGCAGATTTAGCCTATTTGGCAAAGAAAAGTTTTTTGTACATCCAGCAGTGAGTGGTTGATTGCCTATACATTATGTTTCTAATCTACCATAACACAGTTATTCAAACACACTCTCATAGCTGCACACACACTTTGCCCGCATTCATGTTTAACCTAGTTGCTGCATTACCCTGGGTTTGTAAAAGATCAGTCCATAAACTGACATAATGGCCCACAAAGGAACATCTAATCAGAAATTCTATTAATCAAGGTTTCAAGTGAGGCATATATGCCCATTAAATCATGAACTCATCTACAAGTATGCCTTGTAAACACAATCATTCAGTAACGTGTATGCACACATATAGACACACTTTCATATGTAGCTATATATTAGGGCTTTGCATGACTTTGGGATTGAAGGGAAAATGGTACTTCATCTATGCCAGGGGTCTTCAAACTTGGCCCTTTTATGACTTGTGGACGTCAACTCCCAGAATTCCTCAGCCAGGCATGCTGGCTGAGGAATTCTGGGAGTTGACGTCCACAAGTCATAAAAGGGCCAAGTTTGAAGACCCCTGATCTATGCAGATAGCTGTGCAGCTATCACATAGCTCCTGTTTACAATATGATCCCAAGAAAAAGTGGTAGGATTTGTCTATAGTTGCTACATGTGGTTAGGGACCACATTTTTTTCCTTTCAACTTTGAAATGCTACACAGCTTAAGTAGGAAGGCAGGCAGGCAGGTACTGTAGGTATGTAGACAGACAGACACAAAAACACGTATGCACATTAATGCAAACACATTTAAATTTATTTCCAAGCATTGCTTTAAACCCTGAAAGCATCAGTCAGCTGCAAAAACATGATTTGAGTGGGAAAGGCCCTTCTTTCCATATATATAGCACTCCCATTTAGCTATCAGGAGCACAATTAAACTTAGGAGTAAATGGTGAAAGAGAGGCATCCCCACAAGTTTTCTTCTTAATTTGAATCATCCTCTTGATAGCCACCAACTACTTGTTTATTTGATTATGCTAGGAAGATACTGAATCCCAAATTCTGTAAAACAGTATTAAAACAGCAATAGCACAAAAATCAGGACAAGACAACCTATTCTTTTCCACATCGGGGCAATAAAAATAGATATGTTTATTAAGTGACCAGCAGTCCACGTAGATTTTGAGGCGACTTTAAACTTACATTTTCTCCCTTTTTTGTATTGCCATTGCTTTATGTTGTTTTCAGAGACAGTTTTTTTTACAGCAGGCAAAGTAAAGGCTCCTTCACTCTGCTTGCGGTGACTATAAGGATCTATTCGTGCAGTTCTCTTGGAATGTCATGGAAGTGGTTTTCTATTGACCCCTTTGGGGAATTTTTTTTTTTAAATTATCAGTCTCCACGATAGCCCTGCACTTCTTAGATTCTTCCCATTACTCAGTACTGGCCAAGGACCAAGCTGGCTGAACTTCTGAAGATCAGCCAAAGTTGTTTAGGTGCAATCAGCTGGCTGGGCTCTCTTAAAGGAGGAAACTGTTTAAAACATACTGCACTTTGTTTAACTACATTGAGTTGCAAGGATTCAATTAGTGCTGATTCAAATTAAAGGGCATTAACTATACAATGAAAGAGTGGGTTTATTTTAAAGTTATTTGAGAGCTCCTGGCTAAGACAGAGACAGGGCTATGTGAACAAGTGCAAATCTTATCTTTTTCAGGGAATGTTTTCCAGCAATTTATTATCACTTCATGTTGATCCACCTCCCTTGCAATTTAGAATGTGTAATTCAAAGGTGTCCTAATGCTGACAGTTTTAGATGCAACACTAAACTGTGGTTTACCATTATGAATAAATCTTCTGTATTGTTCTTCTCTGGCATGTCTCTAAGATAGCTAGAATAATTTCCTTTCTATTTTAAATAACCATAGTTAAGCATTATATCCTAAAACGTACTGATGGCTTATGAAACTGTGATTTCAGTAAGCCATAGCTGAGATTAAAAATGGTTTATGGGTTTGGCAACATTACAAATTTCAATTAGTATAATAGAAAATGAAAGGAATAAAGCCCAACTTTTTTATGAACAGGTTATTATGTCCTAAAAATGTTATTTGTATGAATTATTTTAAATGTATTAAAGTAAGATATGGCAGTCATTTTAAGAATACATCTCAAAATTCTGTTTATTTATTACATCTTCTGCTTCACTTTTACCTGTAACCTCAGTTGTTTGATAATATTTTCTGGATTTTATTTTCTCAGCTGCCAAAAGACTGAACTTGTACGATTAATTATTTGTGGGTTTGTTTTTTTTTTAAAAGTTTGTTTGCCTCCCAAAGTTGTTGTGGAGAGAGGGGTAGCCATATAAAAATAAATAAATAAATCTATAGATCTTGCTTTTTGGGAAGAAAGGAAGAAGGTAAGTAAGAGTATCAATAATGTTATCTAACCACACAGAAATACATTGCACTTTCCATTTATCTCATCTGTCTATTAGTAAATGTCAGGATCCATAACAAACTTGTGCACTGAAGTGGTATAAATTTTTACACTTAATGTATGTTTCTAAATCAGGAAGGTCAGCCATTTCCTTGTTCTAGATATTTCTAGTGTCCTTGATTAACAGAATACAGGTAGTCCTTGAGTTATGACCACAATTGAGCCCACGATTTATGTTGCTAAGTGAAACATTTTGTCAGAATCCAATTATATTTTATTTCTAACTAATCTACTCTGGGAAAACCCAATTCTTACTCTCTTTGGGATTCTGTCATACTACAAAGGGGGGGGAGTAAACACGGGGGTTTATGGCTGGCATTCCTTCTATCATCTACGAATAAACATCCTCTGTGGATTCCCTCTCTGGAGTACTAACAATAACAATGCGGCCATCAGCCTTTGATCTCACTCCCTATGAAGCCTCCTATTACCGGCAGCAAGGAAAAAGGGGGGAAGATTGCAACGTTTGGGATCCGATGGATTTAACACCCAGCCATCTGCCAATTTGGATTGACCGGAAGGAATGTGGGGTGGGACTGCTTGGGAACGCTTTAAAACATTGAATGATCAGGGGGGTTCCCCAGATCCTGTCTAGCACACCTTCAGTCAGTTTTTCTTAATAAAGATTCCTGTTGGAAAACTTGTTCCAAGAGTTCTGTCTTCTTAAGATGTAAATTGAGGTGGGTCCTTACATTAGACAGGATCTGCAAAATTAGTCAACCTGGAAGGAAGAACCTTGCCGGGGGACTTTGCAAAAATTACCATGTCAGACGACGAAGCAGGGAAGGGGGAAAGCCCCCCAGAGAGGGAGCCGTTGCCCCAACTGGAAACCTGCCAAATATCCGGATCTGAAGGGTCAGATTCCTCAGGAGAAGAGGAGGTGGAGACGCGTAACCACAAGCCTCGGTGGTCAATGGGCGTTGGAAAGAAAGGCGAGTGGGAAAAGAAATCAAGAAAGGTGACCCTGAGACGGGGGGCCAACCAACCAGGATGGAAGCGGGAGATGGAGAGATCCCTGCACATAAGCGAAGATGAAGGAAGCTGGGCACAGCACTCGAACTGGATCCTAGAGAAAGCTATCAACTTGATGAAGAGAACCCTCAGCTCCCTAGGAGAGGAGAATCCTGAACCCCACGACTGCACCAACTCCTGGAGCCGCAACTGGAGAGACACTGAGGGGGAATTGGAACCTGCAGCCCCGGGGACATCCGCTGATCCAGTAGTCCCCACCCCCCGCCGACCTGCAGAAGGAAATCCAGATGGAAGACAATACCGACGAAGAAGACACCGCTCCATTCAAAGACTTCCGCCGTTGGACGCAAAATTCAAGGGGGAGCCGACACGCTTGGGGTTCTTCCTAACCCAAGTCCTTGGCTACATGGAGGAACACGGGCGACACATCCCTAGCGACAAAGCCCGTATCCGGATCGTGCAATCTGCTCTGGATGGACCGGCCGCCGATTGGGTGGTGAATTTGCATGATTCCAATGCCCCAGAGCTCAATGACTTCAACCGTTTCATGTCCTCTCTGAGAAGGCGATTTGAAGACCACCTGGCTGATCGCAAAGCACGCGAAAGAATCAAAACGATGAGGCAAGGCAGACGGCCAGTAGCTGAATATACGCAAGAATTCCGAACTATTGCCAGCAAGCTGAACTGGCCGGAAGACATCCTCCTTAGCCATTTCAAAGACGGTCTGAATTACGACCTATATGACGCTTGCCTGCCCCGGGGGGACCCACACCAACTCGACGAATGGTACGTCCTGGCAGAGGAAGCAGAGATCGACCTACTGAAGAGGCACTGCCGAGGAAAACAATGGAGCCGCTCAAAAGCCCCCCAGCACAACCCAGACAGACCACTGGCCAGCAAATCTGGGAAGTCCCCAGCTAAGTCAAAAGAATCTGCCATGAGAGGAATAGAAGCTGTGGAATCCCCTACCTCCACCCATCGTGAGGAAAGAGCCCCAGCCTACACCGCAAGGCCGGTGGACGCCTCAGATGACACCTCGGAGGGTGAACCACTGGTAAGTGGATCCATCCCACCCATCCTCAAGACAGTGACTATATTAGCCCCCTCCATGCCCGAAGCTGTAAAAGTGAAAGCCTTAATAGACTCTGGCTGCACCCGCTGCCTAATTAGCCCGACTCTAGTGGGAAATCTGGGCATCCCAGTGAGGAGGCTGGAACAACCAATCTCATTTGGTCAGTTAGATGGGTCCATAGCAGGGGGGGTGCCAGCTACCCTAGCCACATTACCAATCCACCTATCCCTGGGGAATCATGAGGAAGACCTAACGTTTATAGTGACCCCAGGCATGGAATGCCCGATGATCCTAGGGCTGGAATGGTTAACAAAATGGAACCCCTGGGTAAATTGGAGGACGAAAGAAATCAATTTCCTGAAGGAGGACCCTACAGACTTAAAACCCCAAGGGGATCCATCAAAATTAAAAACGGAAATAGCGTCCATGGGTGAAGAAAAGGGGCTACCAGAAATACCAGAGGAATACAGAGACCTGGCTGAAGTTTTCAGTGAGGAGAGGGCGGATGAGCTTCCCCCCCACCGACCCACGGACTGTGCCATAGAGTTCAAGCCCGGGGCAAAACTCCCAAAGCCCAGATTATACTCCATGAGCCCAAAGGAGAAGGAGGAAATGGAGAGATTTATAAAGAAAAACCTAGAAAGGGGGTTCATTGAACCAGCCAAACCTAAGGTGGCCGCTCCGGTCCTCTTTAGAGAGAAGAAGGATGGCTCTTTACGCTTATGCGTGGACTATAGGCTCTTGAATGCGATCAGTGAAAGCAACCTATACCCCCTACCCCTCATGAAGGACATGTTATCACACCTATCGAAAGGAAAGATTTTTACTAAACTAGATCTAAGGGAAGCGTATTACCGTGTGAGAATTAGGGAAGGAGATGAATGGAAAACTGCATTCAATTGCCCAATGGGGTGCTACAAATTCAAAGTTTTGCCTTTTGGATTACAAGGGGGCCCCGCAGTATTTATGCAATTAATCAATGAGGTACTAAGGGAGCACCTATTTAAGGGGGTCCTGGTTTATCTTGACGACATCCTCATCTTCACAGAATCAAAAGAGGAACATGTCAACCTAGTCAGAGCGGTTTTAAAGAAACTGCGAGCCGCCCACCTATATGCCAAATTATCAAAATGCGAATTTCACCAGGAAAGAATAGACTACCTAGGTTACCGCATATCCCCACAGGGCATTGAAATGGACCCAGAAAAGGTCAGGGCAGTATTAGAATGGGCACCACCTCGCACAAGAAAGCAACTGCAAAGTTTCCTGGGTTTTGCAAACTTTTACCGCCAATTCATCCCCTCATTTGCCCAGATAGCCCTGCCTCTCACGAGCTTACTAAAAACGAAGGGAGAATCCTCAGTGAAACCTAGCCAGCCACTAAAATGGACAATGGAATGCCAAGCGGCATTTGAGAGATTAAAGAGGCTTTTTTCTGCCGAACCAGTACTGAGACACCCAGACATGGATAAACCCTTCGTAATACAGACGGATGCAAGTGATGTAGCAGTGGGGGCGGTATTATTACAAGAAAATGAGGAAGGGATGTTACAACCCTGCGCGTATACGTCCAGGAAACTCACTGAAACGGAACAGCGCTGGCCCGTGTGGGAGAAAGAGGCATATGGGATACGTTGGTCATTACTTACATGGCGCCAATTCCTTGAAGGCAATAAAATCCCTTTCCAGGTGTGGACAGACCACAAAAATTTGGAAGCCTTGAAAACACCCAGAAAACTCAGCCCCAAGCAAGCCCGCTGGTCCCAGCATTTTCACCAATTCAATTTTAAGCTCAAGCATTTGCCGGGGGGAAAGAACTTTCTGGCAGATGCATTATCTCGCATGCCCCAATATAACAGCACGCGAGCCACCGACTCTAAACCGATCATGGGAGAATCACAACTAGCAGCGCCAGTGACTACCAGAGCCCAAGTTAAATTAAAACCACAGCTGGATAGCCAGACCGGAATTGAATTCCGGAAAAGTTTGGAAACAGATGAATGGTTCCAGAAAAATAAACACGTGTGCACAATGAAAGACGGACTGCCTTGGGTGGGGGAGAAGTTATATATACCGACCACCCAAAGAATCACATTCATGCAACTTTGCCACGACACAAAATCAGCAGGGCATTTTGGATTTGTATAAACATTACACTTAATTAAACGGCAATTTTGGTGGCCATCCATGAAAAAAGACATAGAAAGTTACGTGGCCAGCTGCCCAAAGTGTGCAATGGCAAAAAGGCTGCAAGGGAAATCACCAGGACTGTTACAAACAGTGGCAAATCCCTCAGCCCCCTGGAGGGAAATAGCCATGGAATTTATAGTGGAATTACCAGAAAGCAATGGGAATACTGTCATTTGGACGGTCACGGACCTATTTTCCAAACAGGTTCACTTTATTCCTTGCCAAAAGATCCCCACCGCAAAAGCTTTAGCAAAACTTTTTGTGCAACATATTTACAGATTGCATGGGGCACCCCAACGCATCATATCTGATAGGGGAGTGCAATTTACATCTGCGTTTTGGAAGGAATTTCTATCTCTTTTAGGGACCACCCAGGGACTGACGTCTAGCCATCACCCTCAGGGAAATGGTCAATCAGAAAAATGTAACGGAGTACTTGAGCAATATTTAAGATGTTTTCTAAATTTCCAGCAGTCAGATTGGACGGACCTGTTGCCGTTTGCAGAGGTTGCCTACAATAATGCAGTCCACTCCAGCACAGGTTACACTCCTTTTCAAATAGCTACCGGCCAAAGTTTCAATCCCATGCCAGAACTAACCCCAAACGAACCAGAAATCCCATCACTGAAAGAATGGATGGAACAATTACAAAACACCTGGCCAATAGTGAGAAAAGCTCTAGAGGAAGCTAGGCAAGCATACAAAGCACAAGCAGATAAGAAAAGGGTGGAGCCCACACCATTCATTATAGGAGAAATGGTCTATCTGTCTACAAAATATTTAAAATCCATACAACCCTGTAAAAAACTTGGACCAAAATATATAGGGCCTTTTCCAATTAAAAGAATCATAAACCCGGTAACAGTAGAATTAGAATTACCCAAGAATCTTAGGCAAATACACCCAATTTTCCACTGCAGTTTGCTGAAAAGAGAACAACAGTCACCCTTACGGCCAAAAATTCCCCCCCCACCAATACCAATCATGATAGAAGGGGAACAACATTTCGAAATAAAGGAAATCCTGGACTCTAGAAAATATCATGGGTCAACTCAATACCTAGTAGCATGGAAGCACCTCCCCGCCTCTCACAACGAGTGGGTCCATAAACATGATGTCAAAGCCCCGAAGCTTTTAAAGAAGTTTCATACAGAGTATCCTAACAAGCCAGACTAACTTTTATACCTGTTTTGTTTTCTCTACAGGTGGACCTCTCTTATTTTTAAGGGGAGCCGGATGTCAGAATCCAATTATATTTTATTTCTAACTAATCTACTCTGGGAAAACCCAATTCTTACTCTCTTTGGGATTCTGTCATACTACAAAGGGGGGGGGAGTAAACACGGGGGTTTATGGCTGGCATTCCTTCTATCATCTACGAATAAACATCCTCTGTGGATTCCCTCTCTGGAGTACTAACAATAACAATGCGGCCATCAGCCTTTGATCTCACTCCCTATGAAGCCTCCTATTACCGGCAGCAAGGAAAAAGGGGGGAAGATTGCAACGTTTGGGATCCGATGGATTTAACACCCAGCCATCTGCCAATTTGGATTGACCGGAAGGAATGTGGGGTGGGACTGCTTGGGAACGCTTTAAAACATTGAATGATCAGGGGGGTTCCCCAGATCCTGTCTAGCACGCCTTCAGTCAGTTTTTCTTAATAAAGATTCCTGTTGGAAAACTTGTTCCAAGAGTTCTGTCTTCTTAAGATGTAAATTGAGGGGGGTCCTTACACATTTGTTAAGTAGTTTGTCCCACTTTACGACTTTTCTTGCCACAGTAGTTAAGTGAACAATTGCATTTGTTAAGTTAGTAACATGGTTGTTAAGTGAGTTTGGATTCCCCTATTGACTTTGCTTGTCAGAAGGTCTCAAAAACTGATCATGTGACCCCGAGACACTGCAACCATCATAAATATGGTCCATTTGTCAGGCATCTGAATTTTTATCATGTCACCATGGGGTGCTACAACGTTTGTAAGTGTGAAAAATGGTCATAAGTCACTTTTTTCAGTACTGTTGTAACTTTGAATGGTCACTAAATTAACTATTGTAAATCGAAGACTGCCTGTATGCATATTACACCAAAAAACCCACCCACCAATGCTACCTCTCAAAATTCTTGTAGGTACATTATTTGAGGAACAGTGGTAAGAACAGCGATAAATGGAAAAACTGACAGCAGCAGTCATCAGAATATTGTTTTGGCTGGCGAGATTGCAAGGCAGGAAAATTCTACTTGCAAAACTGTTACTTCATAACTTTGCTTCTTGATTTTCTGCCCTTCACTGGTACTTAAGGACTATTAGAAGAAATGCACCATAAATAACTCAAGCAAATGAAGTAATTTGATTCACCTTATGGTTGTTTTTATTTTCCATGAAATGCTGCTGCCTCTTCATTCCTTACTTTTTACCGTGCTGATGGTTCTTGGCATCCTTTTGCTGTTTATTATTTACCGCTTTTTATTATTTATCATCCACCAGTGTTGCTGTTGGAATATGAAGAGTGACAGAAGTTTCTAGTTCTTCTTTAAGTCACAGCTATTTTTCCCCCTGTTTTTAAATAATTGTAGCAGAGAGAGAGAGAATTTTCTTTTCTATAGTTTCACTGAACAAATCTGACAATAGCCCTCTGATTGTTACGGTTTGCTGGAGTCAAGTTCTTTAGTGGCTCATCCATAGTGTTTGTCCTTAGATTTGCTGTAGTTGGTGAAAGGACTAGGAACTGGATGGAATTGCCGTTAAATACACCGCTGCAGGTTTCAATTGCATTATTAAACCCTGAAGCTGCCAATTAGCTCATCAGCAATTGTTAAAATGAAGTATAAATGCAGGTCAAGGTCATCTGCAGGGACTGTCAAAAAATCAGTTATAGCTGCAAACAAAATACTTCAGGTTATTAGGTTTACTGTGTATAGTGGGTTTATCTCCAGTTTAAAAGAGGATAGAATTTCTGCCTAGAGATATATGGAAATTTCAATAAAACAAAAGCATTGTACAATCTTAGTACCTTTTATTTCCTCCCCCCACCCCCACCCCCTGTACTGCTAGTTTCTCCACAATTTGATTATCTCTTTAATAATTTTTTGCATATAATCTTTCAGAGAAAGATTGAAAATACATTATGGCTGGCCATACGATCAGCCATACAATCAGCCAGATGTATAGATTGGATTTGGCATGTTTATTCATCTATCCAGTCCTTCCCAAGGACGTGGGATAGGAAGACATTATTGTTTGATGGTGTTAAATATTTCATATAACAGCTCACCGAATGTATTTTTTGCTGGTATTCCAATGTACCACTCTTGCTACTTTGTCATGCCATTATTTGTACTCAGTCTGTGCGATTTTCTTACAACAGCTTATCAGCGGTCCACCGTTTCTTCAGCTTCTTTGCAAAGGTGACTGAAGTTGCTGGCTTTGAATGCATTTGTTCTTAAGGCTTAATCTTGTGCAACCAGAATTAGCCCCTCTGTCTCTTTTTTTAACTTCCCTGTCTTGTTATTATTTACTTTGGCTGCTATTTTTTTATGTACTGACCAGTTTGGTCTCTCCAGTATTCAGTAAGTTGTCATGATATACTAGTTTCAGTCCATCTTCTTCACTGTTCTTCAGTTATTCTTCCAATCCTCTTTTTTTTTTCTTCAACTGTATGGTGTACTTGCAACATTCCATATCTACCTATTTTCCTTGGTTAGGAGAGCTTGTCAACATCTCTGCATGGACGGGCATGATTTATTGTCATTATTTTTCTGGTCTTCCTATCCAGGGCTTTTAGTTCTGCTTAAATCAAGTCCACTATTCCAGCAGGACTGGAAATGCCCAAGTGTCAATTGTCAATTGCCTTGATAGTACTGTACTTCTTACTCTAACTTTGGACTTTAAGATCTTTATTCTTATGATGTATTCAATCTTTTCTTGATTTCAGCGTGCTTGATCTTTGTCAGCTTGAAGGACGCCCATGTAGTTGTAGTGATCATCTTCATCTGGACTTCCGATGTTATTTCTATTGGAGATTCTCCTATAGTGTGCAATTGGACACTCCCTCCCCCCATTTCTGGGAAAGCTTGGAAGAAGTGAGAGAGTAGGTTCAATACCTCATATCCAGAAACTTCACAGTTGTTCTTGTGTTTAGATTTTAATTTCCTTCTCTATTATTCAAGCTATAGCAACATGGTATCAGGCATATTAGATGGAGAAGGGTTCAGGAAAGAGAATTGCCTGTGTTCATTTTGAGAAAATCTTTCATTTATAAAAACTATAGCCCATTAAGGTAGGAGGCTGAGAATCATATTGGCATTACCATGATACATTTAGGCTGAAGCATTAGAGCATGTGATGCTTGTAATATTCAGAGATGCCAATCAAAGCCCTTTCCCCCTCTTATTCCTAAGGGCTTATGGACATTCTTGTGCTTCACACTTCAGTCCCTTAATGTAAATGCACTATTTCAGTGAATTGCTTCCTGTCTATTAGTGATATTTACAGATTTCTATTGCAGTGTTCCATGTGCCTTTGGCATATAGCCATGCTAGCCACATGACCATGGAGAATGTCTTCAGACAATGCTGGCTCCCTCAGCCAAGTAACAGAGATGAGCATCACACCCTAGAGTCGGACACAACTGGACAGAGATGCCTTTACCTTTACTTTTTTTTTTTACTGCAGTGTTAGACTGGCTCCAAAGGAAAGGGAAGGGTCAGTCTAAATCACTTAAAGGTTATTTCAGAACTTGGGAAAACATTGACCATAATTGCATTGGTTATGCAGTAAGTGTGCAAGATGAACCCAACAAGACCAACAATAAAAAATATGACAACAGACCTGGTATAGGTGACCTCAGCATTCAAAGCTGAAAAACAAATGACAAAATGTTCTTCATCCAGAGTGGCAGGAGAAAGAGACACAGAATTGTCTGGAGCTGACATACCAATATTACTAGATTCCTACTTTCTCTAGTATCTCATCATTGTCGTTATAAGAGTTTCTTTCATATCTGCAATAAATGCAACTATCTGGAATTTATCCTTTAATCTTTTGTCGATAAATTCATGAGTATTCACTTATGTCATGTCCATGGTGAAGCTTTGACACCAAATGATATGAGGTTAGTGTCAGGCACAAAAAACCAGGTCCACACATGAAGATTCTAAATTACTGATTTATTGCTAAAACCTGTGCATAGGAATCTTCTCAGACTGATGGTTTGCACCTGGACAAAACTAGATAAGGTCAGTGGCTTTCAGGGGAGGGTTGGAGTTGGACTTCATTCTTTGTGAATATGTAAAGATTCTAAACTGATGCCTTGTTTAACTTCTCCCCTTGACTCTGCCAGTCTCTCTCCTACAAGTGTAAAGTCCAAATCTAGGCCTAGATAAAAACAAAACATAATGTAAACTGATGACAGGGTTATCAGACATCAATGAACAAGGGAATACCAATCTTCCCACAACAAGCTGAAGATCTTTGACACTTTAATTCTTGTTTGAATCCCTAGGTCTAGGGTCACCGATTCCCACCTCCCACCTTACAAAATAAAAACATTCCCTTTAAAAATTGTGAAAAACCTGTTTTGTACAAAAGTTGCATGCATTAACAAAATACTGGGGAATCTTGGTGCCAGAAAGAAGAAGGGACAGGCCTAGAGTCTCCAGATGACATCTGCTTCTGGGATCATTGCTGACATGTAGAAGGAAATATTCTTATTTCTTTCTGGTTCCATCTGGAAAGGTGATGCCTTTGTCCATCTGTTGCCTAGGCAGAAAGACATATATATCCTTCCTGAATAAATATAGAATTCTTTAAGCAGAGAGGCATGTGAGGTCTTCCAAATCATTTTCAAAGCATCACGCTCCAGATGTTTTACTTTTTTTTTCTTTGACATCATCAGCCAATTTGGTGATTGCACAATCACTCATTTCTGCTTAATTCATACTTGCATGCTTAGTAGTTTAACTACTATAAGCATGCATAGCATTTCCCATCATTTCCCATCTGCGTTTTCCAAATCATTCAATGTCTACAATAGTTTAGTTGCCTTTCTCCTATTGTGATTTTTATACATTGCACTTTATGAGTTGCACATTGAATTGCTTCATAAGAGCCCCTAAACTATGGTCATGTCCCTTGTAGCTGGTTAGTTAATTAAAGTTTTTAATTAGAGCAATAGACCATCATCCTCTACTAGTGACACTTGGGATATACTAGAGTCACTCGGCCATTGTTGTATCACTATATAGCAGAAAAAAGAAAAAGTTTTACATAGCTAAACAATAGCTGGGTGTTACAGTAAGATGTTATCAGCCTGTAGTAGAAAATATAACAAATAATGCCTCAAGTCTAAATTCTGAGTTTTATTGTTATCCTTATCACAATTTTTAAATTTGATGACCAAATATTGATAAGAATATCACACAGTAATGACAGTTAACAAGTTGCAGCAGCATGAGTTAGGTATATGGATGTTATATTTTTCATATAGATAATATATACATACATATACTGGGTGTGCAGCTAGCGAGTAGGCTGGCTTAGTCACTCAACAGTGAAACACTGGTGAAGCGGGCACAGCAGTCCCTGAATTTTCTGTAGCACATGAGAAAAGCTCATCTTCCTTCCCCTATCTTTACCACTTTCTATAGAGGGACGATTGGGACGATTGACAGCATCCTGTCATATTGCATTACAGTCTGGTTTAGAAGCATCACTGCTTCAGATAGGAAAGCAGTGCAGAGAGTGGTGAGAATGGCAGAAAAGATTATTGGCAGTTCCCTCCCTTCTATCCAGGACATGGCACATAAGCGTTGCTTGAGTAGGGTCTGCAGAATTGTGCAATAGAATTTCATTTTTAATATGGGCCAGTGTGCTCATAGTAAAAAATGGCAATAAAGCTTATTTTATCTCATCTCATCTCATCTCACCTCACCTCACTTATCTTATCTTATCTTATCTTATCTTATCTTATCTTATCTTATCTTATCTTATCTTATCTTATCTTATCTTATCTTATCTTATCTTATCTTATCTTATCATCTTACCTTACCTTACCTTACCTTACCTTACCTTATCCATATATAAGCGTCTTCAAACAAGTGCAATTTTAAACTTTTGGGACACCCTGTGTTTATATGTGTGTCTGTTTTATATGGGAAAATCAGAAATATGTGACATGGAATTATTCATATGGAAAAATATAAAACTAAATGAAATCAAACTTTGCAGATTTTCCTATTCTCAGACTAAGCTTGATGTGTGAGTCCCTTTAACATTTCTGAGCAAGAGCTTCATTTACCAGAATTTCTTTCTCAGGTCAGCCATAAAATGATGGAAGTTGAACTCATAAGTTGTTCTTGAAATGTCTTGTTATTAATGTTGCATTTAAAATTCATTGTTACGATCAGGATTATTATTATTTTGTAATTGTCCTTATTAGAGTTCTGTTTTCAATGAATCAATCACTTCGTCTTTGTGGTCTTGGAATAGCATAATCCTTTCAGGTTATTCTTTTATTATTCAGCAGTTGCTATAAACGTATCTGGTGAAATATTTGTATTACAATGTTTAAAGTCAACCATTTTACAATGTAGCCCAGGTTTTGGATGCTAAAAAAAGAACTTGACATTAAGATAGGCAATATTTATTACTTAGCACAACCCTGTAAAGTTGGTCTGCTATCATATCCACCAGGCAATACGGCAAAAGAAAATTTATAGTTTTTAAAACAAAGGGTTGTGACGTTTGATTTAATCATAAGTAATAGAGAGAGAAGGAGAAGGATCATATGAGCCAATTCATTCCTCATCTTTTTGGCAATATAATTTAATTTCCTTTGCTATAATGGACTTGGTATAATGGACTTACACATTTTTGCATTTAAGCTTTGAACATATTTATTGAAAGCTAAAGTCAGAGTAACAAAAGAATAACCAAAGCTCCTTTTTATGACTCTGTAATCCCCTAATTCGGGGCAGAGTTGGGGTGACTGGATGGAGCTGAGTGTTTACTGACCGGATGCCCTTCCTGATGACACATGGAGTTTGCAGCAGATATTTTTTCATTGTGCCCTAAGAGAGAAACATCTGCTGCTACCTAGGATTGAACCCTCAACCTTCCAAGTGGGAGGCGGCTGTCTTCACCACTAGGCTACCACACCGCTCTAATGAAAAGAACAGGTGACAATATTTTGTTGGATAAACCCTGAGTGCATCAATCTGTTGGCTCATGTAGGCCAGGTAGATACCAGAGGAACTAGGCAACTCCTCAGATGACTATGCCTTATACAGTCTAGGGCAGGGGTAGGCAACCTTGCCTCTTTTATGACTCGTGGACTTCAACTCCCAGAATTCCTGAGCCAGCATTACTGGCTCAGGAATTCTGGGAGTTGAAGTCCACGAGTCATAAAAGAGCCAAGGTTGCCTACTCCTGGTCTAGGGCACCTTGAATTGTACTGGAATAGTGAACTGAAAGCCTGTACAGAGTGTCACATGAACACTTCAAGACATGGTCATCACTGCTGCATATTGGACCAGTTGAAGCATCCAAGTAGTCTTCAAGGGCAACTCCATGTGGAACACATCTCAATAGTCAAGCCATGTGGTAACTAGGACATGATTGTCTGAAGGGTCTCCTGATCCAGAAAAGGATGCAACTGGTACAAAGTCCTTCCTGACCACAGATGCAAGCTGCTCATTGAGAGCAGGAGCTTTGAATCCAAGAAACCTCCCAAATTGTTCCCTACTCTTGAATGGGGAAATACAACTTCATCCAAAGTTAGAGATAGACTACCCCCAGATCTAGATGGCCCTAATATCTACATACTTGGTCTTAATATGGTTAAGTCAGAAATATTTCTTCCCCATCCAAGCCTGCTTAGGTGCCAGGCACTAAAACAATATCTTGGCAGCCTCATTTTGTAGTCTGGAGTTGAGACTGGTGGATGACCTCATTCGGCAGTTTCACATAGATGTTGAATAGGAAGGGAGAGAGTATCATGCCCTGTGAGCCCATAAAGGGGTTATGGAGTGACCTCTCCCCCACAACTAACATCAACTAGAACTGGCCCAGAAGGGAGGAAAAGAACCACCATAAAACAATGCCTGATTTCCAACCTCTGCAGCTGGTCCAGAAGGATACCATGACCATACCATGTCAGTATCAAAAGTCGCTGAGAGATCCTGGGGCACAAGGAGGAGCAGCACCTCCATCCCAGCTCTATCAGTGGTCAAGCATGATTAAGGCTCTCTCCAATCCTGGCCTGAAGCCTGAATGAAATGGGTCTAGATGATTCATTTAATCTAGGGTTGTCAGCAATCTGAACACCTTCTCAACAACCTTCCTTAAAATGTTATTGAATACTCACAAATGAAGGCACATATACGTGTCCCAGGATAATGTTGCAGGATCTAATATGGGTCAGTCACCAGGACCAGAGGTTTACTCTGCTGAGCTTTCAGACTCATGCTGGAGCCCATCTTCAGGGAACTTCTCTCTACTGGAATGTGTTATTGAATATTTTGGATCTCAGGACACAACCCCAGCCCCAGAAGATGAAGAGGGCCAGGAGCCGATCTTCAAAAACCCAGTAAAGAACCTCAGTTAGTTAGCTCAACAACCCAACATGTGAGCCAAGAGCCAGATTTCTCTGTCAGATTAGAGACCTTGAGACTGAATTCTTAACACAAATATTGTGGTGATTTATACCAATAAAACAGCTAGGGTTTCCTAGACTAATATAACATACATAACCAACAGAAGCGTATAAGAATATGAAATCAGGTCCTTGTTTCTGCTGAGCAAAGATATAAATAGCTCCTAAAATACTTAGGTATGCCATATGTGCCAAGCAGAAACTCGTAGGGCCATATTACAGCTAAAAGCTTTAAAGACAAAATTGGTGCAAGCCAGAAGCAAGGATAAATGTATATCTCTTGTGTATCTTTGAAATGAAACTCAGCAGGTAGAATCATCCCTCATATCTAAAAAGACATTGCACATCAGTGTGTTAAGGAAGATTTTAAAATCCTGCTGCTTTCTTTCACATAGCTGTAATTACGTCTGAATCTCAGGAGAAAGGTCTTAAAATCTCTGTCCTTACAGCATATTATCCATAATGTAGGATCTTCCATAAATGACTGTAAGTGTGGTGGTTTCTTCTGATGCTGTTCTTAGACATTTCTGCTTTTACATTGATTGTATAAAATGTGGTCCTTAACTTTTCAATTAAGAAAATCAGTCTGTTTTCTCATCATTAATCCACGTAGTTCTAATACATGTGAGACTTGCAAAGAAGTGAAAACAGAAAACTGCCTTTGGAATCAAGTATTGATCTTCTGTGTTCTTGATAAAAATTCTTTCTTTAATACAGTTAATACATTATTGTATTTAATACATTATTGGAATTCATCTTTTCAGTGCATACAATGTTATTTCACAGGTATAAAGCTGAGCGTAAAAGTTGTAGCTTTAACATTCCTGACACATTTTGGTTCTCTGGAAGATTCCTAGTGGCCTTTCCCCCCCTGTTTATTTGATGAGATAAAGGTTAGCTTTTTACCTCTTTCTCCATTTCCCATCCAGGCTATCTTAAAATTGTAAGCCAACCTAACTAATTCAATTTATTTAGGAAGATGACAAAACATGAGGCAGGATAATCTCCTTTTTTGGGTAATCCAGCAGACCCGTCAGTCCTCCCTCTTCAAACCAGGATTATAGGGACTGGATTTCTCACAAAGATTACACCTCTCTTTAAAATGAAGGCATTCCTGAAGGCAATCCTTAAAATGAATATATGAGAGGTTATATTAATCTAGATTATCCAGGAAGATAACAACTGAAAGCTTGAGATTTTAAAGCAAATGCTTAAGGTGCTCAACAACGAACATAATTCACTTTTTTCTATTTCCCCAATAGAAAGAGGAGAGGAGAAACATTGCTTTAGAGAAGTCAATGATTTTACAGTTGGTTTTTTTTTTAGAATGACAAGAAGGCTAAGCTTTGATCCTGTTTGGCTTGTACTAGAGTAATTAAATATAAATGTGTCTGCTACTTATGATAGCAATCATATCCATCCATGTCTTCCTTCTCTTCCCATTTCAGCTTTTTCAAATGCAAGTGAATGCCTGAATAGGACTAAATCCCGTTGAAATCCATGGACTATGACATATTGCTAATTTAAAACTGTAGAATTTTCTAGGACATAAACAAACCTAATTTCCTATGGATTTATAGATATGTACTTTTGTGGCTGATACTATATAGAAAACAGGCACTTGATGCTTATAATGGGAAGCGAGCATCTTCTTCACTGTGTCTCAAAAGGAAATGCTCCTTCTTCCATAGGTAAGCTTGTGCTGGATTATAGTCCAAACTGAGTTTTGTTATACAGGTAATCCACAATTTATGGTCACAATTAACCCAAAATTTCTGTTGCTAAGTGAAACATTTGTGAGTTTTGTCCCATTTTACTACCTTTCTTGCCGCAGTTGTTAAGTGAATCCCTGCAGTTGTTAAATTAGTAAGTCAATCTGGCTTCCCCATTGACTTTGTTTGTCAGAAGGTCACAAAAGATTATTGCATGACCTCAGGACACTGTAATGTCATAAATATGAACTCGATGCCATGGGGATGCTGCAATGGTCATGTGAAAAATGGTAATAAGTGATTTTTTCTAGTGCCGTTGTAACTTCGAACTATCACTAAATGAACTGTTTTAAGTCGAGGACTACCTGTATATCAATGGACCCCTTGCCTCCAGTTATTTGAAACTTAAATAATAAAATTTGTTCAAACCAAATAGCTGTCATACAGGAAGAAATCTAAGGCAGTTCTCCATTGTAATTATTATGGTCCTTTGTGATTTATTTCTTTAATAAGAAATATCTTCCTCCTTGATCATACTGTAGCTGTATGATAGATATCATTTGATCCCAAATAGGTAAAGGTTAATTGAACTTTGAGATTAAACATAATTGTCCAAGTACAATATGCTGTAATCCCTAAATGCAAAGGTTAAAATGGAAGCTTCCCTTTAATATACAAGAGTTTGGAAGAAACTGTTATTGAAATATTCTAAAAACATTTGCTTCAAACCTATCAACATAAATCCATTTGTCAAGTTGACTGAAAAGCAAAGCATAAGCCTCACCCCCACTGCCCAGCCCAGTTAAAATGCTTTGAAGGACCAAACAGCGTAATTTAAGTATATTATATCTCCTATTTATTTAGTTATTTAATGACATTTGTCTACTACTTATAAATTTAAATTGCAATTTTTGTAATGGAATTAACTTTTCAGAGTTTTTTAAAAGTTAGTTCAGCTAGAGAGACTTCAAATTACCATTTTAAAGTAAAGCAGTCTTGTTCTCAGTGTTGATCCTCTTTGATCTTAATCATTAGATAGTATGACAAAGTCAATGGATAAGATGTCCCAAGGTAAAAGAAGAAAATGAAAAAGTAAGAGGATGAATGAGGTATTCAGTGGCATTTGCATGAAATGGCATTTACAGGTAATCCTCAACTTATGACCACAATTGAGCCCAAAATTTCCGTTGTTAAGTGAAACATTTGTTAAGTGAGTTTTGCCCCTTTTACAACTTTTCTTACCACAGTTGTTAAGTGAATCACTGCAGTTGATAAGTTAGTAACGTGGTTGTTAAGTGAATCTGGGTTCCCTATTGACTTTGCTTGTGAAAAGGCCAGAAAAAGGATCACATGACCTTGGGACACAGCAACAGTCCTAAATATGAACCCGTTGCCAAGCATCTGAATTTTGATCACGTGTCCATGGGGATGCTGCAAAGAGCGTAACTGTGAAAAACAGTCATTTTTCAGTGCCCTTGTAACTTTCAACAGACACTAAATGAACGGTTGTAAATCAAGGACTACCTGTACAAGATTTTAAACAAGCAAAAAGGCAAGAAACATTTGATACAAAGGCAAGAGACAAACCTGTTTAAATGATGAGCATCATTACTACATTCAGGATGGGACCAGTTCCAAACATAAGGTGTCACAATTAGCAGAAGGAGCAATAGAACATCCAAACCCAAATAGGGTTGATTTGCTACATTTTTATATGATAATTCTTTGGGTTCGAAGAGGACCTTCCATTGTGCAGTTTATCTGTGGACATGCAGGTGGCTCTGCAGTTCCAGCCTGGAAGCACAAACACAATGGGGGCCATGGAAGCCCATTGTTGTAGTAACTGTGGACATTATTTTGTGACACTGCTCACAGTTTTTATCAGTTTTTGGCAGCAGCTCTCTTCAAAGCTCTTGGGGACTTCATAGGATAGGGCTCACCGGCAGGTTCGGTCAGCAGTTGCAGCTTCTAGTTCTCTCAGCTGGATGCCACAGCAACGTGGAGTTTAATTTCACAGCATCTTCGTAGTGCTTGTGTGGCCTACTTCAAGATATCTTCCCAGGCTCCAGTACACTACAGAGCAACTGGTAAGGCATACGACATTCATCCATTCTGATGACACGTCCATCTCATTTGGGCTTTGATAACCGGGGACTCAATGCTGATGCGCTCTGAACAATCTGAAACCTCCAGGTTGGAAACAGGATCTTGCCAATGAATGCCGAGGATGGAGCAAATAGAGTGCATGTTAAATTTCTCCAGTTGTTTGATATGCATATGTTACCGAATTCAGGACTCACTTTCATTTGGGAAGAGGGTAAGAAATAAATGATGTGTATTAGTGCCTCAATGACAGATTGATAATGTAAACCTTATTGAATCCACAATCTAAAATTATTTGCCTGTGCCACTAACAAGGGGATCATGGGAACTTTAAAAAATGAACTGTTACCTTTATTGTCCAAGAATCCATCAATAAATTTCTTAAAGACTGGAATTTTCTTCCTACAGACTAGTCAGAAGCCTGATAGAGTTTAGAGTTGCCACATCCACTAATTATGGCAGTACTTTCTCTGACTTTTGACAATATAATATGATAAAATTATTTTCTTGGAAGAGTTAACAACAAGAGTGTTCAATGCATTCAGATCCCTCCCCTTACTACAGGTGTGAATGTCTGTGGTGTGAACAAAATTCAGTGTTTCAAACAGTCAGGCAGATTGGACATACATTCACCCAATTTTTCATTAATTATATTAACATGCAGTGTGTCCTCTCTCTTTTTGTAATCTGATCAACCTCCAAAGGGATAACAAATGGGGAAAGGGAATCTGTTTCAATGTAGTAGACATTCAGAAGTAGTGCAGGTCAGACAAATCAGACTTATCTGCTGTCATTCTTGGAAAGATACATGATTATGGCAGACTCATGTTTTTGAGTAAGGTAGCAGTAATAGGATGGATGGGGAATTGCAACCGAAGAGCAGTAAACAGGGAAGATCACCGAGTTTCGATTATATTTACTTACTAAATCAATTTATATAGCTGCCCAATCGACATGTGAGTCAGGCCCAGTACACACAAATGAAAACAACATGTAACACTTTCCTCCTAAATTAAAAACAATAAAACATATCATCTGTTGCATAGTGGGTTCTTGAAGGCATTGACCAGACCGATCTAATGCCACATGTTTTACTGCAAGAAAACAGAACTGACTCAACCGACAGACTGACAGATATTTATACATGCCGCCACTAGGCGGCGACCAATCAGATTTAAAGCTGGTTTACCCGCTCAAATATAAACTTCAGTTTCCCTCCAAAACAGTTGGAGACACATTTAAACCCAAACACATTAACGGTCAATATCAATACATAACACCCCTTTCCCCTGGACAAGTCAACTCCAGTACGTTTTGTGTACATAATCATTTAAGTATGCTGGTGGATTACGGGTTCTTTCGGAGCACTGCAAAACTGTTTGGGGCTCCCAATCAACTTGCCGTTTAGCCATACCTGGTAGACCCGTGCCGCTAAGTCTGTCCGCGCCGGGTAGATGGTTGCCGCCTGTGTTCGGTCGAACCGGGTAAACTTGTACCGCTGTTTCTGCTCGCGTCACTTGCCGGCAAACACGGTTCGCTGTTCTGCGTTGATTCTGGATCAACTCATACAGTCTCTGTGGGTCTGGCCGATTCGGGAATGTCCACTTCCCTATGCAAGTCTATAGTTCTCTCGTCCTCTGTACCAGGACTCTGACTTGCCAGCCGCCGCCGCAATTGGTCAATGTGACCGTCGTCCAGGGCCACCTCATAGGATAGTGGCCCTGACACCTTTGTCACAATAGCAACCACCCAAGGTGCCCCCTGCCCATAGTTTCTTGCCCAAACAGGCTCACCCAAACGTAAATTCCTCGGAGGCTTGGGTTGTGACGTTTCTGCAGCTGCTCTGTCAGGATGGAGATGGTCCAACTTTGTCATTAGTCGACGACCCCATCTCAGCTCGGCTGGGCTGCAACCTGTAGCGGTACTCGGCGTTGTGTGCTGGCATAAAAGGAAGTCTGCCAGGCGATGATTCCAGTCTCCAGTTTTTAGTCTTTTAAGAGACTCTTTAGTGGATCTCACCATCCCCATTCAGCTTGGCCGTTGGAAGCTGGATGGAATGGGGCTGAAGTGGTGTGCCTAATCATGTTAGCTTTAAGGAAGGACTGAAACTCTGCTGCCATGAATTGTGCCCCATTGTCTGACACAATGACGTCCGGCAGGCCATGTGTGGCAAAAAGCCTGCGCAGTTCCTGGATGGTCCTGGCAGTAGTCATAGATTGGACAGGTACTACCTCAAGCCATTTTGAATAGCTGTCCATGACAATGAGGAATACCTGTCCCTAAAATGGACCTGCAAAGTCGATATGCACGCGAGACCATGGAGTTTGTGTGGTCTCCCAGCGGTGCACTGGTGCTTGAGGCATTTCTGGCTGGGTTTCTTGGCAGACCCTACAGCTCCTTACTTGAGCCTCAATATCTTTATCCAAACCTGGCCACCACAAGTAGCTTCGTGCAAATGCCTTCATTCTGACGATGCCAGGATGCCCCTCATGCAGAGATTCTAATACTCTGGCTCACATTGTGGGTGGAACAATCACCCTGCTTCCCCACAATATGCAACCCTTGTGGGCTGACAGCTCATCGTTTTTACTGGCATAACTCTGGAACTCGGGACTTCACCTATTTTCTGGCCACCCCCTCAACACCCAGTTCAAAACGCGACTGAGTGTTTTGTCAGTGGCAGTTTCGGTGGCTACATCTCCCGCGTGTAGGGACATTTCAGGAAGATCCTGGATTGCCAGGATGTGAGCTGCTGGGTCTGGGTCTGGATCTGTTTGAGGCAGAGGCAGTCGGCTGAGTGCATCAGCATGGCCTATTTCCTTGCCAGGTTTGTGGACTAGCCTGTATGAATAGGCAGCCATAAAAATTGACCATTGCAGCATCCTTAGAATCTGCGGAGTCTACTTGTCTGCTGTAAAGAGGCCGAGCAATGGCTTGTGATCAGTGAAAATGGTGAAGGGTCACCCGTATAGGAAGTCATGGAATTTTTTAATTCCTGCTACAATAGCGAGGGCTTCCTTGTCTATCTGCACATAGTTTCTCTCTGCTGCAGATAATGTTCTAGGGTAATAGGCTATAGGAGCTTCACGGTCATCTGCCATTTTATGGCTTAGAACTGCTCTGATGCCATACGGTGATGCATCACATGCTAAAATCACGGGCAGTTTCTCATTAAAATGTGCTAACACGGAGTTAGACGATAGCAGTGATTTGACTGCTCTGAATGCTTTGTCGTGGGTGCTTGCCCAAACCCAGGGTGCTTTTTTGTCTAAAAGATGATGGAGTGGCTCGGCCAATGCTGCTTTGTGTGGCAGAAACGAGTGATAAAAATTTAAAAGTCCCAGGAATGCCTATAATTCCCCTTTGGACTTAGGTCTTGGGGCTTGTTGGATAGCTTTTAGCTTAGCTTCTGATGGGTGGATTCCGGCGGAATCTATCCAAAATCCCAAGAACTCAGTAGAGTCCACTCCAATCTGACACTTTTCTTTCTTTAACTTCAACCCCGCTTCACGAAATTGTTGAAGTACTGCTCTGAGGCGATCTGCTAGTACTGCCGCAGATTCACCTGCAATCAGGACATCATCAAAATAGGGGCAGACGCCTGGCATATTTTTAAGTGTCCATTCCATAACACTTTGGAACAATCCTGGGGCAACACTTACCCCAAACTGCAGGCGATGAACTCTGAATGCCCCTCTGTGAGTGACAATTGTCTGTACCTCAGCTGTGGCATCGTCAACTGGCAGCTGTTGGTAGGCTTGTGCGAGGTCAAGTTTGGCGAACAAGCGACCTCCTTGAAGTGATGCGAGGATGTGACTAACCACTGGCACTGGGTAAGCATGTTGCTGTAGTGCCTTGTTGATTGTGCACTTGTAGTCTGCACAAATACGGATGTCCCCATTTGACTTCACTGGGGTCAGAATGGGAGTCTCCCACAGACTACTGTCCACTGGTTGGAGCATTCCCTGTTGCACTAATTTGTCCAATTCTGCATCAATTTTTGGTTTGAGCGCAAATGGCACTCTGCACGGTTTAATCCTGATTGGCATGACAGCCGGATCAAGATGAAGGGATATGGGTGCCCCTTTATATTGTCCTAAGTTAGGACTGAATACATCAGCGTACTCTTGGCATACTGCTGCCAGGTCAGCCGTCTGAGTGTGATTTATGCCAGTTACTCGGATGCCCAGGGCCTCGAACCAGTCTAATCCTATTAGACTTGTACATTGTCCTTCAATGACCACAACGTTGAGGGGACCCTCAAACACGGTGGCTTCGCCCTTTACCGTGACGTGGCACTTTTGAAAATCTGTCAGAACAAGGCTTGACGGTTTGAGTTGAACTCGCTTCTTGCCCTGTCTGCAGATATAACTGAAAGTTGTACGAAATGATAGACAGAGCTGATCCCATGGAGCAAAGAACCCCTTGTATTTTGACTTGAAGGCTCAGCTTCTCTTTAAGAGGGCATTGGGCTCCCGTCCGCAGGATACTTCTCCTCCCCGAACAGTATCCGACCCTGTTCTGCCCCGGGGCCCATTTACCTTTCTGCTGGGCATCTGCAGTCTGAACATCTCTCTGGCAACCTCTACAGACTCTGGGGATGTGGCCATGCTTCCCACAAGCATGGCACACTGCTGTGCAAAACCTGCACTCAGTCCTTTTGTGTTGGCCCCCGTAGCTTGCGCAACTTTGAGGACTAGTTGCTTGTGCTGTAGGACAATGCCGTCTAACGGTTTCCCTCTGTACCTGGTCAATCTCATTGTCCTCTACCTCATCTTCCAGCTCCACGGACTCTTGGTGCACGGTCACCTGGCTGGGGGTTGACTTTTCAGGCTGTAGAGCCTTCATCGCTCCGCCTGCGGCCTCGTCTACCATGATCTCCTTCAAGGCATCTTGGAAGGACAGCTTTTCCATTGCAAATAGGCGCTGTTGCAAATCTCTATTCATCAGCCTGCATACAAGCCTGTCCCTGAGGCAATCCTCCGTCAGGAAAATTGCAATGGCGTGACACTTGCCGGAGTGCGACCACGAATTCAGCTACTGACTCCCCTGCCTTTTGCTCTCTCTGTTCGAAGGCATGACGCCAAGCGATTACGGAAAGCTTGGGTTCAAAATGTTCTTTCAGTCTTTTTTTTAATTCGTTACTTCGTTTTAATATGTTACTGATTCGATGCTGGCTGGCGCCACCAAATTTTCTGCGATGTCATATGTGGCCTGTCCACACACGCAGAACAGGGTCGCCACTTTCAACCCATCCTCTCCGACCTGGTTGGCCCGCAAGTAGGTGTCCACCCTGGAGACGTAGGAGCTCCACTGTTCTGGGTGGGAGACGTCGAACTCATTGAGTCTGCCCATCTTTGCCATGGTGGATTAGTGGTGAGGTCTTGGACACTGCCTTTCTTGCAATGAAGGAAATGAACTGCCTATATCCTGGGGACGGATCCCTCAGAACAATGTGCCTCCAGTTTGGCTTACTGGCAGGCAGGGTTGGGACATGGTCCCACCAGGGCTCTGATGCCTGAGCTAAAACCCTGTGACTTCAACTCTGATAGGCATCACTCCTTTGGCAAGATCCCATCTTTGTTGCCACTGTTACATAGTGGGTTCTTGAAGGCATTGACCAGACCGATCTAATGCAACATGTTTTATTGCAAGAATAACAGAACTGACTCAACCGACAGACTGACAGATATTTATACATGCCACCACTAGGCGGCGACCAATCAGATTTAAAGCTGGTTTATCCGCTCAAATATAAACTTCAGTTTCCCTCCAAAACAGTTGGAGACACATTTAAACCCAAACACATTAACGGTCAATATCAATACATAACATCAACCATGAAGCAATTTCATCCAGCCAAAACCAGATGTCCTTAAGATTGGCCTTCTGGCCCAGAGCCCACCCTTGATGACCAAGAGGGCACATCTGTGCCATTATTGGGCACATCCAGCACTGTGAGTCACACCAAGAAACAAATTGAAGTTTGCAGTGCAGTTTGTGTAATAGTGATGCTCCAACAGAGCACCCTGAAGTCTGTCCGTAACACTTATGGATACCAATAGACAATAGCAGGATTCTAAGCCCCTGGCTAGATTAGAAGCTAAAAACAAACTTGGACAGAACATATTGGGTTAGGGTTATTGCCGTGAAGCAATAGATGGAGAAAGATGCATCATCTCCTGTCATTTTAGATTCAGAATCATAGGCCTTTCCTCTATTGAATGAAATTTAGGTGTTAAGCATAAAACAAATCAACTTTCTTGTATTAGGACTGATATAAAAGAGTGGCTTTCATTGGTGGGATTTAAATTTTTACTCCACTTTAAGCTGCAGTTGATCCACTGAGAGTAAAAAAAATCTCTAAAGTTGCATCCATATGAAGAGTTTGAATCTAGTTTTAGGAAATCGTTACAAGTCACTTGTTAAAGTCTGTTAAAATACTGATTAGTTTCTAGAAACAGCACTAAAAAATTCACAAATACCTGAGAAATCATGCTGTTGTCCACAGTTTCGTCCATTCAGTTCTACAGTGTAATTAACCCATGGCTATGTGACTGCAAAAATCCAGCCCTTATTTAAATCACTGGATTATAATATTGCAGAGTCATATTGTTATAATTTGTTCCACAATCAAGCCAAACTATGGATCTGGCATTTTTATCCACCTTTTTTTATATATATAACAAGTTTTATTGATTTTTTTTGTTTTACAACCAAGTGCTTGGAACTCATCGTGGAGATAGGGCACTCCATGAAACAAAGTAAAAAATATAATCATACATAAACAATTTGAATTACTTCCTTAAAGGTTCCCTCTCTATTTTATCAGTCAAGAAAAGAAAGGGAAAAAAACAGGAAAAAAAACAGACAATATCGATAATATTTCCACCCGTTTTCAGGTTTAACTAACTTACAATTAACATATTCCAATTTGGCCTTATATAAACATATAGTATACAATTCGGGTACCCATATAGTATAGATTGTTTTTAAGATATACATATTATTCCAATTATTCAATTTATACTTCTCTGTTAAATTCTATCTCCTATTCTATTTTACATACATATTTTATAGATAAACATAACTTTAAGTATTTTAAAACCATTTTACATTTTAGTCTAAAATAATAAAACAATAATTATTTCTAAAATAGACTTATAATATACCTATTATATATATATGTGTATTTTAATATCTCTCAACTATATTCTATTTCCTGTACTGTATCAAATATTTTTATAAATCATAGTTAAATGTTTCACCAATCTCTATCCAACTCCTAATTTTAGATTTTCCAATTTTCCATCTTGCCATTCCAGACCATACTCAAATCAATAATTTACATCAATATTAACTCAGATCAAAGTCTTAAACCTTAGAAATCTCAAACATATTAGCTCAGTCAAAGTCTCTAAAAGCCATTTTTACCCATCAAATAAAATTTTAACTCTCACTTTTAAACCTAATTCTAGCTTTCTTTTTGTGCCAAGCAGGTTTCCACAATAGGGCGTCTAGTTCCTCCCATAGTATTTGACCATACACATTTTTCCACAATTAAATCCAATCATAGTCTTCTTCTCTTTTTTCCAATGTTGTCTGCACTATGTAATCAGTCTTAATCAATATGGTGATTGTTCGTTGCTTGTTCATGTTGTCAGCATTTTTAATGTCTCGTATTTGAAAGTCTATTCCTGTTGCTTTTAGAATTATAGATGTTTTAGTTGAATTCTGCCTTCGGTCATCCAAAGTCTCCGTCATTTGCATATAAGATGTAGCATCTTCCTCTTCAATAGATTGTAAATATGTTTCCTCCATATCGTTAAGTTGTAGATCTAGTTGTGTATCATATCCAATAAGTTGAAATTCAGTTTTTAACTCTGGAACATCCCTTTTCCAAAGCATTCTAAAATGTTCTTTTAATTCCTCCTTCGTTTCCAAGATTTTTTCTAGTATAAGTCCATAGTTAAGCTGTGAGTGGGATTCCATTCTTCGTTTTTTTTAGTGAAATTTCAGCTTAAAAGCTGAATTGCAATTTTATAAAATATAAAATCCAAACAGAAATAGGAAAAAGCAAGTGCAAAAATAAAAACAGCAAAAGTCCCAATCAATGTTATGAATATCTAATTTATAATCCAAGTAAATAATAGCAGATGGTGTCTCAATTATTATATTGTGATCCTAAAGCGAAAAAATCCAGTTTTCAGGAGAGTATACTTTGTATTATAAAATCAAAAACAACAGGCAGAAACTTAAGTTCCAAAAGAGATACAAGCATCTGGGCTTCATGCCAAGTGCAGGGAGTAAAACTTCAAAATGGTTACAATGTTGCAATGGCGCTGTCTGGGCTTCACGCCAAGTTCAGAGTTACATTGTAACCGTACAATCCACATAAATTCGCCCAGAAGCCATAGAGCTTTTTTTTAAAAAGTAGATAACACTGTTCAGAAGGGGGAGGAAGAAGAAAAAGACTCCACCCCCCTCCCTAAAGGTTTCCACTTAAGCTGAAAACAAGCAAGCAGAGAAAGAGAGTCACAGTAAGGATTTTTTCTTCTCTTTTTTCTTCAGGGTCCCCCGAATTCCAGCAGCTCAAATAAACAATAAAAATTAGTTTTTTGTTTTTTTTCCGCAGCTCGTTTCCCCGAGTGTTCAAACGCTGCTTTCTCAAAGGGGGGAAGTAATTTCTAAAAGCTTTTCACAGGGAAATGAGTAAAATATCAAGAGGGAAGGAAAGGTCTCACCCAGATCTTCCACGGTGGTTCTTTTTGCTTAGATGTTGCTGTGACTTTCGGCTGGAGCAGCTGAGTGATCGGCCATGTTACTGGCCGATCTTTTCCCCGTCGGCCCAAAGGTGATTGCTCGGATCGCAGAGGGAGCTGCCGCTCCCTCTGCGATCAACGAGTGCCCTCCTCCACAGTAGTCGCCTCTCCGGGGCAATTTTTGACCCTGTCCAGGGTCTACCGGCGGGGGGAAACCGGCCGGCAAAGAGGACATACTCTTTGCACGACTGCTGGCGCTGCGACTGGAACTGGAAGTCTGCATTTTTATCCACCTTTTGAACCCCTCCCAAGCAGGTAGGCAGTTACTTTTATTCAATAATTTTGTCCCAGAGGTGTTTTTTCAAGAGGCAACTGGACTTTCTTGTTTCTTTGAAGATGTTTCGCTTCTCATCCAAGAAGTTTCTTGCATAAGAAGTGAAACACCTTCAAAGAAAAACAAGAAAGTCCAGTTGCCTCTTGAAAAAACACCTTTGGGACAACCATGACCTGGATGACTGAGTATCTCCATAGACATCCAATAATATTAAAGCTATCGTTGTAGGATGTAAGCTGTTACAAGTAAAGCTGCCTTTTGCAATTGACTGATGGTGATTTTTTCAATGATGGTTAAGTGGTGCTTCACTTGTTTTAAGATTCTACACAATGTACCTAATTACTATTGGTACTTTATTTGTTTTCTTTTGCTACTGTCATTGCACTTCTGTTTATACCTTTGTACACATATCTGGAATATGTGATTTCCTCCGGGTTGTTCTCTTATACTTATTACTACTACTATTATAATTTTTATATTGTGCCTAATTAAAGACATGTACAGGCTTCTATCATAACCGATTGTGATTTTTCTCTGCGAAAATAGGGAATGGGGAATAGAAATAATCTTGGAGAATAATAATATTTAAATCAGCTAAATCAAGATCCAAGGCATTTAAATATTAATCAGTGCATAGGGGTACAATCTGCTTAAAAGTACAACAATAAACCTTTGACAAATTGCAAAAAACTCATAGTCAGAATATGCAAGCAGTAAGATGTTTGATAGCCTACAAGATTGGAAAATGATCTTTGAATAGAATAATACATGGATTATTGTAGCATTTCTGTTAATAAACGTATTTCTGTTATAAGCTTAATACATATTACATTTCCCTTACTTTGTTAACTGGCCTATGTGACCTAGAATAAGATGCTTTTTAAATACAAAGAAGAATTGTTGGTTTAGGCAGCAATTCAGAGCCCTTTTTGTATCGCAGCTTTCTCTGATTTGGTCGTAGTCCCGTAATTCACCAAACAGCCTGGCTTTTTGCTGTGAAGAATGGAAGTCAATGTATCTAGAAGTACCCTACTAATTGAGTTAGACCAGAGGTCACCAACCTTTGTCGGTTGGCGGACCGGAGAAAAAGGGAGGGGGCCACGAGCACATGTGTGCTGCAAATAGGACGGGGCTAGCGCTCACGTGATAATCACTAGCCCTGCCCCATTCTTGCATGGCGCAGTGCCTTGTTTCTGCGCCCTGCGGAATAGCGGCAGCCATTTTTGCACCTTGCAATGCTGTGGCGGCCCATTTTCACGCCCTGAGGCGCAGCGGCATCATCCTGTTTTCACGCCCTGAGGCACGGTTGCAGCCTGCTTTTGCACCTTGTGGTGCTGTATCCTATTTTTGTGGCCACGGTGCTAGCACAAGTTAGGGAGTGTGCACGCACAAACGTGCACACTGGCCAACCTGTCCTGTGGCCCGGTGGCCAGCAGGCCACAGCCCACTACTGGGACAGGGCCCACAGGTTGGGGACCCCTGAGTTAGACTGTATTTAATCATGACTGACAGTCAACCTACTAGCTGATAGCTGCCCCAAACCAATTTAAATTTATGCTTCTTGGTCTTTTTACATGATATCCTGATCCTTCGCCATTTCTGTTTGAGTTCCTACTATTTCCCATCTGGAAAACTGGCAGAGTCATCCAGTCTAGTGCAAGACTTAGTTATCCATATTAAATGCTTGTGATACTGTTCTTGGAATACTATTAATATTTGCAAGGTAACCGTATTCTGATGAATTAAACCGACAGGGGATGGGGAATTTCTTTAGAAATGCTGTAGGACCGTGGTGGTGAACCTATGGCACACGTGCCACTGGTGGCACGCAGAGCCCTCTCTGTGGGCACGCGCACCGTTGCCCCAATTCTAACCCTTCAGCTGGGTTTTATAAAACCTTTTCGCTTTAGGCCTCCGCTGCTGTGTGCAAAAAAAAAAAAAAGGTTCAATCAATCAATTTCAACTTCTTGCGGGGGAAAAAAAAGATCTCGCAAAGTTGGAATTGATTGATTGAACTTTTTAGTCCCACCCAGTCTGCCATTACCACCACAGCCACGCCCACCCAATGGGCCACGCCCACTCAATGGGCCACACCCACCCAATGGGCCATGCCCACCCGGCACCCGACGATACATAAGTGGGTTTTGGGTTGCAGTTTGGGCACTCGGTCTCTAAAAGGTTCGCCATCACTGCTGTAGGACATTCAGGACTGATTGAAAAATAGTGAAGGGATATTTTGCTGATTAATTACAGATGGACACAGACTTTGGAAGAACTATGCTGGCTGAGTTCTTGTTTCTTCCAAAAACAAATGCTGGACAGAAAATATTTGATAAATTAGTCTTCTTGTTCTTTCAAAGTTTGTGTCTTCTGAAGAGAGAATAGAGAAAAGAATGCAAATCTACTTTTGTTTTTCTTCTTCCCCCTTCATTTCTCCTATCTATCGGCTACCAATTAGATGTCTTTGCCCATGGACCTGTAAGTGTGGGGTTTTTAGTATCTGCTCCAGAAGAGTTATTTTCCCATTGGTTTCTGTAGGTATCTTCGACTGCTGTATTACTAGATCACGATGAAAGGATCTATTAAAAGTATTTTCATTTGCTTTAGTTGGATATTGATATTTATTATGGTTTATTTTTAAATAGAATTAAGGAGTTAGGGTTGTGCGTGGTGGGTGGGTGATTCAGAAAAAGGAAGTTCATATCTCTGGGTGAGGAAACATCAAGAAAATAAGTAAAACTAGAGAGGAAAATAATGTTGTAATTATAAACAATGATTAAAGGCAGCTTCTGTTAGAGATCATGTGGTGTGGTCATGAGCCATAATCCAGTAGACAAGTTGAATGAAACCATGTACAAGTAGTCCTCAACTTATGACCACAATTGAGCCCAAAATTTCTGTTACTAAGCGAGACATGTGTTAAGTGAGTTTTGCCCCATTTTACAACTTTCTTGCCACAGTTGTTAAGTCAATTGCTGCAGTTGTTAAGTTAGTAACGCAGTTGATAAATGAATCTGGCTTCCCCATGGACTTTGCTTGTCAGAAGGTCGCAAAAGGTGATCACATGAACCCTGGACACTAAATACATGCCAGTTGCCAAGCGTCTGAATTTTGAGCACATGACCACAGGGATGCTGCAATGGTCATTAAGTGTGAAAAACAATCATAAGTCATTTTCAGTGCTATTGTAACTGCAAATGGTCACTAAATGGACTATTGAAAATGAAGGACTATCTGTAGTTGATCTATAAAGCATAGGCTCCTATGAGTAGTTAATTCCTATTATATTTTTTACAAAAGTGCTAAGAACAGTGTCCAGTTTCCAGACAAAAACATTTGGCCATTCAGAACAAAGTCTGGTTTGAGGGAAGGAAAGATACAGTACAAGAATATATTTTCTAAAGAGGTCACCTTAATGAAAAATATGGGGATTTCATAGTAAATTAATATATATTCTGACTGTTAGGATGGAAAAAATCCCCTAACCAGCAGAATATCGCTTAACTAGAATTACCTTAAAATATCCACAAGGAACTCCTGATTCAAAAGGGGAACTACTGTGCTAGAGAAAAAAATCCTCTAGGGAGGAAGGTAGTAGGACTCCGAGAACACATCAAATAGTCCTGGACCTAAGAAAGATGGATTATTTCCCTGAGGTAATGATCAGGAAAGAAACCCATATACTTTAAATATATGTTGCATGTAAATGATGAACTGGAAAAATGATTATGTTTGGGAACCTTAGGGGGAAAATAAAGAAGCAGCAACAGATAAGGTGGATGGATAGGATAAAAATAAAATAAATTAAAGTAATGCCCTTGGAACAGGTACAAGTTAGCAGAGACAGTAATAATGTAGAATGAAAATGCTGCTGGTATGATTAAATGGACATCAGCCATCTAAATAATAAATAGATATGAAACTGATCTGATGTACCAATAGACAATTGTGGAAAAAAAAATCTTAACAGAGAAAATATATCACAACTTTACTGTTGCTTCTACAACTTGGGTATGACCACAATTGAGTCCCAAATTTCTGTTTCTAAGCAAGACAGTTGTTAAGTGAATTTTGCCCCATTTTATGACCTTTCTTACCACAGTTGTTAAGTGAATCATTGCAGTTGTTAAGTGAATCATCCAGATGTTAAGTGAGTCTGGCTTCCCTCATTGACTTTGTCAGAAGCCAGTTGGGAGGGTTACAAATGGTGATCACATGACCCCAGGGCACTGCAACCATCATTGATATATGCCAGTTGCTAAGCATCCGAATTTTGATCATGTGACCATTGGGATGTTACAACGGTCATAAGTGTGAAAAATGGTCATAAATCACTTTTTCCTGTGCCATTGTAACTTTGAATGGTCACTAAACAAATGGCTGTAAGTTGACTATCAGCCAGCAAGTCGACTTGTACCAGCAAGCATGACTCCATTATTTTTTTCATCTAGACTTATAGATTGCCTCAAAGTTCCTGACTGTGCATTTCTTTCATGCTCAAAAATCCAATCTGGTTCTGAAAGTCAGCGAATGAAAACTCATATTTGATAACCATAAATACAAAATCCTTCCCTCTACATCAGTGTTCCCCAATTTTCCAAGTTGGCCTGGCACGGGGGAAAGGGGAAGAGAAGTTGGTTTTGTGCAAGGGGCAGGCACGTCTGTGTGTGCACACAACTTCATTTGTGTGAATGCCCACCACTTGCGCAAGTGGAGCTACGAGCGCCGTCACCCACCGCTCACATGAGTTGGCTGTGCACACGTGCCTGCTTGCTGCTCATGTGACCCGGTTGCCAATAGGCTATGGCTCGATAGTGAGCCACGGCCCACAGGTTGGGGATCCCTGCTCTACACATTAATTTAAACTATTGGCAGCACAACTCACTTCTACTAATATGTTGAATACTTTGGCCATTTTTCCTTTTTTTCTGAAGAGAATAGATGGCTTTCTAGGGGAAGCAGATAGAGTCAGGAAAATCTGACCTTAGTGCAAATCAAAGTATAATCAAATCATATACAAAATTATATTTTATCCAGAACAAAACTGCTGCCACTCCCTTTCTAAAGAATAAAACTATTGTGGAATTAGTCATGCATACAGAGTGCCTTAATTCTTAATAAGTGGAGTTCTTCAATAATGACACATTCACGTCACAATAGCTTGACATGAATGAATCCTTTTTAAGGAAGGGCACTCTGCCTGCTGTACTTAGCTTGAAGGTTACAAACTTAAAAGCATTTGCTTGGCATTGATTTGTTTCTAAATTTCCTCATGTTTTTTTCTATCATCAGCCCTAGCTGTCTATGATTAGACATACATAACAATGAGTAAGATTGTACTTCCCCCAGCTAATTCTTATTAATGCAATCTGGTTGAGCACAATTTGATAAATCTCTGCAATTATAAAAAATAATGTGATAATTAGTTTTGAACTGTAACTGTGAAGAATATCCTTTTCTTGAACAAAAATATTGAAAATTGTTTTGCAGATGCATCTTCTTTACAGGTGCAAAGGTCAAATGTAGCACCTCCTGAAGATAAATTGTTCTTGCCTTTTTGTGGATGGACGCTATACGGGCAATTCTCACTTAGTGACTAGTCGCTTAACAATCAAAGTTATAACAAACCCATTAAAAGGTACTTATGACCAGGTTCTGGAGTTCTGATGGCAGTACATATGCACACATGGTCAGGTGATTACATTTTGGGTACTCATATTTATAGAACTCATTTTGGGTGCTCATATTTACAGCTGTTTGCAATGTCCCGTGGTCAAATGACTGTGATTTTTTTTGTGTGGGTTTTTTTGCCCATCTTCTGGTGTTACTTCTGATTTCCAGCAAAAAATGCACTTTGGAGGAAATGGATTCATTTTGCAACCTTTGCTTTTGCTTAAGGACCATGTCATTTGTTTAACAAACACTGCAAAAAAAGGTCATAAAATTGGTCATGGTGATGTTGTGACTCTCTTAAGACATTCCCCCCACATGATTTATTATTTATAATTATGTATAATCCTGCGCTTAATTGTGGCCATAAGTCGAGGACTACCTGTATACATGAAGCATGCATCTTGAAATCTTTTAAGAATCTCAGCTTTAAAAAAATACACCAGCTGTAACAAGATGTAGCTATTTTCATGGCTGTCAAGGTAAAGATGAAACTATGAAAATTAGATCTGCTGAAATCTCATAGACCAGATGTCCCCCACCTTTTGGGCACTAGGGACCAGTCCCGTGGAGAGAGGTTTTTCTGCAGACCGGAGGATGTGTGGCTTTGTGTTCTACCTGCGTCTCACAGATGGGGCTTTGCTTACTTGTGCGGACCAGTTGCTGGCATGCCACGGCCCAGCACTGGTCCACGGACCAGGGATTGGGGACCCCTGTTATAGACCACAGGAGATCCCTTATATAATTTCAGCAATTCAGAAAGTATAAAGTTATCATGAGTAGCAGAAACAAAATTACGTTTAGTTGCCATTTATCTCCTAAGGTATGGCAAGCTTCCTATTGTAGCAATAATAGAAGAAACTCTCGACTGCTTAATACACCATTGCAGTTTTGTTATTGTTTTAATAGCATTGTTAGTATTTAATTATTGTAATTAAATATTTATTATTGTTAACTGCCCAGAGTCACAGTTGCCAGCCATATAAATGGATTATATAAATAAATATTTATTACATTATTTAGGTATTACTTAAATAACATTTGTTACAGAAAAGAACCAAATCTAGTTTGTAAGCACTTCTTATTTTTCATGAAACAGGTATGTTACTAAATATTTCACTAAGTTTTTTCTTTCTTTCCATATGTTACTTTGAAATCCTTAGAAGAGAAAAACTCCAACTGGATTGCTGCACTAATTTAATGAATTCATTTTGGATCCCTAAGTACATTTTAGCCCAAGATTTAGAAGAGATTTAGGCTTGGAAAATATTCCACCCGTAATTTCCCATTTCACCTCAAGATAGTAATTCTTTTTAACATAGCTACATGTTAACTGTTACTAATATTTTTTCTGGTACCAGTGTGTTTGTTGATACGAGAAAATATATATGCAAAACTGCAGATACTGTGCATGAAAATAAAACAATTTGAGATTTCTCTAATTCTTCTTTTTCCAGAGAATTCACTTTCTACTGAATTTGGTAAACCTTATCATTATTGCACTGTGTAGATTTGAAGACTAAATTGATTCAATTTCCACCTCTTCTATTTTTATCCAAGGAGAACATTTCATCCTAGTCATTTATATATATTCAGATACAAGAACAGTTAAATTTTCTTATGAAATATTGGTCACTTTCAATTCATATTTTTAAAAAACACCATTTAATGTTGACGTTATATCAGAGCCATCTAGGAAAGTTGTGGGTGTCTTTATGCCTGCTGTATCATTAAATGCTCAGAGGACACATAATAAAATGGATGCAGTTAGAACATGTCTCTCTTTGATTACAGAACACAATAGTATTTCTTGTAAATCTATTCAGTTACTGTATCTGTCTGTGACCCAATTTCTAAAAAGTTAATTAAATGTAGTTTTTGAACTTCTGTGATTAGCAATTTGGGATTTTGTGACATTGACTCCAAAGCATTCTCAGATTTTTAAAAATATATTTACAAATATTAATGATATAATTTCATTAGTAAAAAGAAGGGGGAAATGACCACAGTTATTCAAATGCGAAGAATGCTGATAGACAGAGAGTGGAGTGATAAAGTTTATGATGCCATAAATGTGACCATTAAAGAAGTGTGCATAACTTCTAAAATGGATTTTCAAACTTTTTCAGGCTACAGAAATTATTAGTTCAAAATAAAAAATTCTGTAACTCTTGATCAAAAGGCAAAGTGTCAAGCTGTCACGAGACCAAGCAGCAGACAGGCTTTTGAATATTAGCTGATTAGCCTTTTTGCTGTACCTTAGAAAAATGGCAGTAGATGCCTTCAGTGTCATGGTTCCGACAGATGAAACTCTTCAAAGAACTTCGAGGCATTGTTTACCTTAAAGAATCTTTATTCAAGTTGCATGGCATTGGCATGTACATGGTCGAAGCCGAAATCTGAATTCTCCTCCCCTAAACACATAGTATCAAAGCACAATTCCCTCCTCTAATTAACAGTCATAAATCACATTCTCCAAGTAGTTTGAAATGCAGACCTTCCCTCCAGTTCTCCAATCTGCCATTTCTTATCATCTCTTATTTCAAACAACCTTGAAAAACACTCTACTACGATGTTGTTATGTCTAACTAATTCCCATACACATTCTTCCTCCTCCCCCCCAGTATCATCTAATTCTAACTCTAAAAGTAATACACAAGTTAAGGGGAAATTGGCTGCATTTTCATATATTGTCAAAGCAAGAACATCCGATGTTAGCAGCGTTGACATCCAGCTGCGTTTGAATGAACTTTTTCTCCTTTTTAGTCCCTCACAGAATTCCATTAAAAAGTTGAAAAACTCTTCTCTATATTGTAATTTGTATATTCTGTCAATTTCACTATACAAGTTACAAGAGTTGAATTGTTCATTCAGAAATTACATGAAAGCATCTCTAGCTTTTCAAATTGCAGCTGGAGCATCAAATATTTCAATATCTTTGTTAGATAAATAACTTTCATCTTATAGACCTGTATGAGTTATTAATTACTGACATTCTAACATGTCAGAGAGGCCAATATGCTAAATCTTATGAATCTGCTGGTTATATTGCCCAGAATTTGGGCAGGTTGGTGATTTAGTCTACTATTGCTTTATAATGAGCACTGAGAACAGCAAGACAGACGGGTGCGTAATGCCACCTTTGTTTTATTTTTGGCAGCTCTTGATGGAAAATGACTGAAAACACAGTTTGCAATTCATAAGGAGATGATGTTTTGTTGCTAAAATTCCACTGATTTCAGAGCACCGATTTGTTTTCGCCATCTGTGATTTGATCCTGTAAACTAATTAGCATCACACAAAGTATTTCATTATCCCAATTATGTTGAGAAAAACAAAGGATCAAACTTGGTTTGTATTTACTCGTCAAATATAAATTTTGTATAAAGCTATAGAGCAATTGCCCCCCCCCATAAGCTTTGTATTTAAATGTTAAAATCACTGCATGCTTTATTTTTATTCAGATTTGCATACAGTTACCTACCACTGCCAAAGAGGCAAACCATATTTTAAATTATCTTTGTTCTGCTATAAATCTAATGGATTATATGGAATTTATAAATTAATAAAAATAAATAATAGAGATTTTTTTTAAAAAAAATCACCAATAATACTTTAAATTGTCTAATTGAACTGCTTAGGAAGCATCTTGAATCAAATGCAATCCAGGCATCTTATTTGCTCTGAACATTTTAATAAGTTGTCTTACTTTGCTCCTAACTTTGTTAGCCAAAACGAAATGCTCCAACTTTCTAGCCTTTTTGCAAGGCACATCTCAGGCTTATTACAGAGTTCAGGAAGTCTTCAATTTAGAAGTCTCAGCTAGCAAAAATGTTGTGTTTCAACTAATGATCATAGGTTTTGTGGTTGGCTTATAGAAATGTTGGAGAAGAGGTCACATTGCTGCCTCCTTAAAAACGTTCATCTTGTCAATAAATTTTCAAACCATCATCCAATGGATTTGAAAGGAAGGAAATGTGATGCCTGGGTGAAAAACACTAAAGTTCAGAAATTTGTGCAGGTTTTAGACAGTATTTTTTGAACTGAAGATAGAACCTTCAAAGAACCAGAATCTGTAGGAGAGGTAGTGTCTGGAGGTAGAGTCAAAAGAGGAATCAGCCTGAAGTTGTTATGTTCCCACAAGTGGTCCAAGTTCAGCCCCTCTTGAATTCCATCAACTCTTACCTAGCACCAATTTAGTTGACTAGATTCTTACGTATAGTCATGAACAATAAATCGGCTTAACTGTAATTTAATGCTTGGTCATGATTCTTCTCCACTGACAGAACCTCTTTGTGGCAATTGTATTTAGCAGTTTGCTAGACAAATGATTGGTGTTGGTTCAACCAGTTTATTATTCCTAGAAAAGGCACATTGTCCCAGACCAAAGATTATTTCATCTCTTCTTATTAGCAGTCCCTAACCTTTCTGGCTTGGCGGCTTGGCAGGGGGGAGGGGCTAGTTCCCTGTGAGTGGCAAGCAGCCACCACTTGCGTGAGGAGAGCTTTGCGTGCGAGCACAAGCAGCTATCGCTCGCATGAGGAAAGCGTGCGCACACACCTGCCGCTCGTGTGGCACGTGTTCTGAACAGGCTGCGGCCCAGTGGTTGGGGACCCCTGTCTTATATGATAATGAGACTTGTAAAGGATAAAAGTTTTCAATATTTCTTTTTTAGTTTTCAGTATTTTTTTCCTGTGAAGTACATTGGTAGAACTAAAAAGAAAAAAAATTAAATACTTTTAGCAAGCTACCATTATCCAGTTAACTTACATAGGTTCAGTTATAGCTAATGTGATATTAATAGTGTACGGACACAACTAATAGCCACAATTTTACTGATTTGAGATCATAAGTAAAAATATAATCTGGACCTTTTAATTTAGACATCCTCCATTTTAGAACCATCATGTTTTCTAAGATCAGGAACTTTATTGTAAAAGCTAGGCCTAATGGCTCTTTGAAATTCTCTTCCAACTCTGGGGAAATTGAGTAGATATATTTTCTAAATTTCTCTTGGGGGAAGAGAAAATCATTTACAATTTTTCAAAGGCATCTCCTCCTTATTAGTGACAATAGCACTGATATAACTGAAGCATGGGAGCCAGAGAAGCTGCAGATGAGCGGTGACTATATAACGAAGGAACAACAACACTCATTCAATGGCTGTTTCATAGCTAAAGATATGCAATAATACTATATTCTTACTTCTAAAGCAAATTCTCTTTCATTAGGCAGCCAGGAAATTGCTGGTAGTTGTTCAGTGTCTACTTTAGTCTCCAATACTTAAGACAATACTATTGAAATTCATTGGAAAAATACTTGATTTTCAGTGATATAATTTTTCAGACAGATTTCTTCCCAGCTTAAAAAAAAAGGAACAAGAATAAGAATAGGAATGAAAGGACTCCAGGAGACAATTAATTTCTATTTCCATCCTTTAAAACTCCACAAAATTCGTCAAAACCACACAAGTGAAATTCAGTTATATTGGCTCCCCAAATCAGTAGTGCATGTTTTTCTTGGTTTGGGAAATTTTAATGGTAGGAATGTAAGAACTTCCTATTTCTTTCTCTAAAGTCCTCTCTCTCACACACAGATAGGCAAAAAAGTTGTGGTCTTGCCCATTTTTATGGCATCTTTTGTGAAAAAAATTTGTGGTTTTGACATAATGGGATAATGAAAAATCCTGACAAGTGTGGATAAGTTCTTGTAGAAAAATGTAGGAGAATTTTATTTTTGCCAAACTGTGCATAGGTCTAGCACACGGGTGGCAGAAAAACAGAGAATCCTGTCCTTTCCCTGAGATTCTACAAGCTTGAAGGACTCTTGGATAACTTTACAATAACTTGCGCTGAGTCTAATCAGATATTTCGGTAGACTCTGAGCAAATAAGATCCATACTTGTAGTCAATGTTAGTGTTTTTATCTACAAAGAATCTACAAACAACACAGTACTTGTTTGAGGATCTTCCCTCCTCTTCTTTCTAAAAAGAATATGGGTAGCTTTAAACAGGGCTGAGAAACTGCAGATGCAATACACGCCATACTATCTTTATCACCATAATCACTTTTCAGTCCTGAAAATGGGCTGTGATTGGTCACATTCATTCTTCATTTTCAGTTATTGAACTTTATGTCTATTTAGTTATTTTTTTTTAGCTTCCCCACATCAGGGACCAGGGAATTCAGAGATAGTTTCTGAGTTGTTTGTTTGTTTGTTTGTTTAAATTTAGGCATCACTGTACTCCAAACTGATTGTGTGTAGCTCACCGTTTAATAAAACACAATAAAAAACAAATGGGGTCCTTTTGCTCCATTAAAAAAAATAGAACAAAAACATATCCAACAATGAACACCATCTACAACAACCCAAAGCTAGTCTGATGGAAAGCAGGGGAGAAAGGCAGTCCCTCAAATAACTTGATCTACATATGTTTTATAGAGAAAAAGGCAAAATAAAATTAAAAAAAATAATTGTGGATGACCTCGTCAACAATCTTAGGCTAATATTTTCTCCGTCTCATGAAAATGGTTGCTAGGCCAGAAGTGGGGATCTATATAAAATTGAAGAACATCTTTCTCTTGGAACAGCCTGCCCAGCATCTGCTATTGTATCTCCCATTGCCCATCACTATGGAAATTGGTTCCTGACATTTAATCTCTGAGGCATCGCCCAGACTGACCCTCCCCAATTTCCATCCCATATCAATCCTACAAAATTGGACTGGAATTTTATTCCTACTAACCACACTGTCATTTTGGAACTACAGGTCCAGTCCATTCAACCATCCCACCCCCGGGTGTCTCAAGGGACAGGACTTGTCAGCCCCTTCAGGAAGACAAGTTTAGGGATCAATTCCACAAGAAGGCTATTACTGCTTTTATTGAGAATGGCTTTAATAACAGAATCAAGGAACTCTGATTGTGCTGCTGCCCTTCTTATAACCATGTGAATTAGGGAGATGGTTGTCTGAGCTGTTTGGCCATTTAAGCACCAAATCAGGGCCTTTTCTCAAGGAACCATCATTTCCATAGGGAAAGTTGGAAATGAGCCTTCCATATTCAATCACTCCCTGCTCACCAGCCAAGAAACTGTAGCTAGTATTCTTACCTCCTTTCCTGAAGCCTATGAAGTCACCCCATAAACTTGGAACAGTGATATAATCAATAATAACCTGTGGCATCACATCACTTTTATTGTTAAGTTTGAAGTGCAATTTTTTTTCTGTTGCAACAAGTAATGCTTCTCAGCTTGCCAACAAACTTGGGGAGAGGAAAGAGAAATGGAATGCCGACTCCAGATCAAGAAGGCAGACTGTTAGATCCAAGGACAGTTCACCAGGTGTCTGGCCAGACTCAAGAGACATTTTCTCATAACAATATTTTAGCACTCAATTGGACAACATGACCTGAACAGAGAGGGGAAGGGGAATTTTGTACTTTTACTCTGTGGATTGGGGTGGGGGTTCTTCAGAGCTGGTTTTGCTTGCAGTCGTGCCGAAATGATGTACTCAATAAAGTTTTGCATTAGGAGATCGGATCATCTCGGAGGTGCTTGCTTGGTTGGGTTTGTCAGTCAGAACCTTGACATTTATGTTGCTTTGTTGGATTTCACAGAACCTGTTCCTATCTTGAAATTTTCTTCTGACTTCACTGGGATCTTTTCTTGTCCATTGTGCCATTCGTCCTTCCAAATTGGCTTCTTTTCCTGCCTGCCCAATTATTAAGCAGGTAGTCCTCAACTTGAACCCCAAATTTCCATTGCTAAGCCAAGCAGTTGTTAAGTGAGTTTTTCCCCATTTTAGGACACAGTTGTCACAGTTCTTAAGTGAATCACTGCAGTTGTGAAGTGAAACACACAGTTTTTGATGAATCCGGCTTCGCCGAATTGATTTTGCTTGTCAAAAGCCAGCTGGGAAGGTTACAAATGGTGATCACATGACCTCGGGACAGTGTAAGTGTCATAAATACATGCCAAATTTTGATCACATGACCATGGGGGTGCTGCATCAGTCATTAATGTGAAAACCAGTCATAAATCACTGTTTTTCATTATATCTTCAAATGGTCACTGAACAAATGGTTGTAAATCAAGGATTACCTGTTTCAAATATATATATTATAAATCTTAAAAGCCCTTTTTCACTCCTTACCTAAAACTTAAATCCTATCAAAATCATTATACTTATAAAAAGAAAAAAATATTATTCCACCAGACACCTTATTTCATTTCCAATCTGTATTCTATTTCTTCATCTATTTACTTTTTATTTACCACATATTAAATTTCCCAACCATAGTCAAATTACCTCCCAACCATAGTCAAATCCATAGTTTTCATCTCGATAGTATTAACTCAGTCAAAATCTCTAAAAGCCTTTTTAACCCGTCAAATAAAGTTTTAACCATTTTTAAACCTAATTCTAGCTTTCTTTTTGTGCCAAGCAGGTTTCCACCAAAGAGCCTCTGAGTCATCAAATCTTAATATTTGGTTATCCATATGTCTCCACAATTGAGTCTGATCGTAATCCTCTTCTCTTTCTTCCAGTGTTGTCTGCACTATATAGTCGGTCTTAATCAGTATGATAGTTATTCGTTGTTTATCCATGTTGTCAGTGTTTTCGATGCCTCGTTTTTAAAAGTCCATTCCTGTTGCTTTTAGGATTATAGGTGTTTCGGTTGGAATCCGCCTTTGGTCATCAAGATTCTCCATACTTTGCATCTGCGATATAATCTCTTCCTCTGTGTTGATTGGTTCCTCTTCAATAGATTGTAGATATATTTCCTCCATCTCATTGAATTGTGGTCGTTGCATATCGGCCTCTTTAGGGTTAATCTGTTCTTCCTCTATTATTCCTTGATCTATAAATTGGTCAGTGAAAGTTTGAGAGTCAATTTTTAACTCTGGAACATCATCTTCCATGTCCATTCTAAATTGTTCTTTCAGTTCCAAAAATTTTTCTAGTAAAAGTCCATAGTCAAGCTGTGGGTAAGATTCCATTTCAATAATAAAGTAGTCTTCCTCTGTTGTTCCTTGATCTATAAATTGATCAGTCAAAGTTTGAGAGTCAATTTTTAACTCTGGATCATCTTCCATGTCCATTCTAAATTGTTCTTTCAATTCCAAATTTTTTTCTAGTAAAAGTCCATAGTCAAGCTGTGGGTAAGATTCCATTTCAATAATAAAGTAGTCTTAATTTTTTAGTGAAAGTTCAGCTTAAAAGGTAAATACAACAATAAAAATTCTGTAGTAGAAATAGTATAAGGTATAGGATCCAAACAGAAATAGAAAAAAAAAATCTGGCCAAATAGAGATTCTATAGTAGCAAAATTGTAAAATGTAATATCCACACAGGAGTAAAAAAAAATTAAAAAGTCAAGCCAAACAAAGAGATAAAGGCAGAAAAAATCAAAATCAGTATTATAAGTATCCAATTTATAGTCCAAAATAGTAATAAAAAAAGGTGCCTTAAAGGTCAATTATTATCTTGTAATCCAAAAAAAGAAAAGTCCATTTTTCTAAGAAATATATTTTGTATTATAAAGTCAAAGTAAACTACTAGAAGAAAGCCAAGGAAAGCAAAAGAAATGAAGCCTTTCACCTGGTTTCAATATAGATAGGAATGTCTGGGCGTCATGCCAAGTTTAAGCTGAATACACATCCGACCAAACAAAGTGAAAGTGATTTGCCATTTCAATCCACAAAACACCGCCCAGACAGCCAAATTTTTTAAAAAAGAAACAGTAATATTCAGAAGGGGGGGAGGATGGAAAACACTCCACCCCCTCCCTAAAATCTTCCACTTAGACTAAAGACAAGCAGGCAAAGAGAAAGAAAATCCACCTTCACAATAAGGATTTTTTCAGAATCCCCGAAATCCAACAGCTCAAATAGTCAGTAAAAATTAGTTATTTTTCTCAACGTTCGTTTTCCCCAGTATCCGAACGCTGCTTTCTGAAAGTAGGGAAATAATTCTAGAAGCTTTTCTCAGGAAGATAAATAGGGTATCAAGAGGGAAGGAAAGGTCTCACCCGGATCACCCACGGTGGTTCTTTTCGCTTAGATGTTGCTGTGACTTTCGGCTGAAGCAGCTAGATGATCGGCCATGTTAATGGCCGATCTTTTTCCCCGTCGGCCCAAAGGAGCTGTCTCGGACCGCAGAGGGAGCTGCCGCTCCCTCCGCTATCAACGAGTGGCCTCCTCAACGGTGGTCGCCCCTCCAGGGCAACTTTCGACCCTATCCAGGGTCTACCGGCGGGGGGAAGCCAGCCGGCAAAGAGAGCAAAACTCTTTGTGCGACCGCCTGCACTGCGACCAAAACCGGAAGCCAAGGATTACCTGTAATAACAGGCACATCAACGATTTGTCTCTGCAGAAGCAAATGAAACAATGACCTTCATTCCTGCTTGTACAAAGACAAAAACTGTTTAAGGAACATTTTTACAATGGATTAGAGCCATAACATTCACTAAATTATTCTAAGTATCACCTGGAGTTCACTCAAGCAAATATATATATATATATATATGTGTGTGTGTGTATATGTGTATATGTGTATATGTATATGTATACACGTATATACCTATATACCTATATACATACATATATACATATACATATACAGTACATATATATACACATACATACATACATTCATACACACACACACATACACACACACACATACATACATATATATATATACATACATATATATATATACATACATATACACATACACATACACACACACACACACACACACACACATATATACATATACATATACATATACATATACATATACATATACATATACATATACATATACATATACATATATATATATATATATATATATATATATATATCTTGAGTGGTTTTTTTGATGCACCCTGTCGGCCCAAATATGGGAGGAAGAAATGCCGGTTAATGGAATACTGGTTGGATAGCGTTTATCGTTACCAGCATTTATCGCAAAGCCACCCATACTGACAGAATACTCCACAGCGACAGCAATCATCCTACCGCCCACAAAATCGGCTGCATCTGTACCCGGTTTAACAGAGTAAATACACACTATAGCACAGCAAGTGAAAAAGCTAAGGAACATGCACACCTGTATCAGGTGTGCATACAGAACGGCTATTCTGTCGACTTTATTCGATGTTATCACCAACAACGGGCGCCATACGCTGCAGATGACAGGCTTCCAATCACTACCACTTGGACCACACTCCCCTATATCCATGGAGTGTCAGAGACGGCTGCAAGAATACTATCTGAGCACAACATCACAGTGGCGCACAGACCGAATCAGACCCTTCAGACATGGGTAATGCGCCCCAAAGAACCCTTGCCCGTGAGTGAGATGTCATCAGTGGTTTATCAAATTAATTGTAATAATTGCAATTGCAATTATGTAGGTGAGACCATGAAGGGTCTTCGAACAAGACTGCATGAACATGAATTGGCCATCAAACGCCATGAGCAGCAGTCCCAAGTGTGGGCTCACACCGCAGAATATAACCACATGTTTAACTTCACGGAGGCCAGGGTCATTGCCCATGTGTTGTGAGTCCATGCCAGCCAGTGGACCTGGCAGCTGAGTCCAGGGAATCAGAGGAGGAGGAGGAGGGGTTTGGAGAGCCATCAGAGTCAGAGGAAGGCTCTGATGAGTTACAGGACTCACAATCTGATGAAGAGCCTGGCCCCTCCAATCGTGCTCAGGATGAGACTCAGCTGTGTGGGGAAGATGAGTCAGACTCTGAGGACTCACAGCTGGAAGACATTATAGACGCTCGCAAACGAAGGCAGGTAACTAGAGCAGGACAGAGGGAGGCAATGCGGCACCTCCAAGGGAGGAGGAGAAGGCATTGAGAAGCCACGCCTTGGGGCTGCTTAATAAAAAGGGAAGGTGTGGGCAGTGCTGGTTGCTGAAGGCAACCGTTTGCAAAGAACTTCAGTGTCAAGGGATCATGGTCTGTTTGTTTTGCCTGTGAATTATTTCTTGTTTGACTCATGCTCTGTTTTGCTTTTGAACCAACTATCCGTTGGAAAAGTGTTCTGTTGCTTTTGTTTTGTGGGAAAATTATCAGAACTGTATATCAAATAAAAAGGGTTGGTTTTTCCAGCCTACTGTTAAAAGAGGGGTTGTCTTTGTGAAGTAACAAGGACGTACGTAGGCTGGGACAGAACAGTTTGCCTTCAGCCTCCCACCCCCTACTATTATGGAGCAGCTACGTGTGGAGAATGCCCAGCTCTCCCAGCAGTTGGCTTTGTTATCAGCTCAAGTGGCCCAGCTGCAAGCACATGTTCCTGCTGCTCCACAACCCAGGAAAAAAATGCCCAGTTGCAATGCCGGACAAATTTGATGGCAATCCAGATATGTTTCCTGCTTTCATGGGACAATGCCAGCTATTTATCAGCCTGAGAGCGGCTGATTTCCCCACTGACCGGGATAAAGTGGGGTTTATGATAAGCCTTCTCTTTGGTGCTTCAGCTTGTTGGGGCACCCCCCCCCGCTAGCCCAACCTAGTCCATTGTTGGACAACTTTGTGGGGTTTTGTGATTACTTGCGTCTGATGTATGAGGACCCCATTAAGACGCAGACTGCAACTCGACGCTTGAGAGCTCTGAGGCAGGGCCAACACCCTCTACAGGCCTATATCAGCGAATTTCGGCTGCTGAGCCTGGATTCAGCCTGGAATGAGGCTGCACTCGTGGACGCTTTCCAGGATGGCTTGTCGGAGGAGATGTTGGATGAGCTGGCCCATGTTGATGTTCCCCCAGACCTCAACGGGCTGATCCATCTCTGTCTGCGGATCGACGCTCGACTGCAGCAGGTAAGAGTCGCCGTGCCACCCCAGAGACCCGTGCGGCCCCCGTTGTGCGTGAGACTCAGGTTCAGCGGGAGGAGCCTATGGAGTTAGGTGCTGCCAGACCTCGCCTATCGGTGGCTGAAATGAACAGACGGCATTCGGGGCGGTTGTGTTTTTACTGTGGGGACCCTGGGCATTTGGCCGCCTTCTGCCCCAAGAAGCGACGAAGGACGTCAGTGACCAAGTCTGCCCCGAGAAAGCCACCTACTCCTCTGTCGGGAAATGCCCCGAGCCCGATCTAAAAGGCACTTTAGGTCGGGCGTCCCACAACACCGAGCGACGTCCTTCAGATGCTGCCTACGGACCTCCATGGCATCTGATACTGGAGGCACGTCTGATCCTCCCTGGGATGCCAAAGGGGATTCCAGTCCATGTTTTGATTGACTTTGGGGCCACCACAAACTTTATGGACGTAGCATGTGTGGCCAAATGGGCTGTTCCCCAGTGCCTGGTGGAACCGCCGATGTTAGTGGAGACTATTGATGGTCGAGTGCTCCTATCTGGGCCAATTAAGGCCACCACGCAACCATTATGTATGGCCATCAGTTCGCATGAGGAGGCTATTCAGTTCTATATAGCCTCCGACCTGCATTTCCCCGTGGTCTTGGGACTGGCGTGGCTCCGGACGCATGACCCGCAGATTTATTGGTCCCAGAATTTGGTCACCTTCCCAAGCTTACAGTGCATGGACCACACCCGCCATGTCTGTGCCAGCCAGGTGGAGGGTTCCCCAGGGGTCTCGCCCACCGAACTGGCAAATTACGCTGATGTGTTCAGCGAGACTGAGGCGGATCAATTGCCCCCACACAGGCCATACGACTGCCCCATCAATTTAGTCCCTGATGCGCCTCTCCCAGTGGGGCGTTTGTATTCCATATCGGACCCCAAGTTGGCCGCGTTGCGGGACTTTCTGGACAAGAATTTGGCTTGGGGTTTTATTCGGCCCTCATCCTCGCCAGTTTCTGCACTTTGTAAAAAAGAAGTCTGGCAAATTGAGGCTTTGCTGTGACTACTGGAAACTAAACGCCATCACAGTGCGTAATCAATACCCGCTGCCCCTCATCCCCGAACTCCTGGATCGGCTCTGTGAGGCAAAGATCTTCATGAAGTTGGACCTGAGAGGAGCCTACAACCTCGTCAGGGTTCGGTCGGGTGATGAGTGGAAGATGGCATTTGGTACCCGGTACAGGCACTTTGAGTACACTGTGATGCCATTTGGACTGACCAACGCCACTGCAGTGTTTCAGCATTTTATGAATGACATCTTCCGAGACTTGTTAGATCAGTTTGTCGTGATCTACTTGGACGACATCCTGATCTACTCCCTGTCACGAGAGGCGCACCATCAGCATCTCTGTCTGGTCCTGCAACGGCTCCGAGAACATCAGTTGTATGCCAAACTGGAGAAGTGCCAGTTCTACCAGAGGACCATCGACTTCCTGGGTCACTGCATTTCTCCTGAGGGCATCGCCATGGAGCCGAGTAAGGTCGAGTCTTTGCAGAGTTGGCAACCCCCACGTCGTGTTAAAGATGTCCAGCGACTTCTTGGGTTCGCCAACTACTATCAGATTTTCATCTCTGGTTTTGCTGCCATGACGGCCCCCCTCACTCGGCTCCTACAGAAAAAGACCCGGTTTCAGTGAGACGCCCCAGAACAACAGGCTTTCCAGACTTTAAAGGAAGCCTTCATGAAGGAGCCCATCTTGAAGCATCCTGACCCACAACGGCCGTTTGTCGTGGAGGTGGATGCCTCCGACATTGCCATTGGAGTGGTGTTACTCCAGGCTACATCGCCCGGTGGTGCCCTCTTCCCTTGCGCATACTACTCGCGGAAACTGAATCTGGCGGAGTGCAACTATACCATCTGGGAGAAGGAGCTACTGGCCATCAAAGTGGAGTTCGAGGCATGGAGACATCATCTGGAATGGGCGCGGCATCAAATCGAGGTCCAGACGGACCATAAGAATTTGGAACACTTGCAGACCGCTCGGAAATTGAACCAACACCAGATTCGGTGGTTTCTCTTCTTTGCGAGGTTCAATTTCCGTGTAACGTACATACCCAGCAGTTGCAACTAAAGAGTGGATGCTCTGTCCAGGAAGCCCGTATATTCCCGAGCAGAAGACAAGCTTCTGCCCTGGACAGTGCTCCCCATTGAGTCTTTTGCTGCGGTGTGGGAGCCAATAGATGTACGGGCTCGGATTCGGGAGGCCCAGCAACAGGATGCATGGGTGGCTCAGTGAAAGGAGGAGGTGGGGCCAGATTCCCCATGGATAGTCACGGATGGACTCTTACACTATCGTGACCGGCTCTATGTTCCAGGAGGGCCACTCAGGGGACTCATCCTCAGCCAGTGTCACAATAATCCGGCGGCGGGGCATTTTGGGCTGTTCAAGACCCTGAACTTGGTCTCCCGTACCTTCTGGTGGCCCCGAGTCAGACACGATGTTGTTCTGTCCCAGCCTACATCCATCCCTGTTGCGTCACAAGAACAGCCCCTCTTTCAACAGTAGGCTGGGAAAACCAACCCTTGGTTGTTTCAAAAGCAAAACAATAATTCACCGGTAAAACAAACAGACCATGATCCCTTGACACTGAAGTTCTTTGCAAACGGTTGCCTTCAGCAACCAGCACCGCCCACACCTTCCCTTTTTATTAAGCAGCCCCAAAGCATGGCTTCTCAATGCCTTCTCCTCCTCCCTTGGAGTTGCTGTATTGTTTCCCTCTGACCTGCTCTAGTTAACTGCCTTCATTTACGAGCGTCTATAATGTCTTCCAGCTGTGAGTCCTCAGAGTCTGACTCATCTTCCCCACATAGCTGAGTCTCATCCTGAGCATGATTGGAGGGGCCAGGCTCTTTGTCAGATTGCAAGTCCTGTAACTCATCAGAGCCTTCCTCCGACTCTGATGGTTCTCCAAACCCCTCCTCCTCCCCCTCTGATTCCCCAGATTCAGCTGCTGGGTCCACTGGCTGGCACGGACTCACAACAGACGTTCAGGCCTATGTCACATCCTGTACCCCATGTAGGCAGGCCAGGTCAGTGACGGGGCCCCCGCCCGGACTACTGCAGCCCTTGCCAACGCCCAAAAGATCCTGGGGGGCTGTGTCCATGGACTTCCTGACGGACTTACCCCCATCTTATGGATTCACGACAGTGTTCGTGGTGGTGGATATGCTGACCAAGATGGCACATTTTATCCCATGCCATGGCTTGCCATCAGCCCATGCCACCTGTCTTATGTTCATCCAGCAGGTGTTCCGGCTGCATGGGCTCCCTGATAGGGTCGTGTCCTATAGAGGGGCCCAATTTATAGCCCGTTTCTGGCAGGGGTTGATGAAGGCGTTGGATGTCAAGATCTGCCTCTCATCTACGCATCATCACCAAATTGACGGCGGGACCGAGAAGGTCATCAGAATTCTCGAGCAATATCTGCGCTGCTATGTAAATCAGCAGCAGAACAATTGGGCGGACTATCTTGCGGTAGCTGAGTTTGCGTTCAACAACTCGCAGCACACCTCCACGCAGATGACCCCGTTCTTGGCCAATGTGGGATATCACCCCCGGTTTTTCCCTCTTTCGCCGCTAGACTCACTGGTTCCAGCAGCGAATGGTTTCATGGCAGAGTTACAGGCAATCCATCGACTGGTACGATGACAGTTGGAGAAGGCCAAGGCCGGTTACAAAAAGGTGGCCAATCGGTCGAGGCGGGATACGCCTCCACTAACAGTGGGAGATCGGGTATGGCTGTCCACCAGGAAACTATCGTCAACCCGGCCAGCCAAGAAGTTAGACCACCGATATCTAGGACCGTTCCCAATCAAGGCGGTTATCAATCCGGTCACCTATCGATTAACTCTGCCACGTTCGTTGCGGGTACATCCGGTCTTTCACCACTCGCTGTTGGTCCCCGAGCAACTGGAGTATCCACTCCGCCGAGCAGAACCTTCCCCACCGGAACATGACGGAGACAGCACTCCCGAGTACGAGGTCACCAGCATTCGGGACTCTCATTGGCTGAAAGGGCGCATTCAGTACCTGGTCGAGTGGAAGGGCTACGGACCGGAGGATTTCACCTGGGAGGATGCGACGACTGTTCATGCTCCTGCCTCGGTGAACGCGTTCCATGAACAGTTCCCATCCCAACCGCACCCAGCCCAGCAGACCCAGGGGAAGGGTCCTGCGGTGCGGGATAGTGTTGTGAGTATGTGCCAGCCAGTGGACCCGGCAGCTGAGTCCAGGGAATCAGAGGAGGAGGAGGAGGGGTTTGGAGAGCCATCAGAGTCGGAGGGAGGCTCTGATGAGTTACAGGACTCACAATCTGATGAAGAGCCTGGCCCCTCCAATCGTGCTCAGGATGAGACTCAGCTGTGTGGGGAAGATGAGTCAGACTCTGAGGACTCACAGCTGGAAGACATTATAGATGCTCGCAAACGAAGGCAGCTAACTAGAGCAGGACAGAGGGAGGCAATGCGGCAACTCCAAGGGAGGAGGAGAAGGCATTGAGAAGCCACGCCTTGGGGCTGCTTAATAAAAAGGGAAGGTGTGGGCAGTGCTGGTTGCTGAAGGCAACCGTTTGCAAAGAACTTCAGTGTCAAGGGATCATGGTCTGTTTGTTTTGCCTGTGAATTATTTCTTGTTTGACTCATGCTCTGTTTTGCTTTTGAACCAACTATCCGTTGGAAAAGTGTTCTGTTGCTTTTGTTTTGTGGGAAAATTATCAGAACTGTATATCAAATAAAAAGGGTTGGTTTTTCCAGCCTACTGTTAAAAGAGGGGTTGTCTTTGTGAAATAACAAGGACGTACGTAGTCTGGGACAGAACACCATGATGCAACAAAGGGTGGCCGTCTGCTAAAAGAGGCATGGCTATCCAGCCAGTATTCCATTAACCGGCATATTGAACTGTTACCAGCTTATCAGACATTACGCCGGCAGACATCTTTAAATAAGAAAACTGCAAGGATGAAACAGCCACAGATCCCCACTGATACGAACAGGTCAATAGAGGATCGCAACCCTTCCTCAACGGACTCAGTGTTACAGCAAATGATGGAGAGGAGGCAGATGGCGCCGAGGAGTGACAGCAAAAGATTTGGAACCAACATGGACAGGGACGATGACAGCAAGAAAGAACAACCAGCTGAAATGGTAACATCGCATATGGAGATGTCAGAAAAGTGGTGAGATGACTGTGCGCGGCAGAACACACACTCTGCACAGGCAGGGCGTGAGGAGAGGAGCAGAGCGCCGAAATTCAAACAGCTGTCAATGACCGCGACGGAAACAACAGAGCAATTAACTATGGGGGGGGGGCGGGAGCCAAATAGACTGGTAACATGCTCGTTAGCCAAATGATTGGGGTTACAGAGATTATAAGAACGTGATTCTCAATCCTGGCTAGAACTCTGACGATAGCAGATGCTGACGAAAGCTGTACAAAAAAGCAGTGTAGATAAAGAGTATACTTTCCTGGTAATTGCACTTAATTTATAATGCTCTGATGAGTCACTGATCATTTTGACCTTATCAACAAAATCAAATCATTTGTTTTCTAACAATGAAAGCTTTCCTTCCTGGCTTATTGAGTGCTTTAAGTGAGTCCTGCAGCTCTCTTTGGGATCTTATTTAGTTTCATAACAAAGTGCATCGGATTGCTGTGGTCAGTAGAATTAATTCTGAATTACCCCAGATGCTGTGGAATTTGTGTTTCCACAGAATTACTAGGAAATGCTGTCAAATATGGGGACTTCTTGCCAAAATAAATAAATAAATAAATTCTTAGACAAAACCAGAGTAAATTCAAAGAACAATTTTAATATTATTGTAAGCAGATATAGTTGAGCTTAGTAGCATGTCCTGATTTCAGAGGAACAAAAAAATATAGTGAAATCATAGGTAAGAAAGTAGAGAAAAAATTTAAAGCAATACACCCCACCCAGATCCTGGATTTAATCGTTTAGCTGCTTTGAACTTTTAAAGAACAATCTTTTCCTGTTGTTTAATATAGTAGCTTTTAATATATATTCTTGGAGATAGATGCTGACAGGGGGACTCAATAAAATTGTAATTATAAAATAAAGTATTTAAGCCTTTCTGAAATTATATTTAGTTAATTTATGGGTTAATTACTGTTACACCTGTGACAAGCAAGCAAATTAAAATTAGCAGCTGCAAATTAAAATGACAGCTAAAAGTTAAAAATTGATTAGAAAATTCTCATAGAATATTATTTCAATTAATAAAAAGAGATTTTTCTAAAAACACTATATGGGGGCACTTTGTTGGGAAATTATGAATACATTTATTACATACATAGGAAACAAACTTTTTAAGGAGTTGCTCTGTTTTATACTTTATTTAGCATCTCTTTTAAATATATGCTATGCCTGAATCAACAACAACATTTTGAATTTTAAAGCTTTTGATTCGTGATTACTCATGTGATATAGTTCTATTATTTTTTTAATTCATCATCTTCACCATTTATTTTGGTTATGACCAACAAAATTTGCATTCAATAAAATTAAAGCCTATAACAATAATTAAAATTTCAGGTCCTAGCACAAGTATAAAACAATAAAGTTTGTCCCATTAAGATTATATATATAATTAAGATTACAAAGTTATGTATGAATGCAGCTATGTAAATCTATGTCAATGGTGTGTTATTATATAAAATTATATACAGTATAATGCTAGAAATGATTAAACAACTTTATGAATGACTAACACTTTTATATTTACTGTAAAATCAGTAAATCCCTAAACCTAGAGGTATTTTAAAATGGAATATTGATGGTGTGTTTTTTTCTATCTAAAGTTTTTTAAGCACTGTTAGTCATATGATAAGATTTTATTTAAGGATATGTGCACTTTGATTAAGCACAACACTAAGTCTGCTGTTAAATTAGAGCTGGTGCATTGTTTCAGATCAGTTCCTGAAAGGTATTTTGGAGCAAATATCTTATCATTTCTGCAACCAATTTTAAAGCAGCTTGATCTTTTCATTTACAGCTGCTGTTGTGATCCAGGAGCCAATGTATCTTGTAGGCAAGTGCAATATTGACACTTCTGCTGCTCTAAAGCAGCTTTTTAGAATCAGACCTGAAGAATAACACAGGTGTAATAGCAGAAAAAATGTGTGTGTGTGTCCATGTCCTGGCTGGGGACCGCTGGACTAGAAGACCTCCAAAGTACCTTCCAACTCTATTATCCTGTATTCTATTCTGTATATACATACATACATACATGCACAATGTCATGGTTCCGATAGATCACAGGCCGGCAACCCGCGGCTCCGGAGCCGCATGTGGCTCTTTGAGCCTTCTCCTGCGGTCCCAGCCTCCTCCGCCATTTGAAGAGAGAGAGAGAGAGATAGAGACAGAGAGGCACTTGTGCTTCCCTTATCTCTCTCTCTCTCTCTCTCTCTCTCTCTCTCTCTCTCTCTCTCTCTCTCTCTGTGTGTGTGTGTGTAAAAAAGAGAGTGGCCTCACACTGTTCTCCGACAAGCTGACAAGCTTATTGGGCGGGGCTACTGCCTTTACTGCGTCTCCGCAGGAAGCAGGAAGCAGCAGAAAGCAGAAAGCAGCAGCTCTCTCGCTCGCTCGCTCTCTCTCTCTCTCTCTCTCTCTCACACACACACACACAAACACACACTTTTACTTACTTAGTGGGGGAAGAGGACTGGCAGACCAAGGGCAGGAGAGAGCCAGCCCAATAAGAATGTGTGTCAGCTTGTCAGAGAACAGCGCGAAGCCAGCTTGCCAGGTGAGCAGAAGATCGGAGAGAGGGAGAGAGAGAGGGGGAGAGAGAGAGAGAGGGAAGGAGAGAGAGAGAGAGAGAGAGAGAGAGAGAGAGAGAGAGAGAGAGAGAGAGAGAGAGAGAGAACTCATGCACAGCAGCCTCTATTTCTTTTTAATTAAACTTCAATCAAGCCCTACCTCTGGCGCGCACACATGCATGCATGGGTTTTGCGGCTCCCAGTGTTTTCTTTTCTGTGGGAAATGGGTCCAAGTGGCTCTTTGAGTGTTTAAGGTTGCTGACCCTTGCGATAAATGAAATCCCTTAAAAGAACTTCAAGGCAAAATTCTTCCTCAAAGAGCATTTTATTCGGGAAACAAAGTATCGGCACTACATAGTTGAACCCAAAAACTAAATTCCCTTCCCCCAGAAAGAAAATAACAAAGTGCAATTCCCACCCCCAATGAGCTGTCATAAATCACATTCTCCAATTACCCTAAAATGTGGGCTTTCTCCCCAACTCCTCAGCCCACCAAAACGTTATCAGCTTGTCCTTGGGTTCTCACAAAGCAGAGTTATTATTATGGCTAGTTGAGCTCGAGTTTTCATCCCAACCCCCCTTACTGCACCTAACTTCTAAATACCAGAAAAAGCACGTTAAAGAAAAAGAGAAAACGGCTGCATTTTCATCAGTTGTCAGAGCGGGAACATCCAATGTTAGAAGCATTGACACACAATGTCTCTTTCTCTGTGTGTGTCTCCTCAGGAAATGACCAATACTAATATGTAAAATTGATAAAAGTGCTTGTATGTAATGAGATGATTGAACAATCAAGCATTCTTCTAATGGTTGATAAAAATGTATCAATGGATATTATGGGAGTTAAAGTAACAATACTTAGAAAATGAAATGGTTATATCTTTCTTTTGCTGCATTAAATAATGTAATTATTATACAGGTAACAAACATGCATTTTCTTTTTAATGTTAATGGTGTTTAAGTCCAAACTTATTTCATTCAAAACTTCAGACAAAACAAAGCTATTATATGGGGGAAACAGGGCCGGAAAAAAATTTCAAATGCTAGAAAATCTCAAAAACAATATGCAAGGCCTAAAGTGGGAAGGAGTGGGAAGGAAGATTTTAGATATTGGATATACTCTTTTTAGATAGATAGATAGATAGATAGACAGACAGACAGACAGACAGACAGACAGACAGACAGACAGACAGACAGACAGACAGACAGACAGACAGACAGACAGACAAAAATACTGAACAATCCTTTAAAAAATGAAAGGAACCAGAGACCAAATCAGAAGCTGAACACTTCAGATTCTGTTATCACATAATTAAGCCAGTAGGCAAAAATACTGATTCTTACATATCTAGAAAAGGACAAGAAGAATTATCTGACTTCAAACAGAGGCTACAATAAAGTCAGCAATGGAAAATGATTGGAGCACTTTCCCAATGTTATGAAGGGAGTTTATCATGAACTCCTATCATATGAATATTTTTAATTAACTATCATTAGTTTTCATATCACTGTTATAATAACCAGATATGAAAAGAAATCAGTCCTATGAACTATTCATTATTACTTGGAAGAAGAAATTTGCATGAAAAACTGCACTTCAGAAATTCTCTGTTATATAGAGATTCAGGTTGCTGAATGCTTGACCTTTCTGTATCTAAACTTAGATGCAAAAAAAAAAAATTGAATCCTTGACCCAGATTGTCAGTTGCATTATGTTCTCCAGAAACCTCTACAATATTGCTCCAGAATCTGATACAGGAAGTATCCAAGGATTTTATTATTTTATTTTATTTTATTTTATTTTATTTTATTTTATTTTATTTTATTTTATTATTTTATTTTATTTTATTTTATTTTATTTTATTTTATTTTATTTTATTATTTTATTTTATTTTATTTTATTTTATTATTTTATTTTATTTTATTTTATTTTAATTTATTTTATTTTATTTTATTGTATTTTATTATTGTATTTTATTTTATTATTTTATTATTGTATTTTATTTTATTTATTTTTTTATTTTATTTTATTTTATTTTATTTTATTTTATTTTATTTTATTTTATTTTATTTTATTTTATTTTATTTATTTTATTTATTTTTTTTATTTTATTTAAGATATGTGGACCTCTAGGGAATTCTGGGAGCTGGTCTATATATCTTAAAGTGGCTCAGATTGAGAAACACTGCCTTAGAACAAACAAAAATGCTTTGCTTCTAGATGCCCTTTCTCCTTGTGAAGAACCTTCTGAGGTGAAAGAAAAACCCAAAGATAAAAAGTCCCACCAGTGGCTTCCGGTTTGCGATCGCGGTGCCAGCGGCCAGGCGGGGAGAGCATTCTCTCTGCCGTCCAGTTTTCCTCCGTCGGAAGACTCTGAAAAGGGTCAAAAGTCGCCCTGGAGGGGCGACCACCGCTGAGGAGGACCCTCGACAAATCGCGGAAGAGCAGCAGCCCTTCCGTTTGATCCGAGGCAGCTCCTCTGGACCGACGAAGGCTGTGTTAATGGCCGATCACTAAGCCGTACCAGCCGAAAGCCAAAAGCACTACCAAGCACAACGAAAGCAACACGGAGGAATTGGGTGAGACCTTACCTTACCTTTCTTGCATCCCAACCACTTTCCTGTAAAAGCCTTTGGAAACTTTTTTCCCCTTTCTAATTTGGCGGCTCCTGCCTACTCTGGGAACATAAAGCTATTAAAAAAAAAGAACAACTAAACTAAACGACTAAACAATTGGATTTGTAATTTTGGGATATTTGGGATCCCAAAAGATTCCTATTCTTACAGGGACCTGTAAGCTGGGGGGGAAAAGAATATTTTTAAAACCGGATAAAAGCCTAACCTGAGTTTGGGAAAGACTTTACATGTCACTGGGGACATCTTGTGGTGAAATTTGGTACAGCAAGTGAATTTCTTTTTGACTGGGAGATCTGTGAGACTAAGATTTGGCCTTGACACTATCAAAAAAGATAAGAACTTGAAACAGCTGGGTGGTGAAAACAATTCTCTATAGTGGAGGTGGACACTTATTGACTTTTATTAAAAATAGCCTCCACTAAAGGACTATCTGTAAACACCATAGAAATGGAGGAACACTACCCACAAGTTAACTACAAACTGATACTTGAAAAAATCCTTGAGGCTACTGAGCTAATGAATTCCAGACTGAAAAATAAAGGCGCCACCTTAAAGCTACAAAATGCAGCCCAGATTCCAACTGATGAACCTACAATCCAAAAGGCAACAGAAGAGGAAGGAATTAATATTAAAGTGGACTTCAACAAATACCAGCTACAACCTACTAAGAATCCTGATACCCAAACTTTGATCTTAATAAAAAAAACCTGCAACTTTAACAGCATCAGAAATTGAAGCAAGCAACACTAAGATGGAAGGTGCTGAGGACCTATATGTACAACACATTGAGAACCCAGAAAAACCAGACAACCAAACAACAATTACAACATTGAACATGACTTTCTACTTAAACCAGCTGAAACCAGAAGAAGAAGAGGACCAGACTGAACTGACGACAGATGTATTGAGCCAAACATGGAGATTTGAACTATTGGACCAACAATCTAATGATTATGAAGGGGCCAGCTCCTTTGAAAAATTGATAATTTGGATGGTCTCCCTTGATTCAAACGACATGGGTAGGAATGAAGGGAGATCCACCTGAGGAGCTAGAGGCACTGGTATGGAAGCCTGCTTGGCACAAAAAGAAAGCTAGAGTTAGACTTAAAAAATGTTTTTTTTATGTGACCTATAATGGAAGAGTTTAAAATCTTACTTAATGGCCTAAGGAGATTTTAAAAGATACTAATTAATTTAATATTTAGGATTTAGATCTATAAGGGAAATTAAAAAAAATAGTCACTAGAATAATAGTCTTGGATTATAATATAGAAGTTGTTGGACTGAGATGATAAAGGTTATCTTATTAGTAAGTGATGAAGTATTAGGATGAGAAATGGAATATGTTTGTGAAATAAAGTAAGAATCTATCTGAGTAAATAATAAATGTATTTTATTTTTTTAATAATATATTTTATTAAATTTTATATGGGTATGGGAAGGATAGGAATAATATGGTAAGGATGGGGTTAGGAAATGGAATTGGGATAGGGATGGGAGTAGGGATAGGGATAGGTACAGTAGTGGAGTTACCCCCACACAAAAAATCCAACGCTTAAACAAGCAGACTCTCGTCCGGGTACACATATTAAATAACAGTAGTTAATACAATACTAAACAATTATAATCATAAATGCTAAAAATAGTCATAAAGTTAAAGCTTACTAATTAAATATAATTTAGCTCTAGCGTAATGCTAACCATTGATAAAAATTTTCCCATGTCCTAAAATACACTGAATCCTCTTTCTCTTTAATCTCCAACGTCAATCTATCCATTTCTGCACATTCTAAAATTTTTGTAATTATAATCTGATCGTGTGGTAAATTTTCATTTTTCCAAAATTGGGCAAATACAATTCTCGCTGCTGTCAATACATGTAATATTAAATATTCATTCTCTTTACCATAATTAGATCCTAGTATTCCTAGCAAAAATAATTCTGGTTTATATTCTATTTGTATTTTAGTCATCTTTTCTAGCCATTTATGAATTTTAAACCAAAATTTCTTAGCTTTAGGACATATATGATAATATGATAATAAGTACCTGGTTTTTCTTTACATTTCCAACAAATATTTGATACATTTTTAAACATTTTCGCTAATCTAACTGGTGTCATATGCCATCTATAAAACATTTTATATAAATTCTCTTTATATGAAGCTGCTTTAGTAAGTTTAATATTTCTCTCCCAAAGCTTTTCCCAATCTTCTAAGTCTATGGAATATCCAAAGTTTTTTGCCCACACTATCATTGTTTCTTTTACTTGTTCTTCTTCCATCTTCCAGTTTAGTACAAATTTGTAAAGCTTCTTAATCAAATTTTCGTCTGTTTTCAAAAGTATTTTGTCAAATAATGTCTGTTCTTTATAAAAGTCCCTTACTTTTACATCTTTTTCATATCTTGTTTGAATTTGCAGATAGGACCACCATGTTAAGTCAATGCCTTGTTGATAAAGAGTTAGTCTGTCTTTAAGTTTTCCATCCTTATCCAAAATGTCTTTATAAGTAACGAGTTTGTCATAGTTAATTAGATTTGGATAAGCAAATGCTTCCATTGTTGAAAGCCACTCTGGTATTTTCATATAAATTTTATGTTTAATTTTCTCCCACTCTGAGAACAAAGCATTCCTTATGGCATGACTTTGAAAATATTTATGTACTTTGTTTTTCTCATACCATAAGAACGCATGCCAGCCCAATTGTAAGTCATGTCCCTCTAAGTAAAGAAGTCGTTTATTTCTCAACGTAATCCATTCTTTGAGCCAAAGCAAAATAGATGCTTGATAATAGAGTCTCCAGTCTGGAAGTCCAAAGCCCCCTCTATCTTTTGTTTCTTGTAGTAGTTTTGATTCATGCTTTCTTCCCTTGCCATATAAATCTCAATATTGTTGAATTTAAATCATCAAAAAATTTCTTACCCAGTTTAACAGGGACCGTTTGAAATAGGAAAAGTATTTTTGGTAAAATGTTCATCTTCACAGTCGCTATTCTACCTAACAATGTCAGCTGAAGATTTTTCCACTTTTCCAAATCTACTTTTATTTGTTTCATTAGTTTTTCATAGTTATCTTCTTTTATTGTTATATATTTTGATGTTAAGTAAATTCCTAAATATTTAACTTTTTTAGCCATTTGAAGATTTGATCTTTCTGCAAGTTGAGATCTCTGTCTGTTAGGTTTTTTGTTAATACTTTAGTCTTTTCTTTATTTATCTTCAAGCCTGCTACTTCTCCAAATTCCTCTATTTTCTGCAAAAGTATAGTAACTGTTTCCAATGGTTCCTCTATAATAAAAACTAAATCATCCGCAAAAGCCTGTAGTTTGTATTTTTGTTCTTTTATTTCCAGTCCTTTAATTTCCGTATCTTGTCTAATGTCTCTAGCCAACACCTCCAGTGTAAGAATAAATAACAGGGGGGATAATGGGCATCCCTGTCTTGTGCCTTTTTTGATGTCAAAGCCATCTGTATATTCTCCATTTAAAGATATCTTTGCTGTTTGTTTATTGTATATTGCTTGAATCGCATTTATAAAGTTTTGACCAAAGTCCATTTCCGTCAACTGTTGAAACATAAATTGCCAATTTAAATTATCAAAAGCTTTTTGTGCGTCAAGAAATATAAGTGCCATCTGTTTCCCTGGATGATATTCAAAATTTTATAATCCACATTTAATAGCGATATTGGTCTATAGTTTTTGATTTGTGTAAGATCAGTATCTTCTTTAGGTATCAAAGTAATATTAGCTTCAGTCCACGAGTTTGGTATTTTTGTCTCTAAAAAAATTTCATTGCACAATTATTTCAAAATCGGGCTTACTATATCTTGTAAAGCTACGTAAACTTCTGCAGGGAGCCCATCAGGCCCCGGGGTTTTATCCTTCTTTTGTCTTTTTATTGCCTCTGTGATCTCCATCATTGTTATCTTCTCATTTAAAATGTGTCGCATATTCTCTGGCACCTTTGGAAGATCAGCTCTAATTAAATAATCTTTTATTGCCTCTTCAGAGACCACCTCTGCCTTATACAATGTCTCATAGTAGTCTTTAACAATTTTTTTCATCACATCATTATGGCAATATATCTCGCCTTTTGAGTCTTGTAATTTACTTATCATTCTCTTTTCTATTTCTTTCTTCAGTCTATATGCAAGCCATCTTCCCGGTTTATTAGCATTTTCAAAAAAAAATTGTTTGGATCGTTTAATCTGTTGTGCCATCATCTCCATCTCAGATAAGTTTAATTTATGTTTTATTAGTTCCATTTGTGCCTTCAATTCCTTCTTTTGTGGGTCAGTTTGCAATTCCAATTCCAATTTTTTAATTTCTTCTTTCAGCCTCAACTGTACTTGCTTCTTTTCTTTGTTCTTTTTGGCAGTATACGTTATAGCCAAACCTCTAAAATATGCTTTCGCCGTGTCCCATACATTTTGGAGAGAGGTTTCTTCTTTCTTATTTATTTCAAAGAAAAATTCCATTTCTTTTATTGCTAATTGTAAAAATTCTTTCTCTTTCAATATAGATTTATTTAATGACCATCTTAATTGTTTCTTGGTTCCTTTCCAAATCATTTTAAGTGGATTATGGTCTGCCCAAATATTAGGTTCTATTTCGACCTCTTGTATTATAGTCTTCAAATTTTGAGACATCCCTATCATATCAATTCTTGACCATGATTTATGGCAATTTGAGTAGAATGTATACTGTAACTTTTCCGGATTCATCTCTCTCCAAACATCTTGTAGAAGCAATTCCTCTTTCATTTTTAAAAAGGTCTTCGGTAGAACATTTCCTCCTTTTTTCCCTTGTTTGTAACTTTTATAATCTTGTATTGCATCAGCTACTACATTAAAGTCTCCTAATATACAAAGATTTTGGAAATTTAAATCCACTAATTTATCATGTAATTGTTGGTAAAACTGATCTTGCTTCTCATTGGGTGCGTATATTGCCACCATCAATATTTGTTTTTGATTCCATGTAATTTCTACTATTAATACTCTCCCCTCTTCATCAGCGTAGATTTGTTTTGGGTTCAACTTTTCTTTTATATACAAAGCTATACCTCTTTTCTTTTGAATTGCCGAAGAAGCATAAAGTTTACCCAATTTAGATTGTTCTAAAATTCTAAGATGTTGTCTCTTAATATGTGTCTCTTGAATACAAATTATATCCTTTTTTAGTTTTTGTAATCTAGTAAATATTTTTCTCCTTTTTGAAGGAGAATTCAGACCATTTATGTTTATTGAAAAAATTCCAATCTCCTCCATAACTTCAGTTATATCTAACCCTCAATCTTCTAGGCGAGGTTATCTGTCTCTGATCTTTCGGTCTTACATCTTCTTCTGTTTGGATCTTTTTGGGTTCGTCCTCTTCCATCTGTTTAGATGTTCCAGCCACGGTCATTTCCTCTTGCTTCTTAGGCTCTGATTCACCTCTTTCCAAAAAATCTCTATGATTATTGAAAAATTCCTCTGCTTGAAGTGGGGTGTTCAGTCTGTATCTTTTCGTGTCCCAAAAAATTAACACTCCTTCTGGAGTCAACCATCTGAAATTGACTCCTTTATTGAACAATTTCTTTGTTAAAAATTGATATTCTCTTCGGGCTTCTCTTATCCTTCTAGGAATTTGCTTAAGAACTACAAGTTCTTTTTCTTTATATTTCAGTGGTTGATCTCTTATTGCTCGCAGGATGTCATCTCTTGTGGATCTTTTAACAAATCTTACATGAATTTCCCTAGGGGCTCTATTTTTTCTAGCATAGCTTGAATTAACTCTGAAAACCTGATCTATCTCTTTTTCCATTTGATCCTTTTCTGTTCCGAGCAGCTCCGCCAATAGCTCACTCATCAGCTCCAACAGATTCTCATCTTTCTCTTCTATGACATTTTGAAATCTTAAAAAATATGATGACCTTTCCATCTCCACCACGGCCATGCTGTCTTCCAATTCTGCGTTTACTTGCGCCAATCTCTGATTCTCTCCTTGGAGGTATTCTAATTTCTGATCCACTTCCACCGACTTGTCATCTATTTTTTCCATCCTTTGTTGGTTATCTATAATCGCCTGTTGGAAGGTTTCCATTTTTTGATCCATTTTTTGATCCATTTTAACGAGATCATTTTTCAGATCTTCAAAATTTTTGTCTGACTCCTTTTTATTTTTATCTGACTCCATTTTCATATCCATTTTCATCTCTGCGATTGCTTGTAATATCGCTTGGATATCTTTGGATTGGGGTTCCACCTTTTCTTGTTGTAGAAATGTAGTAATTGATTTTTGGGGGACAGGACTCGCCGATGATGAAGCAGGAGCGGAAGTTGCCTTTTTAGTCCCCTTCACCAAATTTGAAGTCGCCATCTTTGGGTTATTCTACTATTTTATAATCCACCAGATGGCCTGATGGCCAATTGTAATCCACCAGAAGGGCCGATGGCCAATTGTAATCCCTTGTCCTCCTATTGTTAGGAGGGGAAGCCAAACATACTTCAAAAAAAAAAAGAGAGAAAGAGAAAGAAAAGAAAAAAAATAGTTCCAAAGAAAAAACATGGGGTAACAGGAAGCCCCCCTAATCTTAAAAAAAGGAAATAGAAAATTTACCCAGAGGCAAAACCCAAAAAACAAAAACAAAATAAAAATAAAGAGTAAAAAAGCAATCCCAGATTGATAAAAATAGTAAAAAAGAAAACAGGAAAAAATCCAAAACAAAAAGAACAAAGATTAAAAATAACACAACAAAACACGGGCCCAAAAAAGAGGAAAAAAAGGGTGTAGTAAAATTTGTCCAATTTATAATCCAACTAGTCCAATTCTTGATGTTCAATTCTTCTTAAAATAAGCATTATACAGCCACAGACAGAAAGGGAAAGGAAAAAAGAGTCTCTTTAGATAACTTGTAGCAAGAGATAGGAATGTCTGGGCGTTCAGCCAAGTGTCTGGGCATTCAGCCAAACTTTCACTCTAAACAAACCACAGCTGCCAAGAACAAAGGGAAAAAAAACTAGCAACAAGTAAACTTTCCCAGGCTTTAGAAAGGAGAAAAAAAAAAAAAAAAAAAGCAAAATAGAAAGTTATTCAGAGTAGATGAAAAAAAGTGCTGAAGAAAAAAAAAACCAGAATAAAACAAGAATGGCTTTCCCGATTAAGTATTTCTTTTCTCTTAAAAAGCAAATATATTTCCTCGGCTTTAGACTTTTAAAGACTTCAAGGTAAATCAAATTGTTCTTTTTGTTGTAAAAACTTAAATCGCCGCTTGTACGGGGGGGGGAGGAAAAAAACCCTCCTTCCTCCCTTCAGGCTTCCCGGTTTAATTGAAGACAGACTGTTTAAAAGGTATTTAACATCAACATCCACATTGCCGAAGTAAAGGAAGCAAAGTCTCACCCGGACCGGCTGCTTGCTGTCAAACTCCGCTGTTTCTCCGTCTCCGCAAAACAGCTGTTAATGGCGGAACGCATAAATGCGGTCCGCCTTCCTTCCATTGGTTCCAGGGGCTGCTTTGAGTTCTGCGAGCCGGCTACCACTGGCCCGTGTTCCTCAAAGATTCACCCTTCAGTGGCCACCTCTCCGGGGTGGCATTCGGCCCAAACGGACCCACCAGCAGAAGAATATCGGACTTAGGGAGCGAGCGATCGCCTCCCTAGGTCTAGCCTCAGCGACGTCCCGGAAATCCAATAAATGTATTTTAGATATGACAATTATTCTGTAATGAACTAAGGGAACTTTGGGTTATCCGAAATCTAAAGACTTTGGATATTAAGCTAATTGGAATACTGTAACTGAAATTAGGTAAAATTCAAAACAGGATAAAAGTCCCACCAGAGACCAGGAATAAGAACAGCTGACAAATCCTTCCCTTGGCCTCTTCTGAAACTTTGCTGAATCTGTTTGTCTGGCTCCCATTTTTATTTAGCAATTCTCTTTGTTTATCTCCCTTAGATAACTGCACTTTCAAGTAGGCAGTTGAAAGCTATTGCCTGTGGAGAAGGGAAAGTTTACACAGGAACTCAACTAATGAATTACATTTTTTTTGTAATATTGGTGTAATTAGCTTCTAAGAAACAAGTCCAGAAGTTGCCTGATATTTTTCAAAGATATTTCTCTGGTATCAGATAGCAGCAACATGTTAGAGATTCTGAATTTGCTCTAACATAAAACAATCTCATAATTATAGTAGTAGCAGTAGTAGTATAATATCATAGCAGTATGTAACCTCAAGAATAAGTTATAACGGAAATCAATTTTAAACCTCATGTTTGCCGTGGGTGTCACTGCAAAAGGCAGAGTCAGGAAAAAAGAAGTTATCTATTAAAATGGAGAAGGGCTGCTTTATATTTCAAGTACAAAAGCAAATGGAGACAAAATACATTTATTAAGCAGAGTTTCTGTTTGAGAGCATATTAAACTTGAGCTCCAGGAATTTCACATCATGTTGGCTGAATACTGCTGGATGTTAATTGGTTTTGTCCTATATTTCAACATCTTTAACCAAACTCTGGATTTTTTAAAAAAGAGATAGCCTGGTATTTCTAAATGTTTTCTGTTTTGCTTTGTCAAATGTCTAGACCAGGGGTGTCAAACTTGCAACATCATGTAACGTGTCGCGACGTATCACAACTTTTTTGCCATCGCCGGCAATGGGGTGGGTGCGGTTTCGCTATGATGCATCCAGCCCATGGGCCGGCAGTTTGACACCCCTGGTCTAGACCTTCAGAATATCGGTCAGATCAGGAAAATCCACTTGACAATATGCATGTAAAGTTTTATTTCCTTTAATCCAGACAAACATATCCCATTCTACAAGAGCTGTGGTGGTGCAGTGGTTAGAATGCAGTATTGCAGGCCCAACTCTGCCCACAGCCTGGAGTTCAATCTTGATGGGGCTCAAGGTTGACTCAGCCTTTCATCCTTCCAGGGTCAGTAAAATGAAGACCCAGATTGTTGGGGGCAATATGCTGACATTGTGAACCGCCCAGAGAGTGCTGAAAAATACTGTGGAGCAGTATGTAAATCTAAGTGCTATTCCTAACACAGATTAGAGAGAGATGCAGTTACCCAAAGTAGCTGATTTGGGGTGCCAGGAAGTAAAACTCGAATGGTTAGTTTGTGATAAGTAACTATCAAACCAGGCCAAGGGGCTGTATCAGGAAAAATGGGGAAAAAATCATCCTGCAACTTAGCCAGAGGGCATATTAGTAATTTTCTTCTGGCTCCTATTAAGATGATTAGCTGATTGACAGCAATAAACCTAGTTTTGGATTACCTGGATGTATTGCAGTCTGATGCAAGTAGATTTGAGTCACATAGAAATGACGTATAGGCTCCTCAATGTTAAAACACTAGAACAGTGTTTCTCAATCTCAACAAGTTTTAAATTGCATGAATTTCAGCTTCCAGAATTCCCCAGCTAGCATAGTGGGTCATTTGTATTAGGAGATTTCAGCTAAGTGATCTGGTAGTGATCAGGATTACAAGCCCTTGTGAGATTTGGCCTTTGAGGCTTCCAGTGCTTCATTTAGGATATGGCTCTGGTATCTCTTAGCTCAGAGGTTCCCAACCTTTTGGGCATCAGGGACTGGTTCCATGAAGAGAGATTTTTCTGTGGACCGGAAAGTGCGTGGTTTTTTGTGCTGCCTGCATTTTGCGGATGGGTCTTTGCTTGTTTGTGCGGACAGTTGCTGGCATGCTGCGGCCCGGCACTGGTCCACAGACCAGGAGTTGGGGACCCCTATCTTAGCTCACTCCTTCAATGTAAAATGGCATAGGCCATTTTGAAAAGTGCAAAGCCCCAAAATATAGGCAATAAGCGGCTAAGTTAGAAAAGGAAAAAGCAGTATTATCTCTAGAGCTTGGAATGTCCAAGGAATACAGTAATTTCATGGATTTTATAAAAAGGATTTCAGTATGTTTAGTTGTATTAGAGGAATAAGGAACTGAAAATAATTCAATGCTAAACTAATATCAAAGCTGATATAGTTGTTTGGGAAACGATGGAGCTGTCAACATTCATAACTTCAATAATTCTCCATGTATAGGATTGCATGAAACTTATTGGTCGATTTCATAGGACTTAGCTTAATTCACAAAGGATTTTCATTCCACTGAGTTATTTTTAGGCTGAAATTTCAGGATCTGTATTCATTAGTGTTGTTCAGTCTGTCATTTATACTAACATAATAGCTTGGCTAACCTTCTAGAATAAGTCTTCTGATGTTCAAATGTCTTTTGCTTAGAAGGACCTTGAAAATGAATGGTTTTAAAATAAGGCTCTAACTGGTTCTTGCCAAAGGGCTTTAGTTCAAACTCAGTGTGAAGAGAAATGAGGAGCAGTTCGCTTATTAAAACAAACCTGACATATACAATTTAGCTCTGCCTAGGCATCATGAGCAGTAAAATTTAATTTCACATTAGAACTATCTTTTCTCAGATAGAAATAATCTCTACATCTTATCTTAATACTTTTGGACTTTTAGTAAATTAAGAAAAAAATGTTTCTTTGAGACAGTTTCTTTTTTCCTCAACAGAAATACAAAGAACATCATAGTGTATAATCTGTAATACCGGTATTTTAAAAAAATATTTACAATGTGTGTTCATTTACCCCTTAGGACTAGTTCAATATTATCCATACAGATATGCATTCACCATTGTTTGTGATTTAGCTCCTTTATATCAATACGATTTCCTACCATTAAGATGGAATACTTGCAGAACAGAAAAATAATAAAGTCAAGTTTGAACTATTAAATTCAAATGTGGCTCTACCTTATTGCTGGTGCTTCTCCTTGAATAAGCTACTTCACTTAAATAGCCAAAAAGGGGCTGCAAATCATAGAAGGAAGAATAATATGAACAAAATTGGGTTTGCAGAAGTAAAAAAAAGCCCTTTGTTTTTATTTGAACAATCCTAATGGAACAAAAATTGCAGCACAATAGTGGTTATCTTTGGACAATAGCAGTTAGGAAATGGAAAATCAGAATAGGAATAGCAGTGGTTGGATAGATCCCTTAAAAGGAAGAATTATACTGTGATGTTTTGTTGAAGGCAATTTTTGCTTGACTTTTACTAGTTCACACATGCCTGAACATAATGTGATTGCTCTCCATTGTGGACAGTTAGTATTGCTTTATAAATTCTAACATATAATATAAATAATCTAAGATGTCAAAGTGGTTTTGAACAAGGGAATAAAATCTCCAAATAAATCACGGTGAATACAGCACTTAATTGCACAAATGATCAAAACTGAATGATCAAGTCACAGTTTGACTAAAGCTTTATAAATGTAATAACACATAGACCTGCTAGTCATCTGAGGGAAATGGATTCACTGTGATTTTCAAATCACCATGAACTAAGCCTACTCGTTGTCTGACCACCCATTTTATGCGGTCCATTTCTTGTAAATAGAAGTGCTTGTTCTTCTCTCTCTCCTACACACATATCTTCTTTTGCTACAACATCTAATAGCGTACAGTTTAAGAAAAGATGATGACTTGACCCCATCAATAAAGATGAACAGATGCGAGAACATTCTTTCCTTTTGTATATTTTGGCTGGTTTAGGTACAGGTTCAGATTTTAGAATTCTATAATTGTTGTGAAACCGTACCATATTTTCTCTGCAAAATGGCCCCTTAGATAATAATTTTTATGTCACACTAAAGATGGGCTGTCATTGTTGTCCAACTGCTTATGTTGTTCCCTTGGCATTTTGATCAATGCCAATGTCATTGAAAACAATAACACTGTCTTCAGTGTAGATCAAAACTATTTGGTTTTTTCCGTCTTCTTTCATCTTTTTGCTCATATTAAAAATGGCAGGGTTTTTGTGAAGAGATACATTATATGTTATACTAATTAAGAGCCGAGGTGGCACAATGGTTAGAATGCAGTATTGCAGGCTAATTCTGTTGACTGCCAGCAGTTTGATTCTGACCGGCTCAAGGTTGACTCAGCCTTCCATCCTTTTGAGTTTGGTAAAAAAAAAATGAGGACCCAGATTGTTGGGGGCAATATGCTGACTCTGTAAACTGCTTAAAGAGGGCTATAAAGCACTATGAAGTGGTATATAAGTCTGTGCTATTGCTATTGTTATTTGGCAATCAAGAACCCTTTTCACTGAACTGAGTTCTGTAGAAGCATATCTCTTGGGTATGTGTAAGAATTTTGATTTGACTTCCCCATTAGGACTCCACATGTGTTGGATTGTAAGACACATCAGCTCAATCACCATAGTGTTTTCTGTTCTAGCTACAGATAATCAGAGATATAGACCATTCAGCTGGAAGGCACCTGGCTGGGATAAGCTGGTTTTTATGCACATATTGTCTGCATCCAGATTGTGCAGCCCTAAGGAGATGAAAATGAATAGGAACACACATGAAAAGAACATTGCTGCAGTACCCAGACTGAAGAGGCAATTTAATCGAGTTTCTGTGTGAGTGTGTCAGTTGTTTGTGATGCAAATGAGTGTTTTTAAAACGTGTATGAATTTACAGGTAGAACTAATTAATTTAAAGTAGGCAAATGCTATTATCTATCCAGATGAAGAGGAAAAACAGGAAGTTTGCTCTGAAAACAGCTGCTTGCAATGACATAGAAGCTGAAAAGACTCTTGGCCAAAGTCTCTGTGAAATACCTCTTTTATGAGACTACTGTGGTTGTTGGTTGAGGAGAGAAATTTAGTCTAGGTTTATGTATAAATAAACTCATATTTCTGCACAAATAAATGTTGATTGATCTACTGTAGGAGCTCTGCTTGTTCCTTTTTTTTACAAGTTACAAAGCCAAAAACTGAATGAATACTCTTATTCATGCCTGTAGTAATTCAGACTGAAACCTGATTCAACTATATACTTACTGGGTCATCAAAATGTTCACCTACAAAATAGTATAAGACTGTTCCTTGAAATGGATTCACACAATCTTCTATTTTAAAATGGAGAATTCAGTAGTAATGTGAAATATGGGAACTCATAACTACTTCCTTAATGTGGGGGGGGGGGGAAGAACCTTCCAGGCCAATTGAGATAAATAATCTAGAACTAAGAGAAATTTCCTAACAGTGAGAAAAATTAACTAGTGGAATGTCTTACCTTCAGAAGTTGTGGGTGCTCCATCACTGGAGGCTTTTTAGAAGAGACTGGACAACCATTTGTCTGGAATGGTATAGGGTCTCCTGCTTGAGCAGGAGATTGGACTAGAAGATCTCCAAGGTCCCTTCCAACTTTGTTCTGTTATTTCTGTTAGATAGAAAGAAAAGGCTGGGGTAGTATCTATCTATCTATCTATCTATCTATCTATCTATCTATCTATCTATCTATCTATCTATCTATCTATCTATCTATCTATCTATCTATCTATCTATCTATCTATCATCTAATTGGCTAGCTAGCTAGCTATAAACAAAGGAAGCTAGGAACATATTAATTAACTGATTTATATAAGAAAAATGTATGTTTTTCTTCAAGATTAATTTATGTCCCTGAAATATTTGGCTAATTGTTAAAAATAAAGATTTCTTACATCCTATCTTTTGTACTACTTAGTAATATGGTTACATAAAGCAGTGGTTTTATATAGTGGCAATACACTTCTTTTTGGAAGCTGTATTCATTAGTAGCTCATGTTGAATATAGAACTTGCCCAGTTTCAGGAAGAAAAAAAAAAGAGAGATGAGTTTTTTCAATGTTGTACTGCAGTATTTTTTTGAAAAGCTACTGCAGAAAATAGCACTCTGACTATAAAATACCTTCCCACAAAAGGGATTTTGAACAGTGCAGTTTAATGCCTAGATGGGATTGCAATAAATGAGGCATATCAAACTGTGTGTCTGATTCTTCAAATTCCAGTCCAGAAAAAGCAAAAAGGAATATCTTCTGTTTGGAAAAAAAAATGATAGTGAAGTCTTTACAAGAATAAACTCCTGCACTTAAATATAAGATTAGACAGATAGCATTGATGCAAATGTAACATTTCCCCACCTTGTTGATGTTGTTAGGTGATTACTGGTGAACTATTGATTCTTCTGCATGTCTTTGATCTCTCTTCTCTTTCCTGAATCTTCCTTCCTATGCTTTACATGAGGGATCAATACATGATACTAACCAGAGTTGATACTATTCATGTTCTTCTCTGTAACTCCATAATTTGAACTGCCTTGCCTCAGCAGAAAACTTACAGACTAGGAAAGGAGGGATTCCAGTCCTAAAATGTTCTGATACCTGTACGGTTCAGGCAAATTTGGGGAATCGGTAAATATGATGACCCATGCGAGACTTTGGGCTGTCTGCAAATCATGTCCTACTAAACTTCTGGACTGTGAGAGAACAACATTGCATGTCTAGTGCAAACTTTCCCAAACTGTTTTGCTGGTTACAGAGCATTTGTCTATATTCCCCATACTTTGATATCTCATGGCCTTTTCTGTTGAATCCTATTCCTTTTGAGAAAATTATGTTCTCCAGCATGAGGATGGAGACTCCACAAATGGATTAACTTCATCCTCCTGCCCAATGAGACTAAGTCAAACGATTGCCACGCCTCCTGCTGGGCTGGAGTTACGACTTAGTCTGAAAGCCCATCAGGACGCTTTTCGTTTGGCTCCTCATAGCTACAAGCAGGTTGGATCCCCATTTGTGGATTTTCTCTCCTTGGCTGTATTACAGCATTCCTTTATAGTTAGTTTCTGAGCTGTCAAGTCTGTCTGACAGTCAGCTGGAAGAGCCGTGATCGTCTCCCGACGATCAGCTGGGCAGCGGGCTCCGCAGGGGGCCGCCGCTTGCCTGCAGCACGGCCGAAGCCTAAATTCTTTCAATTTTTGCAGCTTCTTGTTAGTGGTGAGTTTCCAGCGTTGGGAGCTTGACAGAGCCGCGTGATCGTCTCCCGATGATCAGCTGAGCCGCGGGCTCTGCAGGGTGCTGCTGCTGGCCTTTCGGCGCAGCCGAAGCTTTTAAATCAAACAGAGGTTTTTTTCGCACTGCCTGGAGCGTGCTGCTGCGAGCTAGAGACAGAGCTCCGAAGCTTCTGGGGCTGTTCCTTTCTCCTTGCCTCTGCTGAGGCGTTTGGAGCGGCTGGGCCTTACAGGCGGGCCGCGGATTTGGCGGGCTCATCGCAGCCACCATTTTGGATGCCACAACGGTTTTCCTGGCCCCTAAAAGGCTCCCTTGGGAAATTTGTTTTCCCTTTTTTGTCGCTTTATTCGGCTTGCTAAGCAAATGTAGGTCAGACCTACAGCTTCTGGAGCTCTGACCCAGGCGGAACCAAACGGGTCATTTTCCCTGACAACCGGGCCTACCTTGCAAGGCTCCAACTGACCCGGCCACCATTTTGAATCGCCAACTGCCGCCATTTCCTGCCTCAGGCAGGCCAAGCGATTTACCTCAATGGTATTTGAGCGGCAACAATTGTAGGAGCAGTGACCAGCCTTGCTGGTAGCTCCCCGGTGTGCGAGCGGCCAGTGTCTGGTCCAGTGGCCACCACTAATCGGAGACATAACCGGCCTTGCCGGTTCCTGGGCAACAGACATCCCAGAGCTCCACCTAAGATTGTCTGCATTCTCGGCTTCTGCTCAGAGGTTCCATCAATGATGGCAGACAACTCCGCTCCTATGGCCACCCATGGTGGTCCATCTTCCCCAGCAAAAAAGAGGCGCAAGTCCTCAAAGCTGGAGGCAGCAGGCAAGCTGAAGGCCAAGGCCAAGGCTATTTCCAGCAAGCCTCCTTCCAAAGCGGCTGAGAAGGAGGCCAACAGGCAGCATCTGGCCTTGGAGAGGCAGTTTTCCAGGGCCCAGCAACAGCAGCAGACTGACATTGCAGGCCCAGCCGTTTCTGCCTCAACTGTGGGGACTCTGTTCAAGCCTCACATCGTTCCTTCTGTCCCTCCATTCCAGAGGGCATGGTCTCCCGAAACCGAGACCGCTCAGGGGCAACAAATGCTGAGCCAGTCAGCATGTCCTCAATGGCCAGCTCAGCTGCCTGCCGCACGGCTTGCACCTGAGGCCACGTTTACACCTACGGCAGTGGGGATCCACTCTGTGGTACCTCAGGAGTTCTCACCAGAACAATTCCAGGCTTTAATAGCCCAGGCTGTTTCCCAGGGCTTGGCTTCTGCTCTCCACAAACCCAGAGCCAAATCAGCCACACCCATTATTCCACCCTACTACCCGCCAGAGCCGGCAAATTATGCCCAGTCCATCATCTCTGACCATTCCTACCAGGATTTAGATACCTATCCAGAGGAATATGAGCCGGGTGAAATTCACCTCTCTGAGGATGAGGAAACAACACCTGATCCTATCCCATTTGTTGGGCTGTTTGACCCATCATTATTTAAATCCCTTTTAAATAAGGCAACAGCCTTGGCAAACATTGAGCCTGAACAAGAGGTTCCCCCTCCCTCCACTGATCAGGTCTCAAATCCCTTATTCACGGAACCTTCTGTATTTCAGAAGCAAATTCCTTGCCCTCCTCTGTTCCTTAATACCATCAAAAAGCAATGGTCAGCTCTGGGTACACCGCCCTCACTGACTGCTTCAGACAAGAAACTATTTAATGTAGCTTCCTCTCTGTCTGACTTACTTGAAGTCCCAGTGGTGGATGAGGCCGTTACACCTCTAGTCTCTCCATCCACCGTATCCGGTGACATGGCTGAGACTCTAAGGGCAGAGGACAAAAGGTCTGAGTTCTCCCTTTACAGGTCTCACCAAGCCTCGGCGTGGTCGGTGAAGGCATCGACGGCTACGTCCTTTTTCGCCAGGACCTCTATAATGTGGCTGCGTGAACTCCAAGCCACGATACCCCAGGACCAGGTATGAGTCCACCAGACCCTGGGTAAGCTACTGGCTGCATCTGAGTTCATGGCAGTCGCCTCTCTACATGCAGCCAGATTTTCTTCGCGAACCATGGGCTACAATGTGGCTGTTCGCAGACTGTTGTGGCTGAAACAGTGGAGAATGGACCAAAAGGCAAAGTGGTGTCTGGCTACCGCCCCTTACACTGGCGGACAGTTATTTGGTGAGTCCCTCACTCCATATCTGGTGGAGAATCACAATAAACGCAAGGTTATCTCCCACCTTAAAAAACGCGGGGACAGACGCTCTACTTCAGACTTTCGAAGAGCGCCCTCTCGTGCATACACGACTCCAGAATGGACTCCGCACGCTCGACCCTTTCCTCCCAGACCCGACCGACTATGAGAGCGCCCTGGCCCCAGACCCAAACAACAGGCCCAAAGTAAGCAGCCCTTTCGAGGGGGCGGAGGTCGTCCGTTCAGGAGGGCTAAATGACTCCAGGGACAAGGTCCCCATAGGAGGCAGACTCTCTCTATTCGCAAGGCAATGGGAGAGCACCACGACAGACTCTTGGGTGCTCCGAACTATCAAAGAAAATTATGTTCTCTCTTTGGGATTGGTCTGGTGTCACACATTATTGGCTGTTTGTATTTTTCCAAGTGAAAAATAAAATGAGCTTGTAGACCAACTTTTTTGTGGGGGTTGTTTTACCATCAAAGTCTCAGCACTAGGCATGATAATATGTTGATAATGAAGTCAGGAATGGAGGAAATAATAAGAAAGGCAACATTAAAGGATGCGAGCCTATATTCATGAACTCTCAGCCATTGTTAGAAGATCAGCACTATTAAATTTGCACTGCACATTTTGTAAATAGCAGTATAATAGATTCAGACTCTTCAGTTGCAGTTGGAGCAAGCACAGCTGCTGATTCACTACTGATAAATATCAGTTTTTTTCAATGCCATCTTACACTTAATCTTAATGTTTTGTTACTGGAGTATCTTACCTTAACCTTCCAATAATCCTGGGGAAATAACAGGCAAGAGGGGAAGGGGGAGGCCATGGTTGCTTAACAAAGAAAGAAATTTTGGAAGGATCCACCCTAATTGTTCAGGCTATAATAAGAGAAAATGAGAGATTTGTTATTTCAGACTTGCAAGGTAGCCTTACAATTGAGGTAGAATTAACTGATCTGGTTATGTGTCCTGTTTGGCTTACCTGGTGGGGCTGACACAGCCCTTGGTGCTCCCTGTAATTACAGCACTGAATTGCAAATCAGTCCTGAGGTTTATGTTGCTTCTTTAATGCTGTTATATATATTTGTTGATTCATTTAGTGTGATAAAATAAATTAAATACTGAATTTCACAGCATCTTTTGTAATCAATTCTTAGTGGTTCAGCATATTTCCAGACGTCAGCCACTATTAAACTTTATTTAGAAAAGAAATCCAATAAAAGTGTTATGCAATCCCAAAATAGACTCCAAATATTGGAATGTGAACAAAGGAAAACTCTCAATAGGAAAAAAATCTTATTCCTATGAATGTAAGGATTCAGAAATATATAGGATCAAGAAGATTAGTATCTGGATGGGAGAACTCAAGGAATACAAGGTCTTTTTTTAAAGACGGCAAGAATAATAAGGCAATTTGGTGGCAAGTTTGAAAAAAACAATTGCTCCAGATATAGAACAGGAAATGGACACCTTTTTGCTTCCCTCCTACATACAAAATGCCATGACTAAATCCTGTATTGAAATGAGGTCAAAGGTTGGCAATGTAGAATTTGGAGACACCATAAAACCCACCATTTCCCTAAGATGGATTCTATATATAGAAAAAATAATGGCAGAAATATCATGAGAATACCAATTTTATGAGATTATTAGATAAGAATGTTGACCTCACAAAATGCATTCTTACACATTTATTTAGGGATGTTCTCAGTACAAATCATGTAACAGTATCCTGGACTAGTCCTTGTTCTGGAGTCTTTAGTGTACAGAATGAGTTCTCTGTATCCTCTAAGGAACTTTAATGATCTTAAAAGCTTCTCTTCCCTGTCAGGGTTTTGAGCAGCAAAGATGCACCTTTAATGTAATGGGCCTCTTCCCAGTGGTGAGATTCAGCCGGTTCGCACCACTTCGGCAGAACCGGTAGCTAATTTGTTGTTGCCCAGGCCCAGAATGGACTTCCGGAAGCGGCATCCAGACAAAGAACCCGTTGTTCACATATTTGAATCCCACCACTGCCTCTTCCCAAATACAGAAATTGACTTGCCAGAAATCAAGGGAAGCAGTATTTGTCTAGCAAATATCACACACACAAAAAAATCACTGAAGACCACTAAGGACCAAACTCACAGATGCTACTTCGCAACTTACTTCAAAAACTTAGTCTTTGTTTTCTCTAACAAAGCCAAATATAAGACATGAAGGTTTTTTGTTTCATTTAGTGTCCCTGTTATTTTTAATTTTTTATTATTCAAGATTCCTGGCTAAACATAAACTGAGCTTGTATGGCATATAGGGTACTAACCGTAAAAACAACAACGACAAAAAACAGTGAAACTATTGATAGAATCTCTTAATTAGTGAGGATTCAGACTATATTGGCTACCATTATTAATGAATGATTATTGAATTTGACAATAGTTAAAACTGATAAAATATTATCCTTATAATGTGTGCTATTCTTGTTGAACTACACAAACTTTAAATCCATTTTATTTCTTTTTTGTTCCTTAATTTAATTTAACTGTCCAAATGTGCCTTGCAATATTTGCCAATAATAAAAATAAATAATAATAATAATTTCTGAATACAGACTATGAAGTCTTGGCTTATAATACACCAGATTTCACTGTGGTTGAAAGAATAAAGTGTGGATAATTCATATGGCAAAAGAGATACTAGACTAGAGCAAAGAATTGAAGAATTGAAGAAGATCACACAGTATCAAGACCTGAAGATCAAAATTGAAAGATTATAGCATAAACTGGTCATGGTGGTCCCAGTCGTTATTGGCATACTAGGTATCATAGCAAAACATCATGGATGGCACTTAGAAAATCTGCACATTGATAAAATTTCCATCTATCAATTGCAGGCCTTTCTGCTTGGATCTGCATATATTTTGTGCTGATACATTAAAACACAGGCGTCAAACTTGCCGCGTCACATGACGTGTCACAACATATCGTGACTTTTTTCGCATTGCTGGAGTTGGGGTGGGCGTGGCCTCCGCATGATGCAATTGGCCTGCGGGCCAGCAGTTTGACACCCCTGCATTAAAACATCCCAGGTTCTTGGGGAGAACTTGATGCATATGAAGGCTATTGCCCGCTAAAAAACTGGCAGCTGTGACTTCACATTGTTGTGAATAGATTATAATAACAATAACCACCCATCCAAAAATAACCCTTCCTCATAGTTTCCTTCCTCATTAACCAAAAATTTCCAGACACAAAATCCATTAGAACAATGAAGAAAAGATGAATATGTATAGCAGTCTTAAAGCACATCATTTTTTTTATTGGAACTAACATGCTTGGTAACTTTTTATTGGAAATAGTATATCGTTTATTCGTTTAGACATCTTTAATAGCAAGCTAGGATTTGGTTTGACAAAGTTACAATCTAACTATGTCCTGTGAAAGTGCTGGAAATTTCATGACTGTTATAATTTATTATGAATGCTATCTGCAGAGTTCTTTCCATCTCAAGGCAGCTGTGGCTTAAGCTATTATCAATTTAGTGGTGTCATGGTTAATTATTTTACTCTATGTAAGTATTTGGTTTCCAAGTGTTATTTGAAAGTGCTGTCAACCTGCTGTGATGCTAAGTATAGATGAACAGTTCAAATCTTTTATATAATTGGACTTTCACTGCCGCTTCTGAAAATAAAGAGTATATTTTACCAACAGCTGTGTCTGCTTGGATAGGGAGGAAAATCATTCATTGTTTTGCCTTTTTGTTTGCAGCTACTCCACCCTGTAGGATTACAGCCTATTATAACTCTCACCAGAAATGTAAGCCTCTTGCTGTGCTGTTTCTGAATCAGTGTTTACAGACATGCAGATCTCTTTGGCTTTTTCATTTTAATAAGTATTTGTTCCTCATCTGTAGCAAATGTTAGCACCTGGCTTTTAATTTATTACTATTTTTAAAAAAGAAGAAAGCCAAAGGCTTCTCCCCCCCCCCCAAAAAAAAATACATGCAATGAGATTGAAAGGAATAATACTCATTAATATTCAACAGCAAATAATAATAATCTCCCTTTTTGTCACCACTTTAAATCTATTTTTCTTTCTTTCTTTTTGTCCCTTGATTTCATATAGTCCTCTAAATATTTCTTGTAAAATCTGATCGATCCTTATTGAATATTTTTTCACATGACAGATTTGCATTACTTGATATTTCATGACTTGTTATCCAAATGGAAAAGGAATTTCCTGATTATGTTTTCCAATCACAGAATCGCTGCTGGTGGTTTAAACATTCTCAGAGAGGATTGGAGATGGCAGGAACATAAGGAAAAATCAAATAGAAGCTGTTTTCTCTTTGAATTCATAGCAGAGTAGGTAAATGTTTCTATCTATCATACTGTAAGGTGAAGTAGATATAACATGAAACAGTTATATCTACTTCAACTGTGATCAGATTTTCACTGTTTAAAAATGGCAATTAAGCTGGAGTTGAGATATAAAAGCTCCCATTGGCTAATTGCCTTGTGAGTTGTTTTCTGTTTTCTAAGCAAAGCATAAGGACAAAATATAGGTCTGGTGCCTGCTTTGATCCTAATATTTTTTTATTGCTGAAATTCAGTTTAGCTCATTCTGTAAAGTGTTTATTTTTATTCTTTACCTTTCCAGCTCTTTAGATCAACAGAGCATGCCCCCAATACCTTGATTCTTGTTCTTTCAGTGTTGACCCCTTAGCTTTAAAAACTCATATTTGCTTGAAGAAGCGTCAAATTTATTGTGTGATGAAAATCGTACTGTATGAAGTAAAGCCCTGTTCAAACATTTTGGGTCAGCTGTGATATATAGGTACAATGAAGGCATGGTTACTGAGGGATCTTTAAGATGGGATTAGAGAGGTGTCTAGACCAGTGTTTATATGTCTTCTGCAAGAATTTGGTATTTTTTTCCTTAGGGTATAACACCCAAACAGACTTCTGTTGTATTGGTGATTCTTAAATCAAAACAGAAGCTTGTTCATTTGTTGTTAATTATTTATTCTGTTGATTTCTATGGTCTCACAGCAGTTTACAATGACTACATAGAATAGAAATAATAAATAACTTCTACATTATAACTGAGTTACAACTCTCATCACTTAAAAGGGTTTTAATGATGCCAGGATAACCCTTGAAAAATGTTTCTGTACCGCACAAAGGACCACAATGAGTGTGGAGGGGAAGTTACATAGAAAAAAGATGTTTTCTCAGTGATCCAGAACCAAGGGTCTCAAATGTGATCAAATAATCTGCATTTTATGATTCATTTAGAAAAAAATTGAAAGCAAGACTGTGCTTTTAACATAGATGAAGTCTGCACTGAATTTTATACTAACTAAAGTTTGAGATCAGAGGATAATATTTTCCTACACATAACATATTGCAATAATCACGCCAGGAAACTGTTAATGTATGCATTATATTTAAGAGCCTTTTTTCCCTCTAGAAGGATCATAGTTGGTATAACAGTGTGATCTGAAGCTGATGAAAGGTATTCATGCCATAATCTGGGAGACCAGAGAGTGATACATAATGGAAAGCATTTCCTAATTGTATCTACTCCTTGTAGGAAATTTAACCTCATGCAGCATAAGAAAATTTGCCACATTTAAGTTTCCTTCGAAGCTTTAGTTGGAAAGGGCAAAAAATATTTCTAAGTTTAAATACAAATTTAAATACTTATAGAAAGGTTCCAAAAATGTAGAATATAGAAATATCCAGAATAATAGATTTAGCTATGGAGATCCAGGTTAGCTGGGATTTGCCTATTTTGTATCTGAAAAGCAACAGAAAATATCAGAGACTGGGTAAAATGTTTGAGAGGTTCATATATGAAGTTGAGGGTTCATTTTGTTTGAGATCGAAGATATTGCAGGGATATGTCACTGAATCAAAAACATCATCAGATGAGAAACAGCTGAAATTAAAGTTTTATGAACTTAGTTTGAAGTATCCAGATCTGTGCTGGGAGTAGTATTAGAAGATATATAGGAATGAAATATGGAGCAGAAGTTTTTATCTGAAAATCGGGTGTGCAAAACATAAGGTAGGAGAAGGCATATAAAGAGAAAAAGAAAAGAGAACAGGTGGATAGTTGCTAAAAGCAAAATGGGTCAAATTATTTCATGAGAGGTTAATAAGATTAAATGAAACTGCAAAGAAGTTCAGTCAAACCAATAGACGAATTAGGGCTGGGAAAAATCAGACAATGCATTATTGTAATGAGCGTGAAAATGACGGTTTAAATTTTTAGGTGAATCAGTGAAACATATGAAGAGCGGTTGCAGGATTTGGGTTTGGCTAGTCTAGAGAAAAGAAAGGACTAGGGTGACATGATAGCAGTATTCCAGTATTTGAGGGGCTGCCACAAAGAAGAGGGGGTCAGCTTATTTTCCAAAGCACCAGAGGACAGGACAAGAAACAATGGATAGAAACTGATCAAGGAGAGAAGCAACCTGGGGTTCCTCAGATCCTGTCTAATGTAAGGACCCACCTCAATTTACATCTTAAGAAGACAGAACTCTTGGAACGTTTCTTCCAACAGGAATCTTTATTAAGAAAAACTGACTGAAGGCATGCTAGACAGGATCTGAGGAACCCCATTAACCATTCAATGTTTTAAAGTGTTCCCAGGCAGTCCCACCCCACATTCCTTCCGGTCAATTCAAATTGGCAGATGGCTGGGTGTTAAATCCATCAGAATCCCAAACGTTGCAATCTTTCCCCCCCTTTTCCTTGCTGCCGGTAAAAGGAGGCTTCATAGGGAGTGAGATCAAAGGCTGATGGCCGCATTGTTATTGTTAGTACTCCACAGAGGGAATCCACAGAGGATGTTCCTTTGTAGTTGATAGTAGGAATGTCAGTCATAAACACCCGTGTTTACTCCCCCCCCCTTTGTAGTATGACAGAATCCAAAAGAGAGTAAGAATTGGGTTTTCTCAGAGTAGATAGCTAGAAATAAGATATAATTGGATTCTGACACTTCCTAACAGGGAAAACAATTAACCAGTGGGACACTTGCCTTTAGACAATGTGGGTGCTTCATCACTGGAGGTTTTTAAGAAGAGACTAGACAGTCACTTGTCTGAAATGATATAGGATCTCCTGCTTAAGCAGAGGGCTGGATTAGAAGACTTCCAAGGTCCCTTCCAGCTCAGTTTTGATTCTGATTCAGTAGAAATTAAAGGACGGATCTCAAAAATAAATAAAGTGGATTGAAATAGAAACAATCTCTGCTATTTCTGTCACCTTCACCAACCCTTCCTCCATTGCATCATACCTTTCCTTACTGTATAATTGTTGCTTATTCAGCTGTAGGGTAAAATGTATACATTGATAATATCTGTACCTGTCAATAGTGGTTTTTTTTTAATCAGGGAAAGAAAATGAAATTGGATGGAGAAAGTAAGAGAGGAAAATCAAGATTATTGACCCTTTGTGGGACACAGCATGGGTCTCCTAGCTTTTTCATCACCAGGAAGTATTCTTGCAGGAAGGAAATGGTAATAATGGTAGATTCTGTTGAAGGAAAAGTCTTCATTGTGGTTCAGTCCAAGCCGGGGATAAACATCATGGTGACTGCTTTAGAAAGAAGGTTGCAGTTTATTGAAGAGGAGAGCCAGACAGAAAGATGGTTCTGGAAGAAAAAAAGAGAGCACATGTAGGGAGTGGGTTTTTATACCCTCTGGGGCTCTTGAGGTTGTTTCCTGTTCCTGTTTGAGGCTTTGTATTTCCTGTGTCATGTATTTTGACCTGTGTCCCTTTGGCATCTGTGGGTTAATCCTATTATGTCCTGTCTTAGAGTTTGGGTGGGGTATGTAGATTTTAGGTGTCTTTGTCTTCTTAATCTTCTAGCCTTCCTGGATTATTTACATCTGTATTTTTACAGAGCTGGTTTCTGCTTGGGGGAGGGAGACTTGGGGCTATTAAGAAAACTGGGCATGCTTTTCTGCCTCTTTAAGATCCTTTGAGGAAATATATTTTTCTGCCCTTTTAATATTTCCTTCTCTGGGGGGATGACTTCCCACAAATCCCCCCTTTGTGCCATAAGTGTGTGAATGACACACTTACTGGCACAAGATTAAAATTGATCTGGTCAGGGAGACTTGATAGACAAGCTTTTAAACTGTTAATGCCAAAAAAGAGAGGGGAAGACACTAATAGAGGCAAGCAGAAAAAGATCCCTGCAGTGGCTCCCAAAAGGAGAGCTTCCAACCCATAAAGTTCTAAAGGTCAGGGCAAAAATTTTGTTAGGTGGAAAAGAAGTTTATAGTGTCCAATATTTTGTGCCAATCATTTTCAAATGTTGTATGTCACTTTGAGCTTCCAGTCAGGTTTGCACATTCCTCCCAAAATTCTTCCCACCCATGGTTTGCCTCAGTACATAACCACTGGCTTCCCATTTTCAAGGGTTGTTTCCTGCCTTAGCTCTTAGTTCAGTGTATCCAGGTTTGTAATGTCCAATTGAGGTTAGCCAGTATGCAAGTCAGGCTATTACATTTTGTTAAATTGCACATAGGGAGCCCTAGGACTCCCAATCTGAGTCCACCAGTGCAAGATATTCAGGGCTTAGGTTTGGAGATCTCTTTCCTGTTACTTCCCTAGTCAGGGTATATGAATTGCAAATTGCCTGAGGGGGCCTGGTTCCCTCCCCCTTGGAATTTGCTGGAAGTTGTTCCTACAAAATTTTAATGACACAGAGCAAGAATCAGGCTGGAGCTTTACTGAAGGTAGGTGAAAGAGATAAACTCAGTGTGATTATGAATGGTGTGTGTGTGCATGCGTGCAGCTACTAATACAAACAGGCAATACAAACATTCTGGATAAATTTTCCTCCCACCAGACAGAAGTCCAAGATGTTCAGTATTTGCTGTGCCAACTATTCCCAAATGCCATCACTCCATAAATACATTCAATTGGCTTATTACAATACAAATGGGGCAAGAAAGAAAACCTTACAATGAGTTTCCACCCTTCCCCCATAGTCTTCCTAATTTTCTTCTGAGGCTTCACATGGGGACCAATGGCTCCAGGGCTCCTTCCTTCCTCTGCAGCTTTCACAGGCATCTGGGGGAATGGTAGGACTTGGAAAGATATGTTCCACTCAAGTTGCATGGTGGCTTTTTAGTGGATGGCTGGATTCAAAACCCAATTCCATGGCTCAAATGGATGGAGGCAGCGTCTGGGTCAGTGTGGTCTGCTTCCAAAGGTTAGGGGGGTCATCTGTGTAGGGCTAAAAGACATGAGAGCAAGATCTCCTCCCCCCTTTCTGGGTGGACTCTCCCAGGAGAGGCAGACAAAGGCATGGAGAACAAAGAATAAGAAAAGGAGAAGTAGAATGGGGGAGTAGCTTGCAGACAGAGTTTGAAAAGGCATTAATACTACAGTGGTTAAAGGAACAGATAAGATGGGGACAACACAGATGAGGACAAAAGAAAGGCTAGATTCTGGTAAGAGAACATAAATGAAAGGTCTCACTTCTGAACTGAACATTTGCAACATGTTAGGACTTAAGGACTTGCAACTTGAAAAATACTGGTCATATTTCAGGAAAAGGATAGACAGATAAAACCCATTTACAACACATACAGTAAATGCAAGAGTGAAACTTTTCCAGCAGATGAATTTAAAACATTCCCTCCTGGTAACTTTGGGCTGTTCTTAAGATACAGAGAGAGAGAAAGGAAGAAGAAACAAACAAACAAACACATTTTTCTTCACTCTGTTTGTTGGCCAGCAGAATTTTAAAATTCTTTTCTCTTTGGATTAGAAACAATTAACAGTCACATTTACCTCACACACAAAGACTTTGACACACATACACACAAAGACAAGAGAACAGAAAAGGGAACAGAAGTTTCAGTTCTACACATCCTAGTCATTCCCACCATAAATCTCAGTTAACTCAAATTAGGAAAGGCACAAATCTTAAACATACCACGTGGTTGCATAGAAAGAGAGAGAGAGAAAATCACTATTTCTTATTTTCCCTTTAAGTATCTTTATTTAGCCAAATTGGTTTCCCAGCAAAGCCCTGAGCAAAGCCCATTCTTCACAAATTTCTCTTGCTCGCTTCCTTTTTCATACCATCCAGGACGGGCACTCGCCTCTCGTCCCACATCTTGAGCAAATCTCCAATAGGTGACCTAATTCCCACCCTCAAACTACAGCTAACCATGTTCCCCTTCCGATGTGGGGTTCAATTGGCTTAGTCGGGTCCCTAGCGGCACTTTCCAGCCACTCTTAGCGACACTATCTCTGCCGCCCCGCCTATCAGTTTTTGGGCACACAAAAAAAATGCCCAGGAGGACTTCAGTTCCCTAACAAAGTATGGGATCCTCCTACCTAGGGAACTCCCTGCTGTCACTTTACAGACCAAAAAGGAGTCCGAGGAGGACCTGCCACAACAGGTACACGGCCTCCTTCTATTACCCTGCCTTCACTTTTCAGACTCAGAAGGAGTCTGGGAGGACCTGTGCTTTGTGCACTAGTATGAGCCCCTCCTACAGCTGAGCTTTGCTTACAGGGCCTTACCAGCTGGTTGCCCAAATCCAATTCCCTCATTCCCTCATTCCATTTTCACACAGCCTCTCCCTTTTCCCTAACAAAAGGTCCTGCACTCTGGCCAAACCTCCATGCTTTCCAGGGTCTGCCACTTGAACAGATCCTTTCTGCGGTTAGCAAAGGCCAGAAGGAGCAAAATCCAACTGTGATTGGGAAAAGGGTCTTCTCACTCACAAACAGAGACATACACACATTTCTCTCACTCCCCTGGGCTTTAAAGTTAAAATTTAGAGGTACTTACCTTCACCTTCTTTCCAAAGCAGCCCTTGAGCTCAAACCCCAAACTCCCTTTACTACCCTGGCTCCACATGGGCAGGGCCTGGGAAACCCATCCACAGACACAAGGGATCTGCTGATGGCAAGATGGGGCTTACCAGTCTCAGTCCATTGGAGAGGTTAGCTTGGAGTCCCATCCTGGGTGCCAAATTGTTGAAGGAAAAGTCTTCATTGTGGTTCAGTCCAAGCCGGGGATAAACAACATGGCGACTACTTTAGAAAGAAGGTTGCAGTTTATTGAAGAGGAGAGCCAGACAGAAAGATGGCTCTGGAAGAAAAAAAGAGAGCACATGTAGGGAGTGGGTTTTTATACCCTCTGGGGCTCTTGAGGTTGTTTCCTGTTCCTGTTTGAGGCTTTGTATTTCCTGTGTCATGTATTTTGACCTGTGTCCCTTTGGCATCTGTGGGTTAATCCTATTATGTCCTGTCTTAGAGTTTGGGTGGGGTATGTAGATTTTAGGTGTCTTTGTCTTCTTAATCTTCTAGCCTTCCTGGATTATTTACATCTGTATTTTTACAGAGCTGGTTTCTGCTTGGGGGAGGGAGACTTGGGGCTATTAAGAAAACTGGGCATACTTTTCTGCCTCTTTAAGATCCTTTGAGGAAATATATTTTTCTGCCCTTTTAATATTTCCTTCTCTGGGGGGATGACTTCCCACAATTCTATCAGCTGGATTTGAAGTTGTATTCTCCAGGCAATATTAATCACATAGAGACTTGGCAATTACAGCCTTTTTTGTAATGAAGGAAAGATGGTACATCCCATAAAACAGGGGTCTCCAACCTTGGCAACTTTAGGACTTGTGGACTTCAGCTCCCAGAATTCACCAGCCAGCATGGCTGGCTGATGAATTCTGGGAGCTGAAGTCCACAAGTCCTAAAGTTGCCAAGGTTGGAGATCCCTGCCATAAAACATGAAATAGAAATAAAGACATAAAGCAAAAAAAAAAATTCCTGCTCAATGACATTGTTCTGACAATCTGTAACTATTGGTTGCAGATAATTCTAATATTCCCTCCTCTCCAACAGGTTCCATTCATTTGTCAAGCATTTTTGTACAGATTAGGACATTTGTCTATATATTGACTAGATATACACTCGCAAAATTAATTGTTACAAATTAAAAAAATAATTGCATATAAAATTAGCCAGAATAAATAATTTAATGAGTGGATCTTGACTACTTGTGGCTATGTGGAAAAAAAGAATGGGGGAGTTCAAAATTAACAAAAATAGTTAGGAGCATTGGGATAGAAGTAAAAGGTATCTTATATTCTTCTTTTTACAACTAATTATTTAGGTAAATGAATCTGATGATTCTATCCTTAAGCTATTACTCTAATTATAACACACATATCTGAAAATCAGTTGCCTTAGTTTTAGTAAGTATGAAATAAATTATTTCATATACTTATAATATTTCATGATTATTATAATATTTCATAATAATTTCAAAAAACATTAAATAAGCATTATAAATATAATACATATCCATTCTTTAAACCTAATGTTATCTTATAGTACAGCATCTCTAAGCCAAAAGTGCTTTCATTGATTTTTCTCTCTTAGGAACATAAGTCCCAAACATTTATTAAAAGAAATCAGCGTCTGTCATAGTTGAAATTTTAATTCTGGTTTCAAATTTTAAACTATAACACTCTGCTAGTTTTTAATGCCTTTTCAAATGATAATTTGCAAGAGCTGCACATTTTTAAATGAACTGTAATTTCTTTGGGTCCTTTCATAGAGTTGGTTTTCTTTTAAACCATTCTTTTCTGTATTAATGATATTCAGGGGTAAGCCAGTGTTTCTTGCTTAAGCTATCATAGCTAATACTGTTCTCTAGAATCAGGCATATTCCATTGGTCATTCTATTAAGGCTGTGCATTGTTTAGAATATTATCATAAAGACAGAATGAGATGAGAAAATGGTGAAATTGTAATGTAACTCTGGGGAACCTATTAGGCCTTGCAATAAACTTTGTATTCAAAATGTCAAGCATTATTATGCATAATATAATCGCAACAAAAATATGCTCTTATCCATTGGATACCCTTTCTTTTTCTGATTTCATGGTCTGTACATCTGAGTAGGTGGTTTTCTTTTCACTGCTTTTTAAAAAAAAAGATATTGGAATAATAATAAAAAAGAATGGCTTATTGTAACTTTCTGAACAGTAAGGAAGCTATGTCATAGCTCTTTTATGCTGTTATTATTCATGAATTGAAGTATCCAGCAGAGTTGGATTGTAAATGGAAATTTCCAAGTATTTAAATGGTTTCCACATGGCTTCATGCTTGCCTAAGTATATTTTCCCAGGGAGTTTGCTTCACTAATCACTCTCCTTATATCAGTCTACCTATTGAGGTAATATCACAAAGAACATATTTTAAAATTTAAAAGACATAGCCTAAAACCCTAGTTCATTAGTTGTAGCATAATGATTAGAGCTGCACAGTAGTTTAGATTCAAAGGTGCACTGTACAGCCCTCTGAATGAATGAAATATCTTCCCAGTCTATTCAGTTCTGGAACTATCAGCATGATTGATGCATCATCTTCCCTTTGGTAGATTCCAATTGCAAATTAACAACTAATTGAGAGACGTAGTGGTAATGTGCATTTAACTGCATCTGCAAAATTTATAGAATACATAGATTCCCCCCCCCCATTTACCTCTATTGCAAAATTAGGACGGCTGCACAGATGGTATGGATTTGCATTTACCCTGGATGCATGATTAGGGATCTTATGGAAAAAGAGAAAATATATCTCATGGAAAAAGGGGGGGGCTTGAAAGAGTGCAGAGAAGAGCAACAAAGATGATCAGCAGTCAGAAGGCTAAGGCACATAATGAATGACTTAGAGTACTAAGTATGTCTAGTCCAGGGGTAGGCAACCTTGCCTCTTTTATGACTCGTGGACTTCAACTCCCAGAATTCCTGAGCCAGCCTGGCTCAGGAATTCTGGGAGTTGAAGTCCATGAGTCATAAAAGAGGCAAGGTTGCCTACCCCTGGTCTAGTCTAATTAAGAGAAGGACAAGGGCTGATATGATGGCAGTCTTCCAGTACTGGAGGGGCTGCACAGAGAAGAGGGATCAACCGATCCTCCAAAGCACATGAGGGCAGGACAAGAAGTAACGAGTTGAAGATCATTAAAGAGAAATCCAAACTAGTACTAAGGAGAAATTTCCTGAGAGTGAGAATAATTAATCAATGGAATGGCTTATTTTAGGAAATTGTGGGTGCTCCTTTACTGGAGGTTTTCAAGAAGAGACTGGACAATCATTTAATATAGGGTCTGTTGCTTGAGCAGGGGCTTAGGCTAGAAGACCTCCAAGGTCCCTTTCAATCCTATGTTTTCTATATCTATGATTGTTTTGGTGGATTAAGAGAAACTTGCCAACAACCCTGCTTAGATTCTCTATCTTGCTGTTAATTGGGTGAGCATTTTCTTTGATTTAGCTATGATTTGGATTGCTTTGATTCCACCAGAACATTCATTGATAGAGTTTGTCCTCTAGATATAGGCCACAGATACTGTAATGTATTGGCCACAGATACTGTAATGTATTGGCCACAACTGTTTTAAATCACTTGCTTAATGTCTGACCTACATTGCTGTATTGTTTAACAGTTGCTGTTACTGAAAGCCAGACTGGCTGTCTCCAAACTGATAATGAGGTTTGGGGCGGGAAACTGTTACTTTAAATCTATTGGTTGCCACCTAGAGGCTAACTGTATAAATAGCTGTGCAGCAGCCTTTAGGGCTGCTTCTGTTCTGAGTTAATAAACTTGTCATTGTTTCAACACTCTGCCTCATTCAATGCCTAAAGAACCAAAGATATAACAGTGGCGATGAAGGTGGGATGAGCTGCTTCATTGAGAGAGCTTGAAGTCACTAGGGGGTGAGGTCAGCACAGAGCCTGAAAGGAACTACGTTTCCCCCCCTCGGTCTGCCAGCAAGCCATGCTGGAGACCACCACACCCTAAGGATCCATCCTAGGGCCTACACAGAAGCCAGCAGCACAAGGCATTGAACGAAGAAACAAACCACCATGGCGAAGGTTGGGAAGCTCGAAGAATTCGACGTAACTCACCCGGAGAGATGGGCGTCCTACATCTCCCGTGTCGAAAATTACCTCCACGCCAACCAGGTCACCGAAGATGGATTGAAGGCTGCGACACTCCTCTGCGTGTGTGGCCCTGCCACCTTCAACATTGCAGAGAACCTGGTCACCCCGGCGCCACTCGAGTCGGTCACCTATGCGGCCTTGAAAAAAAAGCTCCGAGATCACTTCGAGCCCAAGTTATCCGTTATAGCGTGGAGGCACGCTTTTGAGCAGCGGGAGCAACAACCCGGTGAGTCTACAACAGAATTCATTGCCGCTCTTCGTCAAGCGTCCCGACTCTGCAATTTCGCGAATTTGGAGGAGAGACTACGAGACGCTTAGTCTGTGGACTCCGGAATCGAGAGCTCCAACAAAAACTGTTTGCTAAGGAGACTCTCTCGCTACAAGAGCCCTTGAAGGAGGTCATGGCGGACGAAGCCGCCAGAGGGGCTGTTAAAGTGCTGCGGCCCTCCAAAAGCGCGCCAAGCACCGAAGCCGTCCACCACGAGGACGCCGAGCGGATGGAAGACGCCGACTCAGACTACGAAGTTGACCAGCTATGAAAGCACCCAGAGAAGGGACCGCAACCAGCTGGGAAGGCAGTTCTGTTCCTTAAATGCATGGGCTGCGGAGGCCACCACCAACGCGCGGATTGCCGATTCCGAACTGCAACGTGCCGGGCCTGTGGCAAACCAGACCACATCGCCGCCATCTGCTGAGGTCGTCAGAGGGACCGCCTGAAAAAAGACGCATTCAGGAGAGGTACCGGGGCCCCGGGTCAACACCGAGTAGGGTTCTGCTCCAGCCGAAGGAGCGTATTCCGCACTGGTGCCCATCGCCCCCTAAAGCAGAAGCTTAGACTACAGGTCAAGCTTTAGGGAGTTCCATGCAAGATGGAACTGGACATGGGCTCAGCCATGTCCATCATTTCACAAGGAACATTCAGGCACCTATGCCATCGTAGCAACAGATGGGCCAAGCTCCGGCCGTCTAATCTACTACTCACAGACTTCAAAAACTCCCGAGTGGCGGTCAAAGGTGAAGCCACACTTCTCGTGGAATTCAAGGGGTTCAAGGGGCCACTAGATGTCGTAGTGTTGGAAGTCCAACACACGAGCCTCATAGGGCTCGATTGGTTTAATGCATTGGGCATTCAAGTAACCGGCATTCACCGAACACAAGCAGCAGATCTGCCTGCAGTCTGCCAAGAGTTTGCGGATATTTTCAGTTCTAGTCTAGGGGAGTACAAGGGTCCTCCGATCGCCCTCAAACTTGATCCTATGGTAACTCCAATACGGATCAAGCCTCGTAGAGTGCCTTTCGCGTTAAAACCCAAAATCGATGCAGAGCTGGATAAGCTAGTGGAACAAGGGGTATTGCAGCCCATAGACAGTGGGGTGTGGGAGACCCCCATAATAAGGCCATTAAAGGCCAACGGGGAAGTGCGAATATGCACTGACTATAAGTGCACCCTCAACAGGGCACTTCAACAGCACGCGTACACTGTGCCAGTTGTCAGCCATATTTTGGCGTCATTGCAAGGAGGCCGCGTGTTTGCCAAATTAGATTTGGCACAGGCCTATCAACAACTGCCCGTGGTCGAGGCCACGGCGGTAGCCCAGACCATTGTCACCCATAGGGGGGCTTTTAAGGTTAAGCGCCTACAGTTCGGGGTGAGTGTAGCCCCAGGGCTGTTCCAGGGAGTGATGGAGCGCACGCTCAAGGGAATTCCTGGGGTTTGCCCCTACTTCGATGATGTCCTCATTGCTGGGGAATCGGTTGAGATTGTGGCTGAACGGCTTAAGGCCGTCCTTCAGCAGTTCCGTGACACGGGACTTAAACTAAAAAAAGAAAAGTGCAAGATTGGGGTAGAGTCAACTGAGTTCCTTGGTTTCTGCATCGATGCCAAAGGCATTCATCCGGCGGAATCTAAATTAAAAGCAATCCAGGAGGCCCCAAGGCCGAAGTCAAAGCGAGAGCTTCAGGCTTTCCTAGGCCTTTTGAATTTTTACCATGCCTTCCTCCCAAACAAGGCCGCAGTGGCACAGCCATTACACCGGCTCTTGAATAGACAAGCTCAGTGGCAGTGGACCAGTGTCCACGAGAGTAGCTTCCAAGCAGTAAAATCACTGCTGTTGTCGAACTCAGTTCTCACTCATTTCAATGAGCAGCTGCCTGTCTGCATTGCGTGTGATGCATCCCTGTATGGGGTTGGGGCTGTGTTAAGCCACTTAATGGCTGATGGGAGACAGAAGTCCATCGCGTATTACTCCAGAACCCTATCGTCCGCAGAGCGCAACTACACGCAAATTGACGAGGCTCTGGCCATTGTGGCTGGAGTTAAAAAGTTCCATGACTACTTGTATGGCCACCAGTTCACGGTCTTCACGGACCACAAGCCATTCCTAGGGTTGTTCACCACAAACAAACAGACACCTCAGATTCTGTCTCCTCGAATGCTGAGGTGGTCTATCTTCCTGTCAGCCTACAGCTACAGGATGATTCACAAACCGGGCAAGGAAATGGGCCATGCAGATGGCCTGAGCAGGTTGCCTCTACCACATGTGGAGCCAGATCCAGCTCCGGCTGCACGCATCCTGGCTATCCAGGATTTGCCAGAATCTTTCCTTCACGCTGGGGACATAGCTGCTGAGACAGCAGCTGACAAAACGCTGAGTCGTGTGCTAAACTGGGTACACACAGGATAGCTGGACAAATGTCCAGGGCCAGAATTTCAGAGTTTCTTCATGAGAAAAGATGAGCTTTCAGCTCATAAGGGGTACATCCTTTGGAGAAGTAGGGTCGTAGTCCCGAGCTCTTTAAGGCCCAGGGTCCTAGAGTCTCTGCACAAGGGTCATCCAGGAATAGTCGGATGAAGGCACTTGCGAGGAGATACCTTTGGTGGCCAGGGTTAGATAAAGCCATCGAGGCCCAAGTACATGGTTGCTACACGTTCCAGCAATCCAGATCGGAGATGCCGCAAGCCCCTGTCCACCGATGGGAGGACACACACACACCGTGGTGAAGAATCCACATCGATTTTGCCGGGCCCTTTCAGGGACAGCTGTTTCTAATAGTGGTAGATAGCCATTCTAAATGGTTAGAGGTCGCACCAGTCCCTACTATGACCACTGCCAGGACCATCCAGGAACTGCACAGAATCTTTGCAACACACGGACTTCCAGACGTGTTAGTCTCTGACAATGGGGCTCAGTTTACCGCTTCTGAATTCTAGTCTTTCCTCAGTGCAAATCTAATATGGCATGCCACGTCAGCTCCCTTTCACCTGGCCTCCAATGGCCAAGCGGAACGCATGGTCCGCACAACCAAGGAATCACTAAAACGGATTGTCACAGGGGATTGGCACCACAGACTGGCAGATTTTCTACTTTGCCAACGCACAACTCCCTGTACCGCCATGGACAAAAGCCCTGCCGAACTTAGATGGGGCCGACGTTTGATCACCAAGCTGGACAGGCTGCACCCCGACCGGGTTGCCTCAGACTCTGCTCAGCCAAAGGCACCTCGGAATTTGCAAGTGGGTGACCAGGTTTGGACCCACGGGCAAGGGGCTTTGTGGGTGGCAGCCATGGTTGTTAAGGTGTCGGGACCACTCTCTTAAGAGGTGGTCCTGGAAGATGGCCGAGTCATTCGCCGGCACATTGACCAGCTCTGTCGGAGGCTAGCAAACCAGTCGCTGGCTCAGGTCTCTCAAGAGGGCCGCACGCAAGGGCTGTGCGACAGTGGCCCAACAGAGGAGCTTGCATGCTCCAACAGAACTCTTACTCAAGGAGACGGGGAAAAGGCCGTAGGAGAGCTTCCCCCGGACAGACAGACAGTATCCGCTGAACAGGACCAGCAAACTGCGCTGAGGGACAGCCCTGCAGACTTTGCTGCACGATTGGACTTTGGTTTGGGCCGACCGGGTCTGGCCAGCCAAAGGGACCCGAGTCAACCTGACTTCACTGGACCTCAGAGTCCTGGCCTACCCAGCCAGGCAGGCGAGTGGGTAGACCGGGAGACCCCTGCAACCCCTAGATGTTCAGGACGGTCAAGAAGGCCCCCTAAATATCTGCAGGACTATGTCCAGCAATTGAGAGTTTGAGCCATCTAGGGGGAATGTATTGGCCACAACTGTTTTAAATCACTTGCTTAATGTCTGACCTACATTGCTGTATTGTTTAACAGTTGCTGTTACTGAAAGTCAGACTGGCTGTCTCCAAACTGATAATGAGGTTTGGGGCGGGAAACTGTTACTTTAAATCTATTGGTTGCCACCTAGAGGCTAACTGTATAAATAGCTGTGCAGCAGCCTTTAGGGCTGCTTCTGTTCTGAGTTAATAAACTTGTCATTGTTTCAACGCTCTGCCTCATTCAATGCCTAAAGAACCGAAGATATAACAGATACGATGATATATAAATACGCTTCTTGTCACAGCTGACATCTGCCAATCTACTGATAGCTGAGGGTTAAGGAACACTTTCAAGCTGCAATTAGCCCTGCAATCCCATCTAAAACAGGCTAAGGAAAGTCTCCAAATCCAGATTCCTATTGACCCCAGACACCTCTCTTATCTGGATTTAATTTCCACTTGTTTCCACTTAACAAATCTTGTTTTCCAAGGTTTGCGGATCCTATTTCTGCTGTTTTTTATTTATTATATCTATCAACAAGGACCGAATCAAAATATTTATAAATGGAGTAGGTTTGTTGAAACTGGTAAAACTAAAGTTAATCTAACTTCACTGTTTTCAGTGAAAGACCTTAATTTAATGATTTCTAAACCTTGATCCAATCCATGACATGTCATTATTTTTACTAATGCATTCCTTTTATATAGCTTAGAATAAAGGTATGAGATGACAGAATATGTGAAAACAATTTTCTACTTTTGCATTTATATGTTATAGTCAGCTGACACTGAAATCCCACAATATTCAGAAGAAATTGAAGATATTCCCTATTTATAAGTGGAAAGG